>CM076578.1:1616193973-1616793973 GCA_034641835.2 Pinus albicaulis
CCTTCTCTTCCTTGATTGCTTCACTACCCAAGAGGAAGAAAACTGACGTCTCTAAGTTTGTTAAAAATCTTGACGATGTGCCGGAGGTAGCCCTACCTTCGGAGGGGCCGATCCAGGTCGCCTTATCTCTTGCAGATCGTGCCCTGGTCGGCCAATTCACGGGTCTCTGGCCCTCTCCTAAATCAACTGAAAGCTGGGTTGCCAGGAATTGGATCCCGCTGATCAAGAACAAAGTCACCTCATATTTTCTTGGAAGAGGCTACTTCCTGTTGAAATTCAATACCGAGGAGGATAAAGACTTTGATCTTCGGGAACGAATTTCTTCATGGACCTCGGGGCTATACCCTAAATAAATGGACCCCAGACTTTGATCCAGCTGTGGATGTTCCATCGGCAGTTCCTGTTTGGGTTCGGCTTCCTAATCTACCGGTTCACTGCTGGAACTGGGATTCCCTTAAACACATAGGCGATACATTGGGCAAGTTCATAGACAGAGCCAACAACAATGACCAATACGATTGCGCCCGGATCTGTGTCGAGGTAGATCTAGAAGTGGGCCTCCCTGAGGCCATCAAAATAA
This sequence comes from Pinus albicaulis, assembly GCA_034641835.2. Lineage (NCBI taxonomy): Eukaryota > Viridiplantae > Streptophyta > Pinopsida > Pinales > Pinaceae > Pinus > Pinus albicaulis. Next base: position 1,616,194,554 of record CM076578.1, read on the forward strand.
AGGTGGGTAGCTGGACACATCTTCAAGTGCTGGATTACGAGCAGCTACCGTTCAAATGCCGCAAATGCCACATCTATGGCCATTTTGCTAGAGGATGCCCGAACACAGGCGAAGCAGAAAAAGGAAAGGAGGAAGGATGGAACCAAGTAAAGAGATCAAAGCTAAGTCACAATCGAGCACGGAGGATCTCAACTTTGTGGCCCCTTCGAAAACTTACCCCGTCGAGAAGCAAGAAAATAAGTGGGAGTGCTTAGCTACTGAGGAAGAAATTCCCGAGGGAAGCTGAGATGAAGCAAATCAGCGAGGAAAAATCGACACTGGCGGGATCCAAGACACCGAAGAAAGTATCATCGGCAGGAACAAGAACGGACGAAGCCTCCGAGGAGGAACATGACTCGGAGGAGTCTGAGGAGGATGGAGAAATAGGAGATACGCAGATATCGTTCAGAAGATCTGCAAGGGGCCGCATATCTGCTAGAGAAAAGAGATCAGGAAACTTACAAAGACAACAAGGCTGCCGGCCGGTCGGCCTACGCTAGAAAAACTCTCGGCGAGAACTGGAAGCCGGTTAAAAAGTCGACCTCACGGAGCTCAGAGGAGGCCCTCGTAGTAGTCAGTGAAGACCCATCTCACGGAATTGCGGAGGATTGGGGAGTAAAGTAAAGAAGAACGATGACTCATCTGAGAAGAGAAACCCCGGACACATCCTTGATCCGAGGAGACGAAAATGGAGGACAAGGTTCCTTTGGAAATCGGCAAAAAGTTGGAGGAAGTAGCGGGCTAGCGGTATCATCGCAAAAGTGCCTGCGGGGTCGGGCTCTCTGCGAGACTGCCCCTCAGAAATTGCTTTGGTCACAGAGGCACACAATAGCCATTGGCTATTCTTGAAGCTACACTCTATAGATTCAAGGGAGACTATCTGCCTGTTCAATGTCTAGGTTCCTAATAACATAGGGGAGAAAAGGGAATGCTGGGAATCCATCAGACAGCTGGCAGAGACTGAGAACCTGGAAAACATCATCATTGCAGGGGACCTAAATCTCACCCTACGCACGGATGAAAAGCGAGGAGGTACAATCGTAAGGGACCCAGCAAGGGAGTGGGTGGAAGACCTCATGCAGGACTGGGATCTTCTCGATACCCCTCCAGATAACGGTAAGTACACCTGTACCAATAAGAGAATAGGCCCTGGTCATATTGCTGCTAGACTTGATAGATGCTTGGTGCAAAGTTCTTTTCTTTTGCTTGGTTTAGAATCCAGACTGCACATCCTCCCATGTAGTGTTTCAGATCATAAGCCTATTTTGCTAGAGATGACAGGGCACAAGGATCTTGGTCCCATTCCATTTAGGTCCAATGCTCTTTGGGTTAAAGAGCCAGAGTTTATGAACTTGGTTCAAGAAAGCTGGAATCTATCAGTGAAGGGTTCTCCCTTCTTCATCTGGGAAGAAAAACTCAGAAGATTAAAAGCTGCTCTAAAAACATGGGCCAAAGGTCTTCCCACTCCTGCAAACGAAAGAAAGCAGGCCCAAGATATTCTTAAACATCATCAAATTCAAAGTGAGGATGTAGAAATCACTAAAGAAGTTTTAGACAAGGAGGAGGAGCTGCAACAAATCTATCACAAAGCCTACCTATCAGAAGAAGAGCATTGGAGGCAGAAATCTAGGAGCTTATGGCTTAAAGCGGGAGATAGAAATTCTGCCTTCTTCCATAAACAAGCCCAAGCAAGGAAAAGATTTAATTCTATAGCAGAAATCAAAGATGGCAATCTGATCCATAAATATTTTGAGAGCATAAAGAAGGCAGCCTACAATCATTTCCAAAACCTGTATAAAGAAGAGGGAGAGACTGATCCAAAATCCAAATTTCTGGAGGTGATACCCCCTAGAATCTCCCCTCTTATCAACCAGCAGCTTGAAAAGAAGATCTCCATCCAAGAAATAAAAGAAGCCCTAGATAGTATGGAGCCGGACAAAGCCCCAGGCCCGGATGGCTTCACGGCCAGATTCCTCCAATCTTGCTGGCAGATTGTTGAGAAAGATCTCTTCAAGATGATCCTGAAATCACAAAATTGCCAAAAAATTGGGGGCAGCACTAATTCTGCCTTTCTTGCCCTTATTCCCAAGGAAAAGGGTGCAAAAGAATTTAATAGGTTCCGCCCAATCTCTCTCTGCAACATTGGGTACAAATTAATCACTAAGGTAATTGCAAACAGGCTAGCAGGCATCCTTCCAGGGATCATACCTGAGAACCAAGGAGGTTTTGTTCAGGGGAGACAGATTGTCGATAACTACATCCTGGTGCAAGAGGCTATACACTCGAGTCAACTTCGCAAAGAAAAGGGTATGGTTATCAAATTAGATCTGGCAAATGCCTTCGACCGTGTCAGGCATAGTTTCCTATGGGAAGTTCTGAAAAAGTTTGGTTTTGGGACTGGTTTTGTAAATTGGATTCGAGCTAGTATTGCTGACCCATGGATTGCCCCCTTGGTGAATGGGAGAGCAGCTGGCTTCTTCAAAGCATCAAGAGGACTCAGACAAGGCTGTCCCCTCTCTCCGCTGCTTTTCGTTCTTCAAGTCTCTGCCCTCAGCTTCTTCCTAGATCAGAAATTGGAAGATCAGGAGATTTTGGGGCTAAGTATAGCCAGAGGTGTGAAAAATGTAAATCATACTCTTTTCGCAGATGATACCCTTCTGTTGGGGGCTGCCACAGCTCGCTCTGCCCAACGCGATCCATCCACAGTCTCAACTCATGAAGATCATTATTCGATGCTAAGGGAGGGTGTTGCATTATACTGTCATCCCAGATCTTAATGTTTTTACCGTTGCCCGGAATCCAGAACGCTCTTTCTTTGATTAGAGCCACTGCTTTGTAACAGCGTTTGACAAAATGCGATCCTGTTGTGGGAAGGGGATTATCCAGAGACCGTTTTCTGTTTCCCCTGAGATATTTTTTCCAGAGGGCTCTTTGTGCCCAGCCTGGGTGTGGAGCGATGATTCGCCAGAAGAGCTTGGCTCCCATGGCGATATTCTGAGAGCAGAGGTCTTTGATGTTAAGGCCGCCTTCCATCAACGGCTTACAAACTTTCTCCCAACTTAGCAACGGAATTTTTCTATCGTTGAGTTTGCCACCTTTCCAGAAAAACTTGCGGATGTAGGCTTCCATTTTCTTTATGATACCAGTGGGTGCTAAGAGCACAGAGAATTGGAATATGGGAAGACTGCTTAGAACAGATTTGATAAGAACAAGTTTGCCTGCGAGGTTTAACCAAGAGAAACCCCAGGTTTGGAATTTTGCCTTGAATTTGTCCAAAAGAGGGGTCCAATCTCTGCTACGAACCAGAGTGCGAAAGATGGGCAGACCCAAGTATATAAAGGAGGACCAGCTGAGGGTGGCAACAAAGCCCAGAATCCTGGAGATGACAGAGAGAGTGTGAGTAGAAATGTTCCAGCAGTAGGCTTTACATTTTCCTATATTTAAGCTGCTTCCTGTAGCATCACTAAAATCATCTAGAACCTCCTTAAACCTTATGGCAGAGCGAGGTAGTAGCATTTATCGAAGGGTATCATACGAAAAAATTATGGTTGCATTTTCACCTCGGCTATACTTAGCCCCCAAAAAATATACGATCTTCCAATTTACGATCTAGGGAAGAAGTTGAGGGCGAGGGGCACCGAAGAACGAGCGGCGGAGAAGGCTGTTCTGAGCCCTCTTGTTGCTTTGAAAGCAGTGCTCTCCCCGACACCAAAGAGGGCAATCCATGGGTCGACAATACTGGCTGGTCAGAATACAAAACCGGTCCAAAAACCAAACTTTTCCAAGAAGCTTTAAAGGAAACTTTGCGACACGGTCGAAGGCATTTGCCAGTTCTAATTTGATAACCATACCCTTTTCTTTGCGGAGTTGACTCGAGTGGATAGCCTCTTGCACCAGGATGTAGTTATCGACAATCTGTCTCCCCTGAACAAAACCTCCTTGATTCTCAGGTATGATCACTGGAAGGATGCCTGCTAGCCTGTTTGCAATTACCTTTGTGATTAATTTGTACCCAATGTTGCAGAGAGAGATTGGGCGAAATCTATTACATTATTTTGCACCCTTTTCCTTGGGAATGAGGGCAAGAAAGGCAGAATTAGTGCTGCCCCCAATTTTTTGGCAATTTTGAGATTTCAGGATCATCTTAAAGAGATCTTTCTCAACAATCTGCCAGCAAAATTGGAGGAATCTGGCTGTGAAGCCATCCGGGCCTGGGGCTTTGTCAGGCTCCATACTATCTAGGGCTTCTTTTATTTCTTGGATGGAGATCTTCTTTTCAAGCTGCTGGTTGATAAGAGGGGAGATTCTAGGGGGTATCACCTCCAGAAATTTGGATTTTGGATCAGTCTCTCCCTCTTCTTTATACAGGTTTTTGAAATGATTGTAGGCTGCCTTCTTTATGCTCTCAAAGTCTTTATGGATCAGATTGCCATCTTTGATTTCTGCTATAGAATTAAAGCTTTTCCTTGCTTGAGCTTGTTTATGGAAGAAGGCAGAATTTCTATCTCCCGCTTTAAGCCATAAACTCCTATATTTTTGCCTCCAATGCTCTTCTTCTGATAGGCAGGCTTTGTGATAGATTTGTTGTAGCTCCTCCTCCTTGTCTAAAACTTCTTTAGTGATTTCTACATCCTCACTTTGAATTTGATGCTGTTTAAGAATATCTTGGGCCTGCTTTCTTTCGTTTGCAGGAGTGGGAAGACCTTTGGCCCATGTTTTTAGAGCAGCTTTTAATCTTCTGAGTTTTTCTTCCCAGATGAAGAAGGGAGAACCCTTCACTGGTAGATTCCAGCTTTCTTGAACCAAGTTCATAAACTCTGGCTCTTTAACCCAAAGAGCATTGAACCTAAATGGAATGGGACCAAGATCCTTGTGACCTGTCATCTCTAACAAAATAGGCTTATGATCTGAAACACTACATGGGAAGATGTGCAGTCTGGATTCTAAACCAAGCAAGAGAAAAGAACTCTGCACCAAGCATCTATCAAGTCTAGCAGCAATATGACCAGGGCCTATTCTCTTATTGGTCCAGGTGTACTTACCGTTATCTGGAGGGGTATCGAGAAGATCCCAGTCCTGCATGAGGTCTTCCACCCACTCCCTTGCTGGGTCCCTTACGATTGTACCTCCTCGCTTTTCATCCGTGCATAGGGTGAGATTTAGGTCCCCTGTAATGATGATGTTTCCCAAGTTCTCAGTCTCTGCCAGCTGTCTGATGGATTCCCAGCATTCCCTTTTCTCCCCTATGTTATTAGGAACGTAGACATTGAACAGGCAGATAGTCTCCCTTGAATCTGCAGAGTGTAGCTTCAAGAATAACCAATGGCTATTGTGTGCCTCTGTGACCAGGCTAAATTTGAGGGGGTTCCAGAGAGAGCCCAATCCCCCGGAGGCACCCCTTGATGATACTGCTAGCCCGCTACTTCCCTTCCAGAACTTTTTGTTGATTTGAAGGAACTCTTTGTCCTCCATTTTGGTCTCCTGGATCAGAAGGATGTCCGGGGTTTCTCTTCTAATGAGGCTTCTCACTGCTTCTTCTTTTACTTTACTCCCCAATCCTCTGCAATTCCAGGAGATGGTCTTCATCATTTGTTTCTTTGGTGAGGGGCTCCTCTGGAGCCAGGAGCTTGATTTTTAACCGGCTTCGAGTTCTTGCCAAGGAGTTTTTCTAGCGTAGGCTGACTGCCCTGCAGCTTGTCTTTGTAAGTTTCCTGATCTCTCTTTTCTCTTGCAGATTTCCGGCCCCTTGCAGATCTTCTAACTGATGTCTACGTATCTCCTATTTCTCCCTCTTCCTCAGACTCCTCTGAGTCATGTTCCTCCTCGGAGGCTTCTGTCTGCTTTTCCTTGTTCCTTGCCATGATACTCTCTTCAGGTCTTGTTCCTGCTGAGGTCGATTTTTCTGCTGATTTGTCAGGTCTTTCCTCTTCCCTGGGAATTTCTTCCGCAGAGCTTAGGATCTCGAACTTATTTTCTTGGCTTCTTGACGAGGATACGTTTTGGGCAGCGGCAGGTTGAGATCCTTGTGCCCCTGATTTCTTGTGATTTATCTTTGATCTCTTTACTTGGTTCCATCCTTCCTCCTTTCCTTTTTTTGCTTCGCCTGTGTTCGGGCATCCTCTAGCAAAATGGCCATAGATGTGGCATTTGCGGCATTTGAACGGGAGCTGCTCGTAATCCAGCACTTGAAGATGTGTCCAGCTACCCACCTTTAATTTGATGGCCTCAGGAAGGCCCACTTCTAGATCTACCTCGACGCAGATCCGGGCGCAATCATATTGATCGTTGTTATTGGCTCTGTCTATGAACTTGCCCAATGTGTTGCCTATGTGTTTAAGGGAATCCCAGTTCCAGCAGTGAACCGGTAGGTTAGGAAGCCGAACCCAAACAGGAACTGCCGATGGAACATCCACAGCTGGATCAAAGTCTCGGGTCCATTTATTTAGGTATAGGCCCTGAGGTCCCATGAAATAGGGCCCGTTCCTGAAGATCAGGTCTTTATCCTCCTTGGTATTGAATTCAAACAGGAAGTAGCCTCTTCCAAGAAAATATGAGGTGACTTTGTTCTTGATCAGCGGGATCCAATTCCTGGCAACCCAGCTTTCAGTTGATTTAGGAGAGGGCCAGAGACCCGTGAATTGGCCGACCAGGGCACGATCTGCAAGAGATAAGGCGACCTGGATCGGCCCCTCCGAAGGTAGGGCTACCTCCGGCACATCGTCAAGATTTTTAACAAACTTAGAGACGTCAGTTTTCTTCCTCTTGGGTAGTGAAGCAATCAAGGAAGAGAAGGCGGCAGAGGCATCCGGAGGAGAAGGCAGAGAGGGCCCTTGTGGCGATCCTTGGATCTCCATAGTCAGCAGAGAGGATCAGTAACTCTTCCGACCAGCTTTCGACAAGAGGCGAGGCATCTCCGAGACTGAGCAGCTGAAAAAAGCAGGGGCAGATCAGAAGTACAGCTGAGAGTCTGAGGAGCAGATCTAAGAGAGGGCGCTGTTCTGGATGCCCAGCAACGGGATCTGTAGGCAGATCCGATCAGATCCAACCAGTATCGAGGCCTCCGGGGTCGAGAGGGTTGAAGCAACTACAAGAAAGGCCGTGGGGGCGGCTCTCTGGCTCTGTCTGCTCAGGACGCAGTCAATCCTTGATGTAGAACCTGTAGAAGATCGTATAGGCGCTGATCTGTAAAGCCAGCAACGAGATCTGGAGGCAGATCCGTGCTGAACCAATCTGGAACGAGGCCTCTAGGGCCGAGAGGGCCGAAGCACCTGCAGAAGAGGGCAGCGCTCTGTTTCGGCCTGCGCAGCGCATGCAATCATAGTCCAGCCAAAATTTTATCTAAATTTTATATTATATTAATGTTTTTGTCACCTATTTTATATAGATCCATATCGTAAATAGATCCATATCGTATCATAAAATGTTTACTAGCTAGCCAAATCTATATAGACTTTCATATATCTATGCTCCAAATCTATATAGACTGTCATATATGTATACTCGCATAAATCCAATTGCTCACTTAGATTCGGCTGCAGGTTGGCTTTATATATTAGTGTGGAATGTTACCCAGGTTGTTTGTTTAGATGTTTTTTTGAGTTGAATTTATACGTATTTGTGTTAAATATTTATGTTGTTTTGTTTTAAAATAATTTTAACTAGTATAATTATATTAAAAATATTAATGTAGTTGATATAGCTAAAGGTTTTACATACTATTGTAACAAAAAAATTATTACAATATTATGAATATTTTATCAATGCATAAATTTACTTGATTAACTATAAATAAAAAGGTTATGGATCAACTTTAATCTGAGAAAAAAAAAAATTACACATCTTATTATAAAATGGACCAATTTGTCAAATAAATTTTTCTTATATATAAATTAATGTTATAAATAATAATGAGGAACTTATCATGAAATAACTTATTAGAACTAGAATAATCTCAAATCCCTAGGAGATTTTAAGCTAGGATCCACTTGGTAGGAATCTAATTTCTAAAATTTATGAAAAGTAATAGACAATTTTACTAAATAAAATTTATTTACATATAAATGAATGTTATAAATAATAATGAAGAAATTATCGTGGAGAAACTTATTAGAATTGGAGTAATCTCAAATCTCTAGAAAATTGGTTGGCGAAGAGCCCAATCTAAATTTTTAAATTTATTAAAAGTCAATAGAACCTAATAAATTCTCTGAACACTAATAAGCATTGAGATGAAATATATAGTGAGCATATTCTTTTGAGAATCAATTCAGGCCATAAATTTAAAAAATAAAAATAAAAAGTCAACATTTGTTTACTTTAAATTGAAATAAAAAACGTTCATAAATTATAAATAAAATTACAATCACATGATCAAAAATTTTAAAAATAAAAATAAAAAGTCAACCTATCTTTATCCACTTTAACGTGAAATAAAAAACATTCATAAATTATAAATAAAATTACAATCACATTAAAAATATGAAATTCCATTTTAGTATATGAAATTCGATTTTTATAATAAAAACTTTGTTAATGAAATCTGCTTACCAATTTTAAAACAATTTGAATCATAACAACTTCAAACAAATAATGAGCATAAAACTAAGAAAAAAAACATCAAAACAGGATATAAGTATCCTATATCAAACTCAAACTCCCAATACATCAAAGCTCTTTGCCATGTGCATTTTTTTTGAAGTATATTCGTATCCGTCAACGCACAGGTTCATGTTCAAAGTATCTTCCGATATGTCAACATAGAAAACCCCTTTGGTGGATAAATGTTTCTTGCCGTGCTCGGACTCTAGCTGACTCTCTTTTCACTTAAACATTGCTCTTATTAAAATGGGTATCTGTGCCCTTTTTACAAGGCCTATTTATTATTTTAAATTTTTTTCTAAATGGTTTAGTTTTAAAAATAGTATGTTCGTTTGCTGGGCTGACCGTCGGAAAGCCTACACAACGAGCTCTGCCTGCGTGCTTAGAGCTTTAAGGACCAGGGACTTTAGAAAACCTTACTTTCACGTGCCTTATGTAAGTAACGTCTGCCTTGACATGGCTTATGTAACGAAGATTTATCCTAGTGGGCCGGCTAGTAAAGTATTTCAATAGCCAGGTAGCAGAGTGTATATTTTTTTAAAGACGTTAGGTGTTGAGGATCATTAGACGTAACTATGTAGATAAGGTTTAGAGTAGCGAAGTTTATTTTTCAGTCCATTGGCCCATAAATGCGCAGAGCAGGAAATGCTCACCATAGGATTAAAGAAGGTACATAATCTTGTGGTGGGCATTTACTGCCTCCGTGCATTTATGGGCCAATGGACTAAAAAATAAGCTTCGTCGTCTAAAGATCTCACCCATATGGTGAGTGAGCGTTCAAACCCTTGTGGAAAGCCTTTCCCCTCTCGCATTGGCAGTATAACTTTGCCCATATGGAAAGAGTTATGTATTGAGCGGTCCCTACCTGCCCCTGCCCGTAGCATAGGTATGGCCTTCGATTGATTGATTGTTAGGTTGGAGAGAGTGAATCTAGCATGCCCTATTCCTGCGCAACGTAATTACGCTTTAAGGAAAAATGCATATACTATAATGGAAAAGCAAGGAGCTATTAAGGGAAAGAAAAAAGCAAAAAAACCAAATCATAGAGCTGCTAGTGCTCGACAGCCTTGCTCACCTTGAGGGGAGTGGTTATCTAGAAGTAACGTATCGTATGCCTCTCTTTGTTTGGTTGTATCTCGTTCCTATCCATTCCATTGTTCGCATTGTTGGAATTTTTGAATATTTTGAACAGCAGAGAGGAAAACAACAATTCCTCCTTCTAACACAGAGAAATTAAATTGGAACAATGTGGATAGAGAGATAAATTAAAAACTTTGTTTCTATTAAAAATGTTGATCTGTTACAAAACGAGTTTTTCTTCAAAACTATACTTGTTCTAGATTAACACAAAAAAAACTTTTGATGTTACCAAAACACAGCACACTATTCAAACTCTTTGCCTCTATTGTTTTTAAGACAGTCCTTTTTTAATACACACACCACTACACTGTACGTCTTCTGCCTTCGGGCATTTATATTTTTCAACTCACACAGTCTATTACAAAGCTTATATATATATATATATATATATATATATATATATATATATTATAAAATATTTATATATAACCTAAGTTTGAAATTAAACTGTCGCAGCATTTAATAAAACTATATTAAAAACATTAAACAATAGACCAAGGTTCTAAAACCTTATTCCACGTTCATTGCGGATTTCAAAACTTAAAAACAAAATCCTTTTTCATGAATATATCTCATCCATTTGTGGAATGGATGATTGGATTTCAAAATTTACGAGAGCGCTGCTATTGGTCCACGCTGGCAGATTCCAAACTTATTTTAAAACACTTCAATATTTTATCGCATCCATTCGACTGTGCATCGAACCTTTGTGATAACACTGCTATTGGTTGTTGGGTCTTTGATGTGGCGGAGGTGGGTTCCACGCAGTTTGACGTGGTGTGTTCAAACGTAAAACAAAATGCGCGGTAAATTCAAACGGTTTGTGAATGGTATAATGGCGGTAGGTGTTGCGGATATAAGTTCGGGGTTACGTGGTCAAACCACAAATTTCTTTGTAGCGAAGGGCTACGGCCATTAACCAAACAATATGGGCTTTGCAGGTGTTTTAAAGCTACAACTAAATGCACAGTTGAGTACAAATCAAACCAAAATAAACCGTTGTTGTTGTTGCGTCCTTCTCCCATTAGAATTGAATTTTTCATCCTTTTACAAAGTTGCGGATGGGTTTAATATTTCAACACTCCCCCTTAAACACAACTACTGCTTTCATACATTCCCAAACACTTCCTGAGATAATTAAAACTTTTCTGCCCCAATGGTTTTGTGAATATATCTGCAAACTGCTATTATGTTCTGCAATGTTGCAAAACAATTTTTCCATTGCTCACTAGCTCTCTGATGTAGTGATACTTGGCACCAATGAGTTTCATTATCTTATGAAGCACTGAATTCTTGGATAAAGCTATAGCCGAGATATTATCATAATAAATAGTGGTGCCTTTTACCTGTTCATGACACAAACTTCTCAACATTTTCTCATCCATACTGCTTGACATGCTGTTGTTGTAGCTACTACATACTCTGCCTCTGCTGTTGATAAAGCCACAATTAGTTGTTTCTTAGAAGCCCATAATATGGTTCTTGATCCCATATGGAAAACATATCTAAAGGTGCTTTTCCTGTTATTTATACTTCCAGCCTAATCACTGTCAGTATCCAATTAATTCAAAATTTTCTGAAGTGGTGTATAAAATACCATACCTCTTTGTTCCTTTAACATACCTCACAATTCTCTTTATTGCTTGCCAATGTGCCTCCTTTGGTCTTTCCATAAATTTGGAAATTAAAATTACAACATGGATAATATCTAGCTTAGTTGCAGTCAAATACATAAGGCTGCCAACTATGCTTTTATACAAACTTGGATCAAAATCCTTGCTACTATATTATTTTCTTAACTTCAATCCCAACACTGTAGGAGTAATTGCTGACTTGCAATCCTACATGTTAAATCTTTCCAAAATTTCTTTTACATAATTAGCTTGAGAAACAAAAATCGTATTTTCATTTTGTTCTACTTCTATTCCTGAGAAGTATCTCAACAATCCCATATCAGTCATCTCAAATTCATCCTTCACTATTTTAAAATTCTCAATAAGGTAAGCATCATTACCTGTGAATATAACATCATCAACATACAAAAAAACAATCAACATCTTACCATCTTTTTCTTTGATGTATAATGTGGGTTCTCCTTCACATTTTTAAATCCATTTTCCAGTTGATAGGCATATATCCTACTGTACCATGCTCTTCGTGCTTGTTTCAACCCATACAGAGCCTTCTTCAATCTGCATACTTTGTGCTCTTGGCCTTCTTTCTCATAGCCCAAAGGTTGTTCAACATAAATCTCTTCCATCAATACTCTATTCAAGAATGCTAATTTCACATCCATTTGGTAAATTTTCCACTTGTGTTGTGCTGCTATGGACAACACTGCTCTTACTGTTTCCATTCTTGCAACCGATGCAAATGTTTCTTCATAATCTCTTCCTTGTTGGTGTTTGTAGCCTTTGACAACAAGTCTGGCCTTGTGCCTTTCAATCTTACCTTCAACATTTTTTTTGGTTTTACAAACCCATTTCACTCAAATTACTTCCTTACCTTTTGGGAGATCAACCAATTCCCATGTATTATTTTTCTCTATGGCATTTATCTCTTCATCCATAGCATCTATCAATTTCTTCTCTTTTACAGCGTCTTCAAAATGAATAGGATCTTCTACATGAAAATATAATGCAAATAAAGAGTTCATACCTTCATTTGTTGCCTCTTGCTCATAGATTTCATTCAGACTTCTGAATCTAGTTCCTCTTTTACTTGCTGAACTTGTGCTTGTAGAAGCACTAAAATATGCTCCTCGTGATATGCTTGGAGAAGCACTATCATCACTTCTCAAGGGTGTTCTCATACCTGCTTTTGGTGTCCCTTGTTGTCCTTGTGTTGGTGGAGGTGGTGCTACTAACGAGGATTTCTTTCAGCCATTTCTTCTTCATCTTCATCATGGGACAAACAAATTTTTACATTCATTGATTTCTCAATGCTTCCATCACAAGCTTCTTCCTCAATAAATTACACATCTCTGGTTATTATAAATTTCTTGGTGGATGGGTTATATAATCTGTATGCTTTGGATTCTTCATTGTATCCAACAAATATGCACTTATCCCCCTTACTGTCCAACTTCTTCCTTAGATGTTTTGGAATGTGTGCATAAGCCACACAACCAAAAACTCTCATGTGGGTGAAAAACTGTTTTATGCCACTCCATGCTTCTTCAGAAACTTTGTTCATAACACTCTTTGTTGGGCATCTATTCAACACATATGCTGCAAAATGTACAGCTTTAGCTCAATATTTATTTGGCAAATGTTTTGCCTTCAACATACTTCTTACCATGTCCATGATGGTTCTATTTTTCCTTTCAACAATTCCATTTCGTTGTGGTGTATACCTTGCTGTAAATTGTTTGTGTATCCTATTCTCTCTGCAAAAACATGGAAATTATTTGGAGATGCATTCTCCTCCTCTTTCTATTCTTAAACCTTTAATATGTTGGTCACTTTGATTCTCTATAAGAGATTTAAAGTGGCAGAACTTCTCAAACACTTCACTCTTCAATTTCAAGAAATAAACCCATGTTTTTCTTGTGTAATCATAAATAAAGGTCAGCATATAATCGTTGTCTACTAATGATGGTGTTTTCATTGGTCCACACAAATAAGAATGGACAATTTCTAAGGATGCTTTTTCCCTTATGCTCTTTCCTAATGGAAAGCTTCCTTTGTGTTTTTTGCCCAAGATGCAATCTTCACATAGGCTATCCGGTTTCTTAATCAATGGTAATCCCTTTACCATTCCTTTCCTATGCAACCAATTCAGACCTCCAAAGTCGAGATGTCCAAATCTCAAATGCCATAACAAGTTTTCATCCTTTGCTTCTCTTGGAAATGTCTCTTGTGTCACTGCTGCCATTGCAGCTCCTTTCTTTAGATCTACTCTCATCTTGAGAGGAAACATTTTGTTTCTTGTCATCTTCACTTGTGCAATTCTCTGTTTTATTGGTGGTTTATCCATGATGCTGCATACATCATCCTCAATGAATACATTGTAGCCTTTCTGAATAAGATGTCCAATGCTCAAAAGGTTACACTTCATACTAGGCACATAGTATACATCTGATATGGATTTCTTTTCTCATTTCCTTTTCAAAACACTTACTCTGCCTTTCCCCATGACAAATACTTTATTGTTTGTCCCCAATGTTACTTGAGACTTCAAATTTTCATCTAATATGGAAAACATAGAAATGTTTCCAATCATATGGTTTCTACTTCTTGAATCTAGAAACCATATATCTTCATTTTTCTCTTCAACCATATTACATGCTAAAAACAAATTCTCTTGACTAATATTTTCCTTAGTAAAATTAGCACTGGGTCTACTACCCATGTCACTCTGTTTCTTCCTACAGTCATTGATGATAATGTCCATACTTCTTACAATAATGACATTGGACTTGGGATTTATCATACCTTTGTCCATGTTCTTGATTTTGTCCACTTTGTTGGCTACTGCCTTAGCTTTGATTCTAACTTTGATTGCTGCCACTTCCACTAGTATTTTTAAGGTTGTTTCTACCTCTGTTTTGGCTTCTAAATCTTCATTTTCTTCTGTAGTTTGATCTTCCTTGACCTCTTTGTAATATCCCAAAATCATGACAGATCAGCAAGCATGCACTAAAAACGCATTTCTAGCAAATGATGCTATAAAATAACAAAACTAACTCTTGGATCCTGTAGATCATCCAACATACAACCTAAATCCAAAAATAGAGAGGAAACAAATCAAACTAGGTGGGTTAAACAGATCTCCCACACCTAAGATTGCCAAAAAGAGCTAAAAATTCAAACACTACAACACAAGAAATACTGCATGAAAGTGACTGCGCAGTCTAAGAGATGGTTTATACATAAAAATGATAGACACAAATAGATCTAGAATTATATTACTCAGTATGCTCGGAAGGATGAGATCTAGTCTCCTTTATACAAAATGAAAGAGAACCCGGCAAGGGTTTCTTGTCAAACACTCTGAATACAAATGGTGATTTTCAGAAAATTACTGAATAATCACTGCAACTGAAGAAAATGAGTGTAAAAGGCTATAAGAATGAAGATCTAATGCAGATATGATCAAGGTTCTTCCCCCATGGAAGAATCCATCCTCCAATCACAGGAAAACTCCCCGAAAGAGCCACAAAAGTCACTGTTAAAACTACCTTGCTGGAATAACGCAATTCCTGAGTGGAGTAATGTTGGAAGTGATCGTAATGTTTTGGCCTACTGCCAAATATCTAATATCAGCCCAGGAATGCTCCAAAATTATCCTTCAATGGAATAAAACCTCCCTCCTATGCAAAACCACTTCAGAAAATGGGTTTCTCAACCCTCCCCGGCAACACCCTGCAACTCAGCTCAACCACCTACAGAAACTGCGTTGAACCTGTAGACTGAAGCTTGGCACCAATGCCGGATATGATGGATGATGGATTAGATCTTTCCCAAGAGTTACCCAAAGTGAAGAGAACGAATTCCTGAACATGAATTCCTTAGTGCTAAGCAGCACCAGCAATCTCAGCTAAACAGCTATGAGAGAAAAAGTCTAAGCAGACATGAAAATGTAATACATAAGCTAACCCCCAAATGGCTACCATCCTCTTCCTTATAAACTAAGTGAGTCTTCTCACCTTGGGTCCCACTCAAAAGGGTTTCCACCTTCACACAAACAATCTCCCTCCAAAATTGCGTTGTGCCTTCGTTAGAGTCACTCATCTAAACTGCGTTGTTTGATTTGGTCAAAGTTGACCTCTTCAACTTGCGTCAGCCCTTTTCACACCTAAGGGTCTTCAATACATCTCTCATATAGCTATCTAGGCTGAGCCTCATTCACATTGAGCTCTTTTATTTGCTGATCCACTCCTCCTACATTTATGTTGTTGACTTGGTCAAACTTGGTCTTGTCCACATGCAAAATATCCCTATTCACACATGAGAGTGTACAATCCATCTGGTATTATGATCCACTTACACAAAATGAGGGATTTTATCCTTATTTCTATAATTCATGGGTCTCCTCACCCTTTTATTCATCTCCTAAGTGACAATGGAAAAATTAAATATAAAAAAATTGCTGCATGCAAATTTTGGAATATTACAGTCCTCCTCTCCGAAATGTTGTTTGTCCTTAAGCAACTGCAAGGATAGGACTGAAGAGAATCCTCTTCTCTCCTGTAGTAACCTCATATGATAAAATCCTCCAAGGATCAAGGTGTTGCATCATCAATATATCTCCAAGTTTCCCCTCCCAAGTAAACAAGCTAGCTTCTGGTGTACACCCCAAATAGCTATCATTATGTGACAGTAGGATATCAATGGAGGCAAAAATTGGTTGTCTAAAGGCCTGATTGAGACATGTGGTCTGATATACATTGGGATCTACCATCCCCTGATGAATCTCCCATCGCCAAGCTATCAACCATACAAAATGAGCCACCCTCCAAAATGGTAACTCATGCACATCATCCTCCACCTGAAGCTCCTGCAAAGTAGGTGGGCTGAAATTATGAACATGGTAGGCAAAGTAGCCTACCCCACACTGTCCTCCTCTCCACTTAATATAAGTGCAGAGATTTTGTTGATCTTGAGCTGTAATAAGGTTGCCCTCAAGTGGCAATAAGGAAACTAGATCTCCAAAGATCCCTTTCCCAACGTTGTGAATCAAGCCGACCGAAATCATCTCATACATGATGGATAAGAAATCACCACCATATGGCATCCCATCCATATCATGGCCCTCCTCATAAAGAAACAAATATTTTGTTGTAGTGGCCATACTTCCTCCCATGCTCCCCTTAGAACATGTAATGCAGAAAGTGTGGGGATCCTCCTCCCCAAATCACACATCCACCTCATGTGTTTCTCCTCCAATCATGCTCCTCATAAAAGAAAGGATAATATCAGCAAATAGGATCATGATCAGCATCATAATGAAAGAAATACTGAAGGTTTTATGTGGTGCTGGAAGGTACCAACAATCTCCCAAGTGGTCACAACGCAGTCTTCCCCACTGCAACTTCAAAAAATATCATGGCAAGTTGTTTCTTGACAGATGGCTAGTTGTGTAAGTCACCACATCTACTAGAAAATAGTAAATGGCTAAAGGTATCAACTGAGCATACAAGGATTGACCAAACACTTTCCCCAGATCATATAGTAGATGGTTGTCTCCATCATAATTGCTGGCAAAAAATGGTCCATGGAGCCTAAAGCAAAACTTGCCCCTTTGTAGAGCAATGCACTGTAAAGAAATGGTAAGAGCGTGCAGGTATTGTGTTGAACAATCGATAAATGTAGAAAATGAATTCTTACCATGCAATGAAAGTAATATGGTGACAGGATCCATAAATGAGCCCTCCATAGTGATATGACATACTCCTATGAAGAGGAATAAACCATATGCTGCCTGAAGATCCCCCTCCCCATGCTTGGAAGTCCAAGTCAAGAAAAGAATACTACAGTAACAGACAAATTCATCCACTACCCTATCAATCTCATCTCCTCCATATCCACCCAGTGCATCAAATGTGAAGTGGTTCTGGGAGCACTCCATCAACGAGTCCCTGCTCCAAAGTGACAGCGATGTTGGCCTATGCAAATAGGCCCCTGCCAACTCATAAATCCATTCTTTGACATGTCCCATGTCAAAGACTCCTCCCATATTGCTGCTGCATACAAGAAGTTCCTTCCAAGGTGGAAGTACTTCCAGATCATCTAAGGCTAAGGAGTAGCCTCCTTGCACTATGATAGTGCCATCCCCTAGCATCATGCCAAGTGTGAGAGAAAATCTGCCCTTGTTCTCTCCCAATCCTCCAAAGAAACAAAAGTCTCTGCTGCCTCCTCATACCTCCATCATATGACCCATGTGGTGAAAACATAATGATCACATATTCATAATGCATCCACACTCCTTGTTGCCCCATGATGCAAGTATCCTGCCAAGTACTCTCCTCCCACATACCCTTGGAAAAAGGATATGTCTTATGATGGCCAAACTCTCTCAAGAGTAGCCAATGTAGTTTTGTCTCTTGCTGCCCAGTATCATAGATTTGCAAGTAGCTCTCCAGCTTCTTGCTCTCTATCCACATCCACTTATCCATTGATGGATGCCTCCTACCATTCTCCATCTTGGTACTCCTCCAAAGAAGATTACCATCCTTCCATATCAGATTTTCCTCATTGAATTTCATGGAATGTTGAAATGCAACTCCTTGGAGATCTCCTAGAAAAGATCTCACAATAATAACCATCTTGAATCCATAGGGATCCAAGTGAGCTAAAGGCAAAGTCTCCTCATTGCTACCTCTTGAAAACGTTGTAACTCTCCTCCATGGTGTTTTGGTTGGCTCATGCCCCAACTCAAAGATGAATCTATGTTCTCTTGTATGGTAGACATAGTTCATGACATCCTCCAAAAGGTTACACTCCAACCTCAAGGGTTGTGTGAAACTCAACAGTGATACATGAGGTTGATGGTTCATCTTTCCCTTGAACCATTCAAGCTTGCACAATGCAGTGCAATCCTGTTGCTCTATCTCAGCAATAATGTTTGACCCTGGGTCATATGAAGACAAATTTCCACAATTTTTAGAGAGATTTGCTGCAATAATAGAAAGTTGAAATCTTCCCATACCTTGGTGAGATGTGGGAACCTCTTGTAGTGCTGCAAGGGCTCCTCCCTCCAATGTCATGGTTGCCCTAACTGCCGATGTAGGTGGCTTCTCCTCCATGAGTGTGACAACATTAGTACTAGGCTCCTTAAGTGAAGAAGAGGACTCCCCCTCCTTTGACCTCCTATTGTCAAACCTCCTGATTACCCCTTGATTGAAATCTACAAAACTAAACACCCTTGCATAATTCACATGGTTGAACCACCAAGATCTTGCCTTGCCCTCCAAATGCAGCGTTGAGATCTCCACAGCCTCCTTTTCCATTACTGGGTGTAGTAGGAAGAATGCCTATATTTTCCATCACCCAAGTCTTTGTTGCACTCTTTAGTGATCCATAAAATGTAGACAACAGGAATCTGTTGCCTCTTATCATTCTTTCACTGCAGGGTCTTCTTTCTTCCCTTAGCTGAATAAACTGAGGAAAATCTAGGGTCTCTTTGAAAGCCCTAGGTTGGCACATGTATTCTACTAGATACCCACTCAGGATCTCATGTTCTAAGTGGTCTTATTTCTCTCCAATTCCTCTATGAGAACATGAAGTGCATGCACCTTCTTCTTCCTCCTGAAACCTTCTAGAGGTCTCACTGCAGCTTTCTCCTCCTTGAAACCCTCTTGGAGTTTCAATGCATTTCTCTTCTTCCTTCTTAGATCTGAAAATTGATGAGAGTAATCTCATCCTCTCCATCATTTTGGCCTTTATCTTTCTTTTATAGCATTTGGCTTGAAGCCCACAGGCTCAGCCAAAGATCTTGCTCTGATACCACTGTAATATCCCAAAATTAGGACAGCTCAGCAAGCATGCACTAAAAACACATTTCCAGCAACTGATGCTATAAAATAACAAAAATAACTCTTTGATCCTATATATCAACCAACATACAACCTAAATCCAAGAATATAAATTAAACAAATCAAACTAGGTGGGTTAAACATATTTCCCACACCTAGGATTTCCAAAAAGAGCTAAAACCCCAAACACTGCAACACAAGAAATACTACATAAAAGTGACTGCGTAGTGTAAGAGAGGGTTTATACATAAAAATGATAGAGACAAATATATATAGAATTATATTATTCAATATGCTCGGAAGGATGAGATCTGGTCTCCTTTATACAAAATGAAAGAGAACCTGGAAAGGGTTTCTTGTCAAACACTCTGAATACAAATGGTGATTTTCAGAAAATTATTGAATAATCACTGCAACCGAAGCACATGAGTGTACAAGGCTGTAATAATGAATATCTAATGTAGATATGATCAAGGTTCTTCCCCAATGGAAGAATCCATCCTCCAATCACAGGAAAACTCCTCGAAAGAGCCACAAAAGTCACTGCTAAAACTACCTTGCTGGAATAACGCAATTCCTTAGTGGAATAACTCTGGAAGTGATGGTAAAGTGTTTGCCTACTGCCAAAGATCTTATATCAGCCCAGGAATTCTCCAAAATGATCCTCCAATGGAAGGAAACCTCCCTCCTATGCAAAACCACTTCAGAAAATGGGTTTCTCAACCCTCCCCAACAACACCCTGAAACTTAGCTCAACCTCCTGCAGAAACTACGTTGAACCTATAGAATGAAGCATGGCACCGATTCCGGATATGAGGAATGATGGATCATATCTTTCCCTAGAGTTACCCAAAGGGAAGAGAAGGAATTATTGAATAGGAATTCCTTAGTGCTAAGTAGCACCAGCAATCTCTGCTAAACAGCTAAGAGAGAAAAAGTCTAACCAGACATGAAAATGTAATACATAAGCTAACCCTCAAATGTATGCCATCCTATTCCTTATAAATTAAGTGAGCCTTCTCACCTTGGGTCCCACTCAATAGGGTTTCCACCTTCACACAAACAATCTCCCTCCAAAATTGCGTTGTGCCTTCATTAGAGTCACTCCTCTAAACTGTGCTGTTTGATTTGGTCAAAATTGACCCCTTCAACTTGCTTCAGCCCTTTTCACACGTAAGGTCCTTCAATCCAGCTCACATATAGCTATCTAGGCTGAGCCTCATTCACATTGAGCTCTTTTATTTGCTGATCCACTCCTCCTACATTTATGTTATTGACTTGGTCAAACTTGGCCTTGTCCACATGCAAAATATCCATGTTCACACATGAGAGTGTACAATCCAGCTGGTATTATGATCCCCTTACACAATATGAGGGATTTTATCCTTATTTCTATAATCCATGGGTCTCCTCACCCTTTTATTCATCTCCTAAGTGACAATCGCAAAATTCAATATTCCAAATTGCTGCATGCAAATTTTGAAATATTACACTCTTCCTCTTCCAAAAGACATTTGGGTCTTCAAGGCATGCTCCAAAGATGAGTTTGTTATTCTACCTAATCTTTGTTCATGTGTCATTAATGTTGCATGAAGCTCATCAACAGTAAACAACGAGAGATCCTTTATCTCTTCAATGGTTGTTACTATCACATCAAACCTTGAGGATAAGCTCCTCAATACTTTCTCCACTATTTTTATTTCTTCTATGGTATCTCTATGAGGTCTCATTTGGGTAACCAACCGAATCAACATTGTGAAGAATGAGTCTATTGTCCTAGACTCTTTGATGCAAATGACTTCAAAATCTCTTCTCATTAATTAAAGCTTTGTTGTCTTTACCTTCTCCATTCCTTGGTAGACTGTCTGGAGGGTATCCCATGCATCTTTGGACCTCTTTGTTGTTGCAATCCTTGGAAATATACTTTCATGTACTACCTGATAGAGATAGAAGAGGGATTTTAAGTCCTTATTCCTATTACTCTTCAGCAAATCCTTCTTTACCTGTGTCATTAGGGGAATTTTGAGGTCTAAAATGGGCCTTCTAAGAAAAATGTACAACCAAAATAAACTTTATAAGAACCAATAGGATTCAAGATGATGATGTCAACCATGCGGGATGATTCACCATTTTTTAAGTAAAAGGGTAAAAATAATAAAAAATAATAAAATAATGAAACTACTTTTTCAACTGTTATTTTCAACTTATCTCCGAAATTTTTTACTCAAATTTCGAGCAACAGTACTCGTTGGATGCAAAATTTAATTCTTCATTCAAAGAGTACCCATGTTGCATACTTCCGAGGAATGTTTCTAAGCAAAAAATGAGAAATACATGAAAAAATGTTATTGCAATCACGTTTTTCATGTATTTCGCATTTTTCACTTAGCAAGGTCCATCAAAAATATGCAACATGGGTACTCTTTGGATGAGGAATTAAATTTTACATCCAACGAGTGCTTCCCCTCTAAATTTGAGTAAAAACATTGGGAGATAAGTTCAAAATACGAGTTGAAAAAGTAGTTTTTTATTTTTTCCCTCTACAATTTGATGATGTCATCAAATCTTATTTATTATTTCCACTTGTTAGCCACCTGTAAAATTTGATTATACCGAAAGGTGGCTAAATCTATTTTGTGCCTTCAAGGAACAATTTTCATTACTAAAAACTGTTGGCTTTTGAAGACTCTTGAAGACCTCATGTTTATGTCCAGATCCTACACTGTTGTTTACATCTCAAAAGACTCTGAAATCCTGCTCATTTCCAAAGCCAAATACTGTTGCAAGCCCATTTTCCCCTTCCTCCTCTTCAAAAACTAACCTCTTTTTCTATCCCTCCATTTCCCATAAAAACCCCTCGTTTTTTAAGTTTCTCCCCTTTTTCACTTCATAAAAAACCTTGATAAGGTTTCAAGACTCTCTCTTAACCTTATCGAAAGCCTCAAATCCCTTTCAAAATCCTTGAAAAACCACTAAAATGCATATTTTCTATATATTGGACTTAAGCCCCCTCGGGCTAAGTCTTTAACCCTTTTCTTCCATACACTCA
The DNA here is from genome assembly GCA_034641835.2 of Pinus albicaulis. Classification (NCBI taxonomy): domain Eukaryota; kingdom Viridiplantae; phylum Streptophyta; class Pinopsida; order Pinales; family Pinaceae; genus Pinus; species Pinus albicaulis. Next base: position 1,616,216,858 of record CM076578.1, read on the forward strand.
CACCCTGGAACTAAGCACTAACCTTTTTCCGGCGCTTATCGCATCGCAAACACAAGAGCGCAAGTATTTATGCCATTATAAATGTTTTGATGCGATCGCATGATCGCATCGCAATATTCCAATGAGAAGATTAAAGCGCCTTGGCCCGATTTGCAATTCCCCTGATGCATCTCCTGTCGTCGATCTGATCTACAGATCGACAGTCTATATTTTATCGCATCGCAAATCTTCCAATGGGTTGATTGAAAAGCCCAGGCCCGAAACTGCGATTGCGATTGGCCCTTGTTATATAAAGCCCCGGGGACATTGTATTCCATAAGTCCAAAGGCCCCGCAGTCGGGAGCTTATCCTATATCACATATATATCCCATCCAAAACCATAAAAAACCTTTGTTATTTGTAAACTTTGGGTTTTATTTTATTTTATAAAATTCTCCGCTGGAGCGATTTCTCAATAAATCTACATCGTCGATCTAATCCATAGATCAGACGGTGTGGATTCCGTCTATCTGGTGGTCCTCACCAACTGTTCATCACTCCAGAAACCACGTGGTATCTATCGCACCGCCTTTGGGCGAGGGAGGTTTTTTCTCGATTGCCAGCGATTCCATACATTTGCTGCCATGCATCCCCTGTACCTTTTTCAAAACCGCCGTCCATCGCGCATAACCATTGTCCATCGTGCATTATTGTTCGAACACAGATGCCCAGAGATAATGCCATGGACCGTCCGATCTGGGGCGGGCCATCCAAAGGCTATCGCTTGCCGAAGATGCACGATAGTTAAATAAGATGCACACGCGATAACACGGGTGTCCGTGCAACAGCAACGACATCTCCATCGTTGATCTGATCTATAGATCGACGGTCCAAAATTCATCGCCAAATTCTCCCCGTCTGACTTTCAACCTCCACTCCCAACCGTCGATCTCTGTGCGATCGATGGCTCAGATTTAATATTTTTTTCCATCCGGTCCATGATCCCTCTCGATCAATCTTGACCGTTGGATGATGCCATCCAACGTCCACGCTCTTTCCTCACCTTCTGAAGCAGTTAAACCTAAAACACGCAGGATTTATTAAATGTTTTATGTTTTATGCAGGTTTTAAATGGTTTTCACTGTTATATTGAAGAAATTCCAGGGTCCGGGGGTGACGATTCCCATGCCTTTAGTCCTTAAAAGAGAACCATTCACAAGCTCTGTTAAATGATTTATCAATGTTTCATGAGCGTTGATAACATAAAGATCCTTGCACATCCCTGCACATCGACAAGACATTGTTTTATTCAAAAGAACAGTTAAAGAGTATTAGTTTGAAGACAAAGCACAGCAGATGGAGATTAAAGATAGATCAGGGGAATTACAGATAAGAATGATTATCAAAAGCCTAATTCCCTACATTAAAACACAATTAATAGAAAATCATAAGTGTTTCATAGACAGAAAAGGCTTCCATCGCTTCAAAGGAGGCGAATTGATTCCTTAGCTACCAAAGGAGCCACCTGTTGCCTCAAACCATTCAAACAGAGGCCGAAGTTATTGCAGAACCAAATATTTTTCCTCAATGCAGCCAGGGAGTTACTTCTGCAAATAAACTTAATAAATAAAATATCTGCGGAGTTATTCCACACAGAACACAGAGCCTCAAAGTCAAATAAAGCTCCCACCAAGCTTAATTCATAAATATAAAACAGTTAATACAAAGAACCGCTTGTAAACTTCTTCATTGAGCCCCTCAAAAGGCCAAGAAGTCCTGAATCTGTATTAATTGCCGTGAGAGATATTTTATCAGATCTCACCTCCTCATCTTCCTATAAATACTTCTGTAGAAGATGAGGATTTGTTCGTTGATTGGTTGTTGTTTGATCACAAGTCGTATTACTGAAACCCTCTGAAATAAATACATAGTCTGTTGAAGTTGAAGAAGAAACTGGAGTCTTTGAAGTCTTGATGATGTTTTTGCATGCTTGTTCCTGAGAAGGCTCTATCATTGGATCCATGAGCTTGGCTGTTGGTGAAGTATTCTGAACTTTTTTATGTTTTTCCCCTGTTTTCATTATGTTCCATAATTTCTTACTACAGTAGGCTGAAATTTTTAGGCTAAGAAATGACTCTTGGAAGCACCTTAGACCTGTTCACCCTTCACTGTTTAATGTTTTCTGCTGCTGAAGTATTTTAGAGGCTTTAATATTTCTCTTCAGTCTTCATGCTTGTTTATTTCTTTAATAGTTTGAACAGTTGGTTTCAGCATGATTTATGGTTCTCCCTTCTTGTCTGTTGCCACTTAAAAACCGTTATTGAAGTCTCCCTTTGAATTTCTCCGCTTGTAGTGAATCAGAGAGGCCTGTTTTGATCTTGCCCTTTGTCCTCACTTAAACAGTTGGCTTAAAGGTCGTTATAATTATGATCATGGATGTTTTTAGGTGTTCCCTCTTCTATCACTGTAATTATTAGTAAATCTTTTATGTTTTCTAAAGTCCTTTAGAATAAAATCTTTGAGGAAATAGGGTGTTCCCCGAGTCTTAGATTTCATTTTGAAAGTTGTCTTGAAGTCATTATTTGCTTAAATAATGTTTGTAGAATTTATGGTTAGCCTTGTCTATCAAATATCTCTTTATTGTTTAAATTATGTTTTCAGGTTCCCTTTGTTGAGAATTCAATTTCTCTTTCTAAATCATTAATGTTCATCCCATTCCAAAAACAAAAGGATCTTGTGGCCAAGTTAGATTTGCAGTCTGATATCCCATATCCTTTGATGAGTTTGTTATAACCTTTTCTTGACTCCATTGCCCAATGAACCAGATGTTTCTCTATTCTATGTATCTTTCCTAGACCTTTCGTGTTCTGCTGTATCAATTCAATCCAACCAAACAAACAAACAAACACCTCCACTTAATAACTAGTCTAAAACCAATATTCTAAGCACACAATATAAACCTTTGCAAAAAAACATTTGAGAGATCCCTCTCTGAGAACAGGAGGACTAGATCATGTAACTCTAAAGATTGGTTCTGATGTTTCCTTGTCTTTTGATTTGCCAAACTATCAAAACACGGGACACCAACATAATGGCGATCACGGTGGGACCATTCTGAGTCAGTGACAATCTAAGTACCCTTTAGGACTCTAGAAATCCATTATTTTCAAGAATATGCAGTGATTATTAGCCACCTCATCGCCACCAACATAATGGCAATCACGGTGGGACTCTGAGTAAAGTTTACAAAACAAAACACTCACTCTCTAAGTATAACATAAGTAACCTTTTTCAAGCACTACCAAGAAATGGTAATCATGATAGGATCTTTTGAATCAGTGACAAACTAAGTAACCCTTAGGATTCTTATAAAACCTTATGAAACCTTGAAAGATTCAGTTACAAATCCATAAGAGTGAACTCTATACGTTTTGACACCCTAGCTAAGTGTTAAGACAGATTTAGGACACTCTCATAACCTGTAAGATCATAAAACTCAGAAAAACCCAAAACATTTCAGTTTGGCTTCATAATAAACTTGGCGGTGGACAATACAACCTTAATACTCCACTAGGAAGATCCCAAGTCTTAATAGCATCATACAAGCTCAGCTAGAAGGCTTTAAGATTAAAAATTTCCTTCTTCTGAAAAGATCAGTTAGCCTCTTAAAGATTTTCAGATTTGGTTAAACTCTCTTTCTAGCCAGCTCTAAAAAACATAGCATAGTGGCTCCTAGAAAGATCTATACTAGAGCCTACCCTGACCCAAACCCACTGGAAGAAGTTGACAACCCTGAAATTATACTTAGGAAGTCTTCCAAGATAAAATTTTCAACTGTTTTTAGATCACCCTTGAGATCTAATTCAGTCCCTGAAAATCTCGCAGCCCTACACCAATCACAAGTTGACTTTAGAAATCCATTTAAAACTAGGTCACTTGATGATATAATTCAGATAGATTCTGATTCCTCACTTTCATCCCTAGAACAAAGTGAAAAAACTGGTAGTATAGAAACCACACCACCTAATTTACATTTCCTTCTCAATTTAGGTATCTCTCATCCAAGGTCAGCTCAACAATCTATCCCTGGTACATCCACATCTGTCCACCCAACATCCACTGTCCAAACCACTCCACTTCAACCCATTTTCCCCCTTGTGAATCCACCTCCACCTCCTTCCATGGCTGCATGGTATGCTCCCCTCGTCCTTCCTGTACCATTAGCCAATCTCCCACAGGACTACCAATCCAAAATTCCATTATATGATGCTAACAATGCTACAACTACATCACAACATGTAGACAAAATGAATGACTATTTTGACAGAAATGAAATTGATGATGATTCTGTCAAACTTAGGTTATTTTCTCAGAGCTTGGGGGGAGACGTAAGAAAGTGGTTTAAAATTTTAGCCCCTCGTAGTACTAATGATCTCCAAGTCTTCCATCAAACATTCTTAAACAAGTGGGAAGTGAAGAATAATCCTCTCCAAGTCCTTTCTGATTACAAGAACCTCCATAGAAACACTGAGGAAAGTGTGCAAGCTTACTGCACTAGATTCAGCAGTGTGTACAATGCACTTTCCCCAAAACTAAAACCTCCACAAGGCTCAGCTTTAAACAAGTTTCCTGAAGGGTTTGACCCTGAAATGGCCTATCAGTTGAGAGAGAGGGATTTTCCAACTCTTGAAGATATGCAAAGAGGAGCTCTTTCGGTGGAAGTCAACTTCATAGAGAAAAGAGCTAGAATGAAAACTAAAAAGAGAGTATCTTTTAGAGAGGAATCCACACCCTCTACTTCCAACTCAAAAATGGAGAAAATGATGGAAGAAATGATGAAAGATATGAGTATAATCAAGAGAGCACAAGCCAATCAAAATCAAACTACTCCTCAAAATAGAAATCATAATTATAAAAGAGAAAAAAATCAAGACAAACAGAATGAAAATGACCAACAGATTAGACCCCCCTTCCAACAAAACTATGTATATCAATATGAGGAAGATAGGGAGTTGGAAAGGTTGGAAGAATCCCATGTAAACTTGATTGAATCAGATAATGGGGATGATGTTTTCCTCACTGAGGAAGAACATGATTTTTTCTCTTCTGATCAAAATACAAACACCTATGAAGATTCTGATGACTATAGATTAGGCTTTGAAAATGCAATCATGGAGGTACACAAACAGTATGATCTTAGGAGCAAGGGAAACATAGATAATTCAAAATATAAGAACACTAGCACTGTTGTCAAGAAAAATGCAGAAAACCAGCCCAAAAAGACAGCAGAGAAAACTGAAATTTCGACTAAAAACCAGATTCAAACAAAGACAGAGGTGTCCAGCCAAATGTTGAACATAGTACCCCTAGCACTTCAGCTAGTGGTCCTAATAAAACTGTCCCGATTACCAGTCCCAACAAAATTAAGCAAATCAAGGTTACTGAGAAGAATTCAATTGAGAGGGTTGATGTAAATATCAACAAACCAACTATTCCTTTCACACTTGAGGGAGAGTTTGCTAAGATAAAAATTGACATTCCTCTGGCTGAACTAGTAGCCTAGGACACGTACAAAAACCAAGTTTTGAAAGCTTTGAACTTAGGAAGTGATACTGACACCTTAAACTTGACAGATGATAAACCTGAGTTGTTGTTTGGTCCTGAAGTGGAAGGAAAATATCAAGAAGGGCCTGTCCCTCCCTCCTATATTAGCTTGAACATACACGAGAAAGTTTTACACAATGCCATGTTAGATTCGGGAGCTTCAGACAATCTGATGCCCAAGGTGGTAATGGAGAGCTTAGGCTTAGATATTACTAAACCATACAAAGATTTGTATTCTTTTGACTCAAGTCGAGTCAAATGTTTGGGTTTAATCAAGGATTTATGTGTTACTCTAGCTCAGATCCCTGCTAAGAGTTTGGTTATGGATATAGTTGTAGTTGACATTCCCCCTAAGTATGGCATGCTCTTATCAAGATCTTGGGGAGACAAACTTCAGGGCAGCCTTCATATGGACATGTCTTACGCCACCATCCCTATTTTCAACCAAAAAAGAAGACTGTATAGAGAATCTCACATGAAGTACATGGTGAGCAACATAGACAAACCGAACAACTCTCCAATCTATTCTATTCAATAAAGTTTAGATTCCTTTATCTTATGTAGCGAAGATGACATTACTCAAAAAGATAAAGAAAATGTAGACCCAATCAGTTCACCACAACAATCCAATCTTCCCTTCAATCAAATTCAAAACATTGACAATCAACAGCAACAAGAAAACGAAAATGAGTCAAACGTAATGTGGATAGTAAACTTTGATGGATCCTGTAATAAAGCAAGTTTAGGTGAAGGCGTATGGATCCAGAATACAAATCAGAGTTTTCCATATAAATTAGATTTCCCGTGGACTAACAATATTGCTGAGTACGAAGCACTTCTCCTAGGTTTACAATTTCTCAAACAATTACGAGCCCAAAAGATAACAATGTTAGGAGATTCTGAACTGATTATGAAACAAATCAAAGGAGAGTACTCAGCCAGGAATCCAAGGCTTAGGGTATATCGAATCACTGCCCTTGATATATTGAAAACCTTTGAAAAATACTAACTTGTTTTCATTCCTAGAGCGTTTAATCATTTAGCAAATGAACTTGCTTTCAATGCCGGTAAGTAACAAATACCTGAAATAAACGAACAACTTAGTGTAAAGGTAAAACACAGGCCTGCAATACTTGATAACGAAGACCACTAGCAAGTGTTTGATTCTAACCAACACATAGATGATTTTTTGAAATCAGAAAATGATTTTAGTATACCAATATCATAAACTAGCCATAAGAAAAACTGTTTATATATCAAAGAAATCCCAGAAGCTGAAACAATACACTCTGCTGATATAAATCATTATGAGAATCTGTTTGAAGTAGATTTATTTGACAACGTGGACCAAAAAGATGTGGATGTTTTAGAATGTAAGAATGGTTCAATTCCAAGAGGTCTCTCACCTTTGGAACACCTTTTCGACTTTAATGATATAGCCAAAGAACTGAAAATGGAGCTTGTAGAAACAAACGTAGAAGAACACAACATAGGCTCCCTAACAGAACCCAAGATGATTAACTTGTCCAGCACTCTTCCAACTCGCATAAAGTCACAATATATAGAGTTGTTCAAAGAGTTTAAAGATGTGTTTGCTTGGGCATACACAGATCTGAAATCTTATGATACCCGCATCATTCAGCACAAGAATCCACTGAAGGAAAATCAAAAGCCATTAAAAAAAAACTAAGGATAATAAAACCACTTTTATTACCTTTAGTTAAAGCTGAAATTAAAAGGATGCATGATGCTGGCATTATAGTACCAGTAATATTTTGAGAATAGGTATCAAACTTAGTTTCTGTTAGGAAAAAGACAGGGGAGATCAAACTATGTATCGATTTCAGAAACCTAAATAGAGCCTCCTTAAAAGACAACTACCCCTTACCCAAAATGGACCATATACTTCAGAGGGTAGTTGGGTCAAAAAGGATATCACTCTTAGATGGGTTCTCGGGTTACAACCAGGTGTTAGTGTTCCCAAGTGATCAAATCAAAATTTCTTTTACCACACCTTGGGGCACCTTTATGTATGTCAAAATTCCTTTCGGATTAATGAATGCAGGGGCCACCTTCCAAAGGGCCATGAACATGGCCTTTTCTAAAGATATTAGCTATTTCATAATTATTTACCTTGATGACATAACCGTTTTTTCAAAAACCGATGAAGAATATCTGATTCACTTGAGAAATTTTTTTGGGAAGTGTAGGAAATTTGGCTTATCATTGAATCCCAAGAAAACACTCTTCGGTCTCCAAGAAGGTAAACTTCTTGGCCACATAATTTCAGAAGAGGGAATCAAAATAGACCCTACTAGGATAGATGGCATATTGCAGATCATCCATCCAAGGAGCCTCAAAGAATTGAAATCTTTCATTGGAAAGATAAATTTTCTGAGGAGGTTTATCGCTAATCTTGCCGAGCTATTAAAAAAAATTACAAACATGCTTAAGAAATATGTCGGTGTAAAATGGAATATACCATCTAAACAATCATTCGAATTGGTCAAACAAGCTCTTACTCAAGCACCAGTCCTGATTAGTCCAGATTTTACCAAAGATTTTTACATCTTTTCCTTTGCATCTGAACATACAATAGCTGCAGTTTTACTTCAAAAGAATGATTTGGGGCAAGAAAAACCAATATCTTTCTTTATTAGGGCCTTAAGAGATTCTCCTCTCAAATATAACATCATGGAGAAGCAAGCCTTAGCATTAGTGAAAGCATTAAAAGACTTTAGGGTCTATATTTTACACTCTCACATAATTGCTTTTGTTCCACATATGGTTGTCAAGGACATTCTAAGTCAAGACCCTAATGGTAAAAGGGGAAAATGGATTGCAACTATTCTTGAGTATGACTTAGAAATTAGGCCCACCAAACTGGTTAAAGGGCAAGGATTAGCAAAACTTATGGCTGATTTTAACTTCTAAGAACTAGACATGAATATGGTAGACATGTTGGAAGAAATAGAATAATTTGATGCTCCTTTTATTGAACAAACATTTCTAAATTCTTCTTGGTATGCTGACATTATTTATGTGCTTTTATATTTAAATGCCCCTCCTTCGTTGTCCAAAACTAAAGCTAGATTTTTGAAACAAAAGGCTTTGAGTTTTTGTATCTTAGATGGAGTATTATATTGGAAAAATGCTGTTGGAATTTTGCTTAAATGTTTACTTTAATATGATGCAGGAAAGATCATGCATGAGTTGCATGAAGGAGAATGTGGAGGACACCTCTACTGGAAGGCCACAGCAAACAAAATTCTGAGATCTGGTTACTATTGGCCGACCCTTTTCCCAGACACTCAAAAGTTGGTCATGTCTTGCCATAAATGTCAAATCTTTGATGGCAAGAGAAACCTCCTTCCCATACCTTTACACCCTATCAAAGTTGAGGCACCTTTTCAACAATGGAGTTTAGACTTCATTGGGGAAATTCACCCATCCTCCTCAGCTCAGCATAAATGGATCCTCACAGCTACTGACTTCTTTACCAAATGGATAGAAGCTATACTATCCAGGAATGCTAATGACTCTGTCATTATCAAGTTCCTTCAAACAAATATCATATCCAGATTTGGTTTTCCCAGAAAAATAATAACAAACAATTCTGTTGCTTTTAAATCTAAGAAGATGGTTTATTTTTGTCACAAATAACACATATCCTTGGGCCATTCCACTGCTTACTATCCCAAAGGGAATGGAAATTAGCTGAATCTTCCAACAAGTGTCTCATCAATATAATCAAAAAGATGTTGGAACAAAATCATAAATCATGGCACAGAAAACTGGTTCATGCCTTATGGGCTGATAGGTTGACTACAAAGAAATCAATAAACATGCCCCCCTATCAGTTAGTTTACGGCATGGATGCAGTCTTTCCCACCTCATTGGGAGTGCCAGTTATGAAGCTCCTTAAAGAAGTTCAGATTGAAGAGAACGATATGCAGAGAAGAATCAACCAGACAATCCATTTACAACAAACTAGAGAGGAAGTCTATGAAAGAACACACTTAGTCCAAGATAATATGAAGAAGCTATTTGATAAAAGGTCTAAGGCAAAAAATTTCCAAGTTGGAAATGGTGTTCTTAAATGGGATTCAAGAAGAGAAGAGAAGGGAAAAAATGGCAAGTTTGAGAATTTTTGGAAAGGGCCCTATATTATTCATGATGAGAGGGGTCACAATACATTCTTCTTGAAAGAACTGAATGGAGAAGATCTATATGGAGGTCTCGTCAATGGAAGGATGCTCAAGCATTACTTCTGCCAAGAATCTTAAGTTTTGAAGCATTTTTTTTTTCATTGTAAATGTCATAGTTTAGCCATTTCATTCAAATTTAGAAAAGATTAAAAAAAATACAAAAAACAAAAAAAGAAAGAAAAGAGGTCAGATTGTGAAAACAAGAAAGGCAAAGCCCCATGCCAAAAGAATAAATAAATAAATAAATTCTAAAAGTGTGCAAGCTTAAATGCCACTCCTCAAAACACACTTCTACTTAGTCAAACTGTTCAATCTTTACTAATTAGCTTTAAATTTTCCTGATGATAGGATAATGAGATTGATTTGCCAAACTGTTTAATCTTGGCTTATCAGTAGGTAGATTAGGATAGAAATTAAAGGTTCAAACATGATCAAAATCTGACCCTAAGTTTCCAAAAGAGAGATGACTCAAATCCGTTTCAAAATTCTGAGTCAAATAGTGTTAAAATTTGGTTCTAATCAGTTCAAAATATGAACCAGAGAACAAGAAAGAGACAGCTCAAACAAGAGTCAAAACAGAGCTGTAAAAAGAGAAGGCAGTGCTTCAGATTTTCAGATTTTAAGCCTTCCGTTTTTTGTTTAAAAATTCTCTGCAAAATACTGTCTATATGTAGCTTGTTTTTATGCTATAGACTAGCATCAAGTTAGACTGTTCAATGCTGACGTGAATGCTTTTAAATTTCTGTTGTAAAAATTTAGAGAAGAAAGTCTGTTGAAAAGTTTAATCCCAACAGACAGTAGATTAAGTAGAGAAACATCTGAGCTCAACTGTTTAATATGAGTTCAGGGAGAAATAAGGAGTAGAATTAGATTAGTTTTATGCTTTCAAAAGAAAAAAATGTTGTGAAAAGAGTTTTCCAATCCAAGTTGATCCAGGGTAAAATATTAATACCCCTTAACCAAGACCTTTTAATTCGGCTGATAAATAGAATTGCATTTAATTAAGACGTTAAAGAACTTAAATGAACAACTGCAGCTGTAAATAAGAGGAACATAAATGAACAAGATCAGAAATCATGAGAACACGTTGTTTGATGACGGAGTTCGTCCAGGAGGGACTACATCTCCGAGCCTCAGTGTCAAGATGGTGTAGGCCACTGCATTATGTGTTGTGAGAAGAAGATGTACATGGCTGTGTTTCCCTATGACATACAAGGAAAAATTGCCCTCACGCAGGAGTGGCTTGACTTCTTTAAGAGATGTTCTACTGCAGAACTCTCATACATAAAGAAAGAATCCTATCAGTATGACCATAGCTGACATGTAGCAAATGAGATTATCCCACCAATCCTGGCAAACAAGGGATCTCAACAATACACATAGCAAATAATAGCATCCCGCCAATGTGGCATAAAAGGGGCTCATACATGACACAAATCCATAGCTGAAAGTACATCAATAAAAACACAAAGCAAGATCCCACAACTCATGTATCAAACGGGATCTGCAAGACATAATGCATCTCAAAGGGAAATAAATGAAGAAGTACATGGAAATCATATCATATACCTCACACTGCCATTTGCTGAAGGCTGAGCAGCTCTGCGGCAGAATCTGAATACACCATCAATATTGTGGTGTCGAGAAAGTGGAAAACGACTGCTCACATGTGCAAATCCGACACCGGCATAACCCACTTCCAAAAGTGGCTGGAAAATAAAAAACTCAGATGCAGAAACTGAGTATGCCATCAGACTCGTGGCGCTGAGTAGTGCTGAAACGAAATAAAATTTGTCCCATTTGGACAAAGTCGAAATTTCGCCCTCCTGAAAATTGAGCCTCAATCAGGGTTCCGCCTGCCTCTTTCTGGGCTCATGGTTCCACATGACCTGCAATTAAAAAATATTAACCTCGATCTGCGTGCGCGCTCTTCCGCTCCTCCATGGTCTGGGCGCACTGGTAAAACGCTGAGTTTAAATAACACAAGGTGGGCGGATTTAACCACAAATGGCCGTTTGGTGTAATGGTAAAAATTGGAAATTTTTGAGGAGAGGTCGGGGGGTCAAATCCCGCCTCTCCATGAATACACATATGGTTTTGTTGAAAAAACAATATAATAGTGTTTTAGGGGGCCGGGCCCGCATTGGGCGGCCCGCCCCCAACCACCTCCGTTACACGGTTTCATGTATTATATGAACGTTAACACAACCGTTATGTATATTATATATATAAACGATGGTTGGTTCCCGTGGGGTCCGGTGGGGGTCATGGCCCGCTGGCCCATAAATATTATGTTTGTTTTTAAATGTTGTGACATGCGGTTGGGTGCCGACGGGGGTGGCGGGGGTCACGGCCCCCACCCCCTTTTTTTTAAATAATTTTTGTTTTAAATAAAACAAATTACGCCTTTTTAAAAATTCGGTTTTGGACCGAAGGAGGAAAACTAAACAGGCCACAAATTTGCCCGGAATCTGGCCTGAGCTTGCCGGAATCCGGTGGCCAGAAAAAGTCTAATTTGTGCCTTCCTTAAGGCTATCCAGTCACCAAGTCAACCTGCAACTTTGACCGCTTATAACTTCTTCATACGGACTCGGAATTGAGTGCCGTCTGCGCCGTTGGATTCAAAATTACGAGATCTACAACTTGAATTTGGTTCGAGAGAAATCCGAACACTTTGATTTTTGAGCCTTTTACTCAAGCCTCTTGTACCTGTACCTGATTATTCCACCTTGATCAAACCTCCCCACTGAGGAGCTTTTGGTCCTCCAAAAGAATTAAGCTTTACCTATCATCAACTGTCTGCAAATGTTGTTAAAAGGCGCATCCCCAAATGACTCCTTCACCTGGCGTACTTCGAAATCACGATGCAAAGCCAACACCTGCAAATGCAGAAATGCAAATGTCTGAAAAGGCACATCATGAAGACTCCTTCACCTCACGTACTTCGGAATCACGATGCAAAGCCAACACCTGCAACTGCTGAAATGCAAATGTCTGAAAAGGCACATCCCATGAAGACTCCTTCACCTCACGTACTTCGGAATCGAGATGCCAACACCTGCCTAAAGCTGCAACGAACATTACATTCTCAATGTGACCAATAATGACCCAGATGTTTCCATACTTGCCACGAGTTTATAACATGTACTCGGTGGTCAAGCTTACAGCAAAATGGAAACCATACCTCAACAAAATTACAAGACCAGACCTCAACGTCGCATTTCGAAGTGATGGAAAAACTCCTCATCACTTTTACATGAAATAAATGCATCAGACGACTCATACAACATGACCAAAACATAATCATCACATCTCAAAGTGATGGCAACACATCATCACTTTTTACATGAAAAGGATCCAACATACGACTTATACAACAAGGCCAAAAACAATATCATGGTCGCTTAAACAAGTGATGGAAACACATCATCACTTTCATAATAAAATGCGACAAATGACTTACAACATGGCCATGACAAGCTTAACATCTCTAGAAAAAAACAATCTAGAAGAACCACTGCTCATTTATTAAAACGAGTGGATCATTTCCCTGTGGCGAACTTGCTTGTTGATCAGCTCTTTCGACTGGTGTATGCACGGGCTCTTTGGCTTTACGGCGCTGCTATGGATGAAGTTTCCAGCACGTGGCTCTTTGGTGGCCACTTCGATCGCAATGGGTGCAAAAGTTCTTTTTCCTCCAAACCTGCTTAACTGATTTCTTTTCCTATTGGGGAGAAGGCTTTTCGTGCCTCTTCCTTCTTTGTGCTGCCATCCTCTTCCAGCACTTAGAAATCACATGGTTATTTAAACCACAAAAATAACAAGCTCTACGATGCCATATTTTATGACCATGGTTATCAACATTCTTGTAATCAAAATTCACTTTGGAATAATGAGACTTAGTATACCTTCTGCGGTGGTCTCCGGTGCCATCATGATGATGGGAGCTCGCCTCGGTTCCTTCACTGCAACGTGCACTGCCATGGAATGATGACGAAGTGTCCCTATCATTCCTCTTCCTTGGAGAGTTCATCATTATCTGTTTGCCTTTGATGTCCTTCGAACATCCTTCGTCAATGTACCCCAAACCTGCATAACGAGGTCGTTGCACAACCTCCAATGGTTCGGTGATGCCTTGGCCACAAATGCCAAGTCCTCCTCCTCTGTACCCCATTTTACTGAGGAGCCTCATGCCGGTACCTGTGATTTGTATCTCCACACTTCCAACTGAAATGACATCATGTGAAGAAACTGAAGAAAAATCAACATTATTTACCTTAGGTGTTGATTGCGAAACAGATGAAGAAAGCTGTTGTAAGCCTTCGTCATGCTTCACTTCTGTCACTGCCTCTGACACGGCTTGTAGCTGAAGCTGCATCTACTGCATCTCCTCCTTCTCTTTCTGTAGGAATGCTTTTAAGGCATCATGATCTCTCTGAAGAGTTTCGTTGTTGCATTTCAAATCTTCCCAAGCTTCTGTGGTGGCTTGCAACTGAAGCTGCAACTGCTGCTTCTCCTCCTTCTCTTCATGTAGGAACGCCTTCAAGGCATCATGATCTGCTTGCAAAATTTCATTTTTGCGCTTTGAATCTTCCTACGCTTCTGTTGTGGCTTGCAACTGAAGCTGCAACTGTTGTTTGTCCTCCTTCTCTTTATGTAGGAGGGTCTTCAATTCTTCGTTCTCTACTGCTTGTTTTTCGTACGCCTCGTACAATATGTCCGCTTTCTCGGACACCCTGAGCATGATTTCATACATGTCCTTGACACTTTCCATGGCTCAACTCAGCAAACGTTCAATGTTCACGCCCTGCAATCCAATCAGCAAGAATACCTGCTCTGATACCACTTGATCCAGGGTAAAATCTTAATACCCCTTAACCAAGACCTTTTAATTTGGCTGATAAATAGAATTGCATTTAATTAAGACGTTAAAGAACTTAAATGAACAATTGTAGTTGTAAATAAGAGGAACATAAATGAACAAGATCAGCAATCATGAGAACACGTTGTTTGACGACGGAGTTCGTCCAGGAGGGACTACATCTCCGGGCCTCGGTGTCAAGATGGTGTAGGCCGCTGCATTATGTGTTGTGAGAAGAAGATGTACATGGCTGTGTTTCCCTATGACATACAAGGAAAAATTTCCCTCGCGCAGGAGTGGCTTGACTTCTTTAAGAGATGTTCTACTGCAGAACTCTCATACATAAAGAAAGAATCCTATCAGTATGACCATAGCTGACATGTAGCAAATGAGAGTATCCCGCCAATCCTGGAAAACAAGGGATCTCAACAATACACATAGCAAATAAGAGCATCCCGCCAATGTGGCATAAAAGGGGCTCATACATGACACAAATCCATAGCTGAAAGTACATCAATAAAAACACAAAGCAAGATCCCACAACTCATGTATCAACCGGGATCTGCAAGACATAATGCATCTCAAAGGGAAATAAATGAAGAAGTACATGGAAATCATATCATATACCTCATGCTGCCATTTGCTGAAGGCTGAGCAGCTTTGCGGCAGAATCTGAAAACACCATCAATCTTGTGGCGTCGAGAAAGTGGAAAACGACTGCTCACATGTGCAAATCCGACACCGGCATAACCCACTTCCAAAAGTGGCTGGAAAATAAAAAAATCACATGCAGAAACTGAGTACGCCATCAGACTCGTGGCGCTGAGTAGTGCTGAAACGACATAAAATTTGTCCCATTTGGACAAAGTCGAAATTTCGCCCTCCTGAAAATTGAGCCTCAATCAGGGTTCCGCCTGCCTCTTTCTGGGCTCATGGTTCCACATGACCTGCAATTAAAAAATATTAACCTCAATCTGCGTGTGCGCTCTTCTACTCCTCCATGGCCTGGGCGCACTGGTAAAACGCTGAGTTTAAATAACACAAGGTGGGCAGATTTAACCACAAATGGCCGTTTGGTGTAATGGTAAAAATTGGAAATCGTTGAGGAGAGGTCGGGGGGTCAAATCCTGCCTCTCCATGAATACACATATGGTTTTGTTGAAAAAACAATATAATAGTGTTTTAGGGGGCCGGGCCCGCATTGGGCGGCCTGCCCCCAACCACCTCCGTTACACGGTTTCATGTATTATATGAACGTTAACACAACCGTTATATATATTATATATATAAACGATGGTTGGTTCCCGTGGGGTTCGGTGGGAGTCATGGCCCGCTGGCCCATAAATATTATGTTTGTTTTTAAATTTTGTGACATGCGGTTGGGTGCCGACGGGGGTGGCGGGGGTCACGTTCCCCACCCCCTTTTTTTAAAATAATTTTTGTTTTAAATAAAACAAATTACGCCTTTTTAAAAATTCGGTTTTGGACCGAAGGAGGCAAACTAAACAGGCCACAAATTTTCCCGGAATCTGGCCTGAGCTTGCCGAAATCCGGTGGCCGGAAAAAGTCTAATTTGTGCCTTCCTTAAGGCTGTCCAGTCACCAAGTCAACCTGCAACTTTGACCTCTTATAACTTCTTCATACGGACTCGGAATTGAGTGCCGTCTGCGCCGTTGGATTCAGAATTACGAGATCTACTACTTGAACCTAGTTCGAGAGAAATACGAACACTTTGATTTTTGAGCCTTTTACTCAAGCCTCTTGTACCTGTACCTGATTATTCCACCTGGATCACAAGTGCACTCTAATGAATACAAAATGTTAGATCAGTAGGATGGGGTAGGTAGAAATTTGTATTGATGAAGTCCATTATTTTTCATAACTGATATTATTTTTCAGAGCAAAGTAAGATCATCCAATGGATGAGGCACAAGTCAGCCTCCTAGAGAATCCAAGTCTGAATTCTTGATGCCTTCAAGAAGGCACCATCCCCAAGTGGAGCCACTGTTAGCCACCTGTAAAATTTGATTATACCAAAAGGTGGCTAAATCTGTTTTGTGCCTTCAAGGAACAATTTTCATTACTAAAAAATTTTGGCTCTTGAAGACTCTTGAAGACCTCATGTATATGTCTAGATCCTACACTGTTTTTTACATCTCAAAAGACTTTGAAATCCTGGTCATTTCCAAAGCCAAATACTGCTGCAAGCCCATTTTCCCCTTCCTCCTCTTCAAAAACTAACCTCTTTTTCTATCCCTCCATTTCCTGGAAAAATCCCTTGTTTTTTAAGTTTCTCCCCTTTTTCCCTTCATAAAATCCCTTGATAAGGTTTCAAGACTCTCTCTTAACCTTATCGAAAGCCTCAAATCCCTTTCAAAATCCTTGAAAAACCACTAAAATGCATATTTTATATATATTGGACTTAAGTCCCCTCGGGCTAAGTCTTTAACCCTTTTCCTCCATACACTCACACCCTGGAACTAAGCGCTAACCTTTTTCTGGCGCTTATCGCATCTCAAACACAAGAGCGCAAGTCTTTCTGCCATTATAAAAGTTCCGATGCGATCGCGCGATCGCATCGCAATTTTCCAATGAGAAGATTAAAGTTCTCTGGCCTGATCTGCGATTTGGAATTCCCCCGATGCATCTCCCGCCGTTGATCTGATCTACAGATCGATGGTCTATATTTTATCGCATCGCAAATCTTCCAATGGGTTGATTGAAAAGCCCTGGCCTGAAACTGCGATTGCGATTGGCCCTTGTTATATAAAGCCCCGGGGCCATTGTATTCCATAAGTACAAAGGCCCCATAGTCGGGCGCTTATCCTATATCACATATATATCCCGTCCAAAACCATAAAAAACCTTTGTTATTTGTAAAATTTGGGTTTTATTTTATTTTATAAAATTCTCCGCCAGAGCGATTTCTCAATAAATCTACACCGTCGATCTAATCCATAGATCGGACGGTGCGGAGTCCGTCTACCCGGTGGTCCCCGCCAACTGTTCATCACTCCAGAAACCGCATGGCATATATCACACCGCCTTTGGACGAGGGCAGTTTTTTCTCGATCGCCAGTGATTCCATAAATTTGTCGCCACACATCCCCTGTACCTTTTTCAAAACCGTCGTCCATCGCGCATAACCATCGTCCATCGCGCATTATTGTTCGGAGGCGGATGCCCAGTGATATTTCTGTGGACCATCCGATCTAGGGCAGGTCATCCAACGGCTATCGCTCACCGAAGATGCACGATAGTTAACTAAGATGCACACGCGATAACATAGGTGTCCGTGCAACGGCAATGGCATCTCCACCATCGATCTGATCTGTAGATCGACAGTCCAAAATTCATCGCCAAATTCTCCCCGTTTGGCTTTCAACCTCCGCTCCCGACCGTCGATCTCTACGCAATCGACGACTCAGATTTAATCTTTTTTTCCATTTGGTCCATGATCCCTCTCGATCAATCCTAACCGTTGGATGATGCCATCCAACGGCCATGCTCTTTCCCCACCTTCTGAAGCAATTAAACCTAAAACATGCAAGATTTCTTAAATGTTTTATGTTTTATGCAGGTTTTAAATGGTTTTCACTGTTATATTGAAGAAAGGCCAGGGGCCAGGGGTGACGATTCCCGTGCCTTTTGTCCTTAAAAGAGAACCATTCACGGGCTCTGTTAAATGATTTATCAATGTTTCATGAGCGTTGATAACATAAAGAGCCCTGTGCGTCCCTGCACATCGACAAGACACTATTTTATTCAAAAGAATAGTTAAAGAGTATTGGTTTGAAGACAAAGCATAGCAGATGGAGATTAAAGATATATCTGGGGAATTACAACTAAGAATGATTATCAAAAGCCTAATTCCCTAGGTTAAAACACAATTAATAGAAAATCATAAGTGTTTCACAGACAGAAAAGGATTCCACCTCTTCAAAGGAGGCGAATTGATTCCTCAACTACCAAAGGAGCCACCTGTTGCCTCAAACCATTCAAACAGAGGCCGAAGTTATTACAGAACCAAATATTTTTACTCAGCGCAGCCAGGGAGTTACTTCTGCAAAAAAACTTAATAAATAAAATATCTACGGAGTTATTCCACACAGAACACAGAGCCTCAAAGTCAAATAAAGCTCCCACCGAGCTTAATTCATAAATGTAAAATAGTTAATACAGAGAACCGCTTGTAAACTTCTTCATCGAGCCCCTCAAAAGGCCAAGAAGTCCTGAATCTATATTAATTGCCTTGAGAGATCTTTTATCAGATCTCACCTCCTCATCTTCCTATAAATACTTTTGTAGAAGATGAGGATTTGTTGGTTGATTGGTTGTTGTTTGATCACAAGTTGTAATACTGAAACCCTCTGAAATAAATACATAGTCTATTGAAGTTGAAGAAGAAACTGGAGTCTTTGAAGTCTTGATGATGTTGTTGCATGCTTGTTCCTGAGAAGGCTCTATCATTGGATCCATGAGCTTGGTCATGAGAAGTATTCGAATCGTTTTATCGTTTTTTCCCCTCGTTTTCATTATGTTCCATAATTTCACAAGGCATTAAAAGTTTTAGGCTATGAAATGACTCTGGAAGCACCTTAGACTCCGTTCACCTCACTCGTTTAATGTTTTCTCGCTCGCCGAAGTATTTTAGAGGCTTTAATATTTCTCTTCGCCTGCGTTTGTTTATTTCCTTAATAGTTTGGAATGGGGTTGGTTTTACAAAGATGATTTATGGTTCTCTCGTCATTATTCGTCGCTAATTTTAAAAAACGTTATTGAAGTTTCCCTTTGAAGTTCTTTTCTTATAGTGAATCAGAGAGGCCTGTTTTGATCTTTCCCTTTTTCCTCACTTAAACAGTTGGCTTAAAGGTCGTTATAATTACATTGGGGTGAAAATGTGAAGTTGGGTTACACTTTTTGCCCTTTTTTGAGAAATTTTTTTCATTTTTTCGGTTCTTCAACTTTCTGCAAACTATAACAATTTTTCTGTGTAGAATTTCATTTTGCGATAAAAATAAAAGTTGTGATAAATTTTGTTAGCTTTCTATTACTTATTTTTTGAAATTTTTTTATGCAGATTTGATATGTCAACTTAGCATTTCTTTGAGTGTGTGTTTCTTAACAATCAAAGGATTCATAAGAAGTCATGTTATGTGGTGATGCTGTATTCATTGAAAATTTGTGTTTTTGAAAAAACAAAATGTGTTACAACAATCTAGACAGAGTCTACTTTGGTTTCGTCATATTTACAAAGCCAATGGATGCATATCATAATTACTAGAATTAATTTTTTGAACTGATCCAATTACGAAAAACTGCGTATTTTGGATATGTTTCGCGTGGCGAAAAATTTCTTAACATATAAGTTATAAACTAAAAATCTAAAAGCTACCCATTAGAGTCGACGGACCAATGTAATGCCCCATAATTTTTTCAATTTTTTTTACAATGTATTTTGGGAGATAAAAAATTTTTATTTCACTGAATCACAATGACCCTTAGAAATTGTTCGCACCCATTTTTTTAGAAAAATAATTAAAATTAATAAACTTTTACGAAATTCCATAAAAGTTATATTTCCTTAAAGTAGATTCAATTCTGAAAATGCTTGTCTTAGTTCCGACAGTTAATTAACAACCTTTCATGGATTTTAATCAGTCCAAAGTTGCAGAACCATTTTCAGAGCCTGGTTTTTGCGTAATGGTGACGCGTTAGTTCGGCCGAACTTTGAATACAATTTCGGCCGAACTATGTTTTCCATTTCAAAATCATTAAATCTAACGTCATAATAGTTCGGCTGAACTCTTTATGAAGAGTTCGGCCGAACTATTGTGTAACTCTCCGTCGGCCGGAGAAATTTTCGGAGCCCGCACTAAAAACACAATTCGCGTCAATATAAATTGGCGCGAAATGATTCACAATTTTCGCACATTTCACACTTCATCTCATTTTACAAAGACTTGGGTTAAAAAACTTTTCTTCTTGGTTTGGGTTTAAGGAATTTTTTTGGACATTTTTTGGAGGCGGCGTGATTTTTCTTGAAGGTATGTACATGTTTTGTGTTGAAGTAAATCTTTTGAACTTCTTTGTTCAAAAAATTTTCTTCAAAGTTTGGGTTTAAGAGCATTTCTTGAAAGCAAATTGATTTTACAATTTTGAGTTTAAAGAAATTTTTTGGAGGACATTTCTTGGAGGCGGCGTGATTTTTCTTGGAGGTATGTACGTGTTTTGTGTTAAAGTAAATCTTTTAAGCTTCTTTTCATTTTTATAAGACATTTTTCTCTCAAATTTTTTAAAGTGTGTTTTGGATTGGAGTACATATTTTTTACAAAAAATTTACACTGATTTTTTTTAAATTAAATCTTTTGTGATATTTTTTGTAATTGAGTTATTGTCTAATTTTTTGAAGGAATTTTTTTTAACTTCATACCCTATTATCATGGGAAATCGAAGAAATTGTACGAGAAAATTTGATCGAAAAAGAGATCCTGAAGAACGTAGAGAAGAGATGAGACAATATCGCAAAAGAAAGTTAGAAGCCCTCTCAAATATTGAAGAGGAAAATCAACCTCAAGCAGATATTGAAGCAGGTATGTAAATTTAAATATTATGATCTATTGATATATATTTAAAATTTTCCTAATGTAAAATGTGAAGCTTAATTTTTATTTGATGCACTAGTTTGAAAAATATTTTGTTTGATGTAAAAAGACAGAGATATTCCTCAAAATATTGAAAAATAAAATCAACCTCGAGCAGAAATTGAAGCAGGTATGTAAATATAAATATTATGATCTATTGATATATTTAAAACTTTCCTAATGTAAAATGTGAGCTTAATTTTTATTTGATGAACTAGTTTGAAAAATATTTTGTTTAATGTAAACAGACAGAGATACTCCTCAAAATATTGAAGAAGAAAATCAACCTCAAGGAGAAATTGAAGCGGGTATGTAAATGTAAATATTATGATCTATTGATATATTTAAAATTTTCCTAATATTTATTGACATATTTATTAATTTAGTAATTTATTGAATATGTACTATTTTTTCGAATATGTAAAGATGAAATCACTATCGATAATGAGGAGTTAGAAAATGTCGACACTCACACATATGGAGATAAAAAACCTGACCATTTTATACGATATCGTGTCCATAAAATTTTTGAAGAGTATTTCAAAAATGAACAGGTGACAGTTCAAGCTCAAATGTTGAAAGCTCTCCTATCATCAAGGAAATTAAAAGAAGCGACGACACTATTGGGTATTCGAAAATCAACCAAAGATAAAAAAATGAAAGAAGAGGTAATAAAAAATATGAGTAGTGCTATAAAGTTAATTAAGAGATCTAGAGATAAAGATGTTTCAAATATACGTAGAGGAATACAGATGGCAATGGTTTCACCAAATACTCAAGAGAATCGTATGATAACATCTATGGCACGAGCACTGGGAACCTCGCGAAAAACTCTGCACAAACATCGAAAATTTCGACTGCAAATAGATGTAAATGATGAACTCGCTTGTTGGAGAGCTATTTTTAGACAACCATACAAAGATAGACTTGGAGAAGACGTTAAAAAAATAATATATGAATATTGGAAGAACAATTCGCGTGTTTCACCAACTGCAAGACATGTGATGCGAAGAAGAATAACACGAAATCAATACGAAGAACATGAAAAACATCTCTTGGAAACCACTCAGATAGAGTTATTCAACAAATTCAAAGAAGAGAATCGTCAAATTCATGTTTCACTCAGTGCTTTTGTTCAAAAAAAACCATGGTATGTAAAACCTATCACCGTACGCGACACTTGTTGTTGCCGTTATCATGTGGAATTTGAGTTATATTCTGACACATTCCTCGATTTCGGTAGAACATTATGGAAGGATTCACCTCCTCCTTCCACTATTAATGAATTCATATCTCAAATTCTATGTGAAAGAGAAAGCGATGAACTATTTTACAAAAAGAAGTGTGTTGGTGGTAAAAAATGCGATGATTGTGGAAATTTGACTAAATTTCAAAACAAATATCGTATTGATATCAATGATCAATCATTGTCCAACATGAAAGTGAAATGGAAGTGATATGAATATATAGGTACATCGATTCAAGGTGCAGATACTATTAAAAGAATCGAATTACGATAAGACGAAATTTTTCTGATAGATTTTTTGAGAAAGTTTGAGGCGGAAATTTACAAATACACCAAGCATTCCCATAGAGCTCGATGGAAAGACTTGCAATTCAAAAAATCTCGTGAAGTTTTTTCACCAGGGACCATTTTGTCAGTGATTGATTTTGCAGAAAACTACACATTTGTTCCACAAAAAGAAATTCAGAGTGAATACTATCACTCTGACCAAGTCTCCATGCTCGTCCATATTCTATATATACATGCTGAACAAAATGTCGATCATATAGAAAGCACGAGTGAAAATTGACATATCATTAAAGAATATCACTTTTATATCAGTGACGATCGTACACATGATACATGTTTTGTACAACATTGTTTTGGAAAAATTTATGATTCATTGAAAAATCATGGAATAACATTCAATGAACATTGGATATGGTAAGACGGATGTGCAGGTCAATTCAAATCTGCACGATCATTTTTTTGGTTGTGTCGTCTTCATAAGAAAACATGCATTAAACATTGTTGAAATTTCTTTGAAACTGGCCATGGAAAAGGAGAACATGACGGTGCAGGAGCATGCATAAAACGAGTACTTCGAAGATATCAAATGAACCACTCTGCACACCGACTTGTGAACGCTGAAGAAGTTGTTCAATGGTGCAACAATGCTCTAAGCCATGAGATTAACCCATCAAGAGAAGTGAAAAGGTACATTCAATTTAATTTATATTGGAAATCTAATTTTAAACATTGTACATTTATCATGCAATGATTATTTTTAATTTTTTTTTGATGATTATCATGCAATGATTATTTTTAATTGTATCATATTTACAAATTCTTTTTTTAATTTTCCATATAAAGGTTTTTCTGGCATATTGGAATCGGAGACGTAAATAGATCAATTGGAAATGAAGTTGGAACAATAAAAGGGACTCGAAAATTGCATTCAATTCAAACAAAATTGTCCACAAATGTGTTTGCATTGGATAAAAGAAAATATTCTTGTTTTTGTGATGTTTGCATAGACAACACAAAATCCAATGACGTTTGTGAAAAAAAAATGTATGTGAACGATTGGAAACATATAGAGCTAAATACAAAGGGCAAAATGTCTGTTGCAATGTTTGAAGAAATGCAATCAGAGGAAACTACAATATCATCCGATGGTGATCGAGTTTCTGATCTTGTTAGAGAAGGTAACATTTGAATTACTTTCTAATGATTTAAAGATATAGAAATAAATTTAAATATGCATAATTAAATGTTAAATTTATTTTATTGTGCAGGATATGTTTTTGCTGTAATTGCACCTATTGACAACGATGAAAATGTGAAGTATTATTTGATGCGTTGCACTGAACGAAAAATGAAATTATTACAAGACTATAATGATGACGGATTTCAGTATGACAGAGGGTCTATTATACTGAAAGGTTATTTTTTCAAACAAATTCGTCAAAGTGGAGACTTTCTTTACTTTGAAGACTATGAACCTGATTCCATAAGTTGTCAATATAGTCACTTGGTGTGTGCAGCACGCATAAAGTTGATAGAAGTTCAATCAAAGAAAAAATCGAAAATTAAAAAATGGAAAATGTCAAAATCCGATCATGAACGGATTATTGAAGATGGAATTCCATTAGAAATTTTTTGAGTGAAGTGTCCAAAAATTTACTATCTTTGGATTAAATATGTTTTAGAACTTCCAGTACTCAACTAAAAATTGAGCTGCTTATGTTATTTGTGATTTGCACATGTTACAAATTGTTTGAGTACAAGCACGTGCTCTAGTATCAACTGAAAGTAGTTTTTTTTATACATGTGCATTGATGAAAAATATTATATATATATATATATATATATATATATATATATATATATATATATATTATAGAATGAAATTAATTGTTCTTGTATATGTTCTCCGACCATATGGTACAAATTATTTCACTTTATTTTGTAAGGTCAGATTCGGTCCCCATATGGCCTAGCCTCCAAGGGACGAGATAACAAGTGGTTGTCCCCACTTGCCCGAATCTCAGCTTTCAAGTACAATTTAACTGTTTATGTCAGGCATCTTACATGATGTCCTAGCCAAAGATAGATTCTCTTTGTTTCAAGTTTCCAGTAAAAGTTGTCACCGAATGACTTGCTCGAACTCTTGTAGTAAACACCATACCTTATCTCTCTTGCTCTCCAATATTATTCGTTTTAATTATTATAACACAAAAATCATTCTACATTGTCAATAATTTTTTGCGCTTACACTAAAATCAATGAACAGTATTAATCCAATGTCTTTACAGGTAATGTACCATCATACATGCAATTATATCAAATTAGAAATCAACATATACAATGAAATCAATGGGGATTTTCTTGTTACAAGTAACATAATTTCAATTTACCATATGTGCAAATGTAGGTTGAAACCATCCAAAACTTTAAGTTGTAGATTGAAACCATCAAAAACTTTAAGTTTTAAAACCCTTTTGATTATATATTGTGCAACATTAAAACATTAAACATTTAAAGTTCATTAAATATCACATGCAAAATGTAGATTTAACCTACTTGGTTCAACCTACTTGGTTTTTCACCCAAGAAATTCCAAGGATGGACTATCTGGACAAACTTCTGAAATTGAAAAGCATGACATGGAGATACGACAAGGTGAACAAAGACTTCAAGAACTCTTTATGGAAAGGGCTCACTTGAAGGAAAGAAGCACCACGTTGCAAGCTAAAGTCAAGAACATGGACGATAAGATCAAGGGGGACTTTCTTGATCCGAAACCTATTGGTTTGAAGAAAGAAAATGCATGTGTTGGCACACTTGGAAAAGAAGACGACCACACTATGAGGATTGTATGTCGTATTGGAGCAATTAGACAAAATTCGAAAAGGAAAGAGCTTGAACCAATTCAAGCAGACCCAGGATTGGATTGTTCTATGGAGCTTCATGAGAAGAGATATGTGAAAAGAACTGTTAAGCCAAGGGCTAGTTCGAAAGACATATTGGAAGAGGAAATGTTGAAGAAGATTGCAGAAGTAAGGCGCAAGACAAGGAGGAGGAATGATGATGAATGTTCCTTGGACTTGAGATTCGTGTCTACAACCGTACATAGGAAAAAGTTCTCTACTTTGATAGACACGGGAGATACCCATAGCTTCCTAAGTCGAAAGGCAGCTTCATCTCTTAGAAAGAGGAAGGCTAGCATCGAGAAAGAGTTGAGTGCTTTCAAGACAGTCAATTCGAGGATGAAAGCAGTGACTGGTGTCATGAAAGGCACACATGTGAGAGTAGGGTCATGGTTTGGAAATATAGACTTAAGAGTCATTGACATGGATGATCATTCTATGGTGTTGGGACGAGACATTCTCTTAATTCTTGTGATCAATCTTAAACTATTTTCTGAACAAAAAAATTTAACATTAAATATCACATGTCAAATGTAATTTAGATGACAACATTACTTCACATTCACATGCCAAAAGTACTAAAACCATCCAAAGAACACTGAAATCAATGAACACTATTAATCCAATGACTTTACAAGTAATGTACCATCATACATGAAATTATATCAAATCAGAAATCAACATATATTGTAATGAAATCAATGGGGATTGTCTTGTTACAAGTAACATTTCAATTTACCACATGTACAAATGTAGGTTCACATTCTATAGTTCTAAAAACTTCAGATGTCATGCCAATTATAATTCAACTATCCAACAAAAACATTTAACATTAAATATCACATGCCATGCCAATTATAATTCAACTATCCAACAAAAACATTTAACATTAAATATCACATGTCAAATGTAATTCAGATGACAACATTACTTCACATTCACATGCCAAAGTACTAAAACCATCCAAAGAACACTGAAATCAATGAACACTATTAATCCAATGACTTTACAAGTAATGTACCATCATACATGCAATTATATCAAATCAGAAATCAACATATATTGTAATGAAATCAACGGGTATTGTCTTGTTACAAGTAACATTTCAATTTACCACATGTGCAAATGTAGGTTCACATTCTATCATTCATGTAGTTTTAAAAACTTCAGATGCCATGCCAATTATAATTCAACTATCCAACAAAAACATTTAACATTAAATATCACATGTCATGCCAATTATAATTCAACTATCCAACAAAAACATTTAACATTAAATATCACATGTCAAATGTAATTCAGATGACAACATTACTTCACATTCACATGCCAAAAGTACTAAAACCATCCAAAGAACACTGAAATCAATGAACATTATTAATCCAATGACTTTACAAGTATTGTACCATCATACATGCAATTATATCAAATCAGAAATCAACATATACTGTAATGAAATCAAAAACATTTAACATTAAATATCACATGCCATGCCAATTATAATTCAACTATCCAACAAAAACATTTAACATGTCCAAAAATATGTCCAAAAAACTTATTGTAATAAAATATGTCCAAAAATTGTAAATCTCACTTGAGTATCAAACTGTATCAAGTTTAACAAATTTTAAAACCATCTAAATTTTGAAATCAAATCAAATCTACTGTAAATCTTTTCCATCAAATGGAGGCTCTAGCGTCTGGGTCTCGGGTAGCGCCCTATCCTGTAAATAGGACACCTACATACACAATGCACATGAACATTAAAATTTGAAGTTTTAAAAATGAATGAGAATATATATATCTAGAACTTCACGTAAAAAACAAAATATAACAAAAAAATCACGCAATACCTCATAAGGTTGCCTCTCCATTTGATGAACAGGTTCTGCCATAGAAACATCTGCAGTAGTAACCTGTACAATATACATGTACAATTAAATATAAATATATATATACATAAATAATTTATATAAATTAAAAACTTTCAAATGAAAATGCACGTGTACATATATAAACTTATTTGAACAATAATATTAAAAAAAAGAACTAAAAACAACTTCTTCAAATGCTGTGGATGTTCCTATCTCCACCGCTAGAGTCCTCGGATTAAAAAAATCTTCTATACGAACCTAAATTCAAAAAATTTTAAATAACTCAAAATATAGATCTCTCTCTATATATCTCAATTTTTAATGGAACCTTTTGAGGTAACATAGATTTTGAACTTGTGAAAAATTGTCCATACTTGTACATCTCCCAATGAAGTAGAAGGTATATCTCCTAAGGAAGAAGAAGGTACCGGCATCCCAAAAACATCAGACGGAATCGGTACCTGTTAAAACATTTTATCAAATTATATATATACATACATGTACATGTGTGGCAAAAATTATTTATTTTAGAGTCACTTAAAAAACACTAACATACATGTGCCAACATATCGTGATGGTCAGACCCATCTGCATCGTTTGAGCCAGAGGTCCCGAACGTAATATTAACATTTTCATCACGCATCATGCCTGAGAACTGCAAATGGTGTTTTAACATATAATAATACATTTTTATTAGATTAATGTACACATACAAATAAATGTATACATGTACATACACATGTATTTATTACAAATTGTACACATGTATATGTAAATATAATTTCAAACCCTAAGGTCACTAACACATACCGTTCCGGTGCCCTCTTCCTCATGAAAAATTAGGTGTTGCAGACCATTGCGACAATTTATTGCGTATGTTCGGAGATCTTCAACATTCATGTTGTAAATCTCCTCATCTGTACAATAAACAAAATTGGCACGTGCATTTTCACGTGCTCTTTGTCGATTTAAACCAATATCGACTCCACTCAATCCACTATGAACATTGTCGATCATAACATCTGTTGCTTCATGACTTATTTGAGAAGTCGCATCCATCTCTGATCGCAGGGTTTCAACTCGAAACGGTCGACTCACCAATGGCGGCTCAGGGTGAGGCAACTCCACATCTCGCTTAGCGCCCTTACGTTGACATAATTGACCTCTCCCAAGGCCAAAAAATTCTGAAGGAAGGTCATTGTAGTCGGGTTTCATACCCAAAAAAAATTCTGCATAAAACATTTGTGCAAAATAAACGGGAACCTCATCGTTCCATGGAAGCCTTCCAAAGGCCGCAAGATGTCGACTATAAAAATATTTTGCTTTGTCTGGGTGCTTGAAATACTGCACCTTCAACATTTTTCTTTTTGGCCCTTCCTTATAATTAAACATTGACTTAGCATCATCTCTTGAAACTCTTTTTTTTATGTCCTGCCATTTATCGGGACCTATCACTGTTTCTTTTCTCTTTCTCATCACTTCTACAAATGAATCAGTCGTTGGCCCCAAATCTTTGTACACTTTTACCATTTCACTCAATGAATGTGTAACTATTTCTAGGCTTTGTCTACTCTCAGCAGGTAGAGACAAAGTCTGAAGATCTTTTTGCAATTTTGCATGAAGGCTTTGACACCTTTGTAAGGTGCATTCCGCCATGTTCGTTTCGCATGGTATATCAGTAATCTCAACGGGATAAGTTGTGTTGGGTTGACAGCCTTCTTCTTCAATGTAGCGCATTGCCCTGCATCTTTTTTGACCACTGGCTTGAACATTTTCAGCCTCTGCATCAATATATATAAAATTTCGTATATTAGAAAAAGCACGTGTAAAAAAAGTTGTACAAATTTAATGAAAAAATATTGAAATTGATGGCAACCTTGATGTTGTTGGTTAACATCATCTCCAACATGACCCTACTGAGAACCAACCCCAGAATGATGCTGTTGAGAACCAGACCCACAGAGACCCTGTTGAGAACCAGCAGTCGTTGATTGCTGGCCTTTGGGGGAATAAATATCACCCCCTTTGCACAACCTGCTACCTCGACCGGTTGAACCTTGGCCATGCTCCATGGATGGAGTAGAAAGCCTTCTCCTCTTGCCTCCTAAAAATTAAAATATGAAACTTATTAACAACTAATTTCACTCACAAAGTTAATAAAAAAATCAATTCCATATGTACACACATGTATGGAGATTTAAGATTATATTCAAATACCGTGAACATCCTCCGATCCCTGAGCCTCCATATGGGATTCGGCTAATATTCGTCTTTCATCCTCCATGATATATATCTATTGGTCGACATTCACAAAGTAGATTTCAAAAAATCAATACCTCAGAGTAAAATCCAGTTTGGGGCTGTTAAATCCAGTATGTTCTATATTTCTTACATTTCTGCCCTCCTATTTTTCTTTCCAATCAAGGTTTATAAAATAACATGAGAAGCAACATGAGACTTAGAACAATCATTTTCATTATCTATATGGAAGGAAAGAAGGATTATATCCCCTTAAGCTTAAGTTTATGTAGTTTGTCAATTTTTATCATATATTTTTTGGTAAGTGTAAATGTTTTTTTATCTATAGTACAAGTCATGAGTTCCCCAATTTTACCTTATGTAAAGCATGATTCTAGGATTACTAAAATTTGTACTTGTTTTTCTAAGAATATATCAAATAAAGTTTTGGAGAATCAAATATGGCTTGTTCCTTAGAATTTGGCACTTAGAATTTCCATAACGCTTATAACCCCATCCTTACAATTTTTATAATTTCCATGATGAGACATTTGAATTTCCTTCCCCATATTTCTTGTTAATGATTATAACCTTAAAATGGCTAATATTGGTTTGTCATCATCATCTAAAAATGACTTGGCAGATGAAAATTTACCATGTCAATCATCATCACTTCACACCATCTCATACATGACCCCTTCTACATATTATATGCATTAATTTTTGGAATGTCATCCTCTCTACCTATCCCATGAATGATTGTGACAACAGGTGAATAAAATACAATTTATAAGCAGAAGATAGTTTCTAGTTTGTCCTCCTCCATCCGCCCCATAGCTAGTGATTTCTCAATTTTCCACTTCCAACTTTCTATTCTCGAAATTCATTAGTAGCTAATTTTATCGATAGCCACACCACTATACATATAATTATCATATACACTACTACATTAATGAACTCTACGTTTTTTGTTATTGTAAAGTCCAATGAAAAACAATGTTAATTGAGTTTAGTAGTGTATATAACAATTTCTTTGACTTCCAGGTGTGTTGTGACTATTAGTAGAATTAACTACCAAAATGAATTTCCAAAATAAAATGTTGGAAAAGAAAAAATAGGAAATCACTGAATATAGAGTGGGTGGAGGAGGACAAACTTATAGTGATCCCTTCCTTATCAAATTTCTTTTATTCACCTAATGTCACAATCAATCATGGTCTAGATAGAAGAGATGACCTACCATAAATTCAATCATATAATGTGTAGAAGGGTCATATGTATATGGTGTGAAACGATGATTACAAACATGGTAATTTTTCATCTACTAGGTCATTTTGAGATGATGATTACAAACCAATGCTAGCCCATTAAAAGTTATAATCATTGGTGCCTAATGTGAGGTGGACAATTTAAATCAAGTTCGTATCAAAGTACAATTTAGCTCATTTTAGTCAAGGTTAGTTAGAAGAATTAGCTATTGGTTTCCACCTTCAATTTCCTCTGAAAATGAATGTGTACATGCTTTTGAGAGACATTAGAGGAATAGGGTCCAAATTTTTGATGAAAATGTGAGCTATGAAAGTAAAGGGTTTTAAAGGCAAGCATGTACAAGGCATAGTTGAGCCAAATGTTCTTCAAGAAGGGCCTAATTATTTGGGTCTTGGTTATAGAAAACATGGAAAATGCTCCAAAGCCAAGGAGGCTTGTGAGGTTTGTGTTCATGATGAATGGAACATGTACATAGTTTACCTTAAAGTTGTTGTGTTTTACGAATATTAAAAAATGAAGAACTTCTATTTAGATCCATTCCAGAGATTGACTGCAAGGGCATTTACTAGATATGTCACCTTTCATAAAAGATGAGATCCAGAGGCTACCTGGCCCTTTACAGACTCTGCCTATAGAACTTGTAGAAGTAAACACTAGAGGCATTAACAATATCAAATAATGTTTTCATGCTCAGACATGGGAATGTGTCTCTTTCCCTAGACGCAAAAAAATAGTTCTTGAGGTAGTTAATCTTCATAGACATGTCATCAAGCAAGTCAATGTGATCATCCCTCCTTCCCTCCCTTGTAAAATAATTATGTTTTGCGAGTCAGAAAGCCAAAATATGGAGACAATTATCACCAAATCCAACGTACGATTATGCATGATGGAGAATCTCTAGCACTTTCCCTTGTTAATATATTTAATAATCTCAATATTTATTTAAAAGTATCAATAGTATTTCGACGACATCACATTGTTCAAATCTCATGGTCGAAATACTATTGATACTTTTAAATAAATATTGAGATTATTAAATATATTAACAAGGGAAAGCGCTAGAGATTCTCCATCATGCATAATCGTACGTTGATGCTTATAGAGTGAAAAAACTGAAAGAATCAACTTGTAGGGTCATTTTTAATGGGGGATGGAGAATTCAGGTCTAAAACCTTTTGGAGTCATTTTGAGGTATTGAATGACATTTCTGGGGGTCAAACGATTATATAATTTAAGTTGAAGGCCCATGAGATAAATATGACTTTTATGTGACATTTGTAAATTAAATCATCCATTTGTTGTGTTATATGAACAAAATTGGTACGCATATATAAAGAGTCCAAATGCTCATTCAAGACCACATGTAATCCTCATCTAACTTAGCCAGGGATTTGCAATACTATATTTGAGTTGGCTAGCTCCATTTCAAGATATTATGGTTATCCAAGAGGGGATATAAAAAATGAAAAGAAGAATTGAAAAGAGGATTTCATAATCGATGAAGGTCAAGATGATTCACATGATGAAGTGCAACTAAAAGAAGCGCCATTGAAATGGTTTGCTGACAGATGGTATTTTGATGTTTCATGAATTTCTTTGCAAATTCAAAGTATGGTGCATGTTGCATGAAGCAAGATGTTGAAAGTAGAGATATGTTGACACACTTAAATGCAGCAAATATGGAAATTTGTACATGAGCTCTATTATTTGACTTAAGAGTCAGTTGTTTGAAGAGGCATGTTTTGTCAACCTGTGTTTGGTTGATGGTTTTGT
This sequence comes from Pinus albicaulis, assembly GCA_034641835.2. Lineage (NCBI taxonomy): Eukaryota > Viridiplantae > Streptophyta > Pinopsida > Pinales > Pinaceae > Pinus > Pinus albicaulis. The sequence goes on from CM076578.1 coordinate 1,616,249,745, forward strand.
ACACCAATATGTAAGAGTACATAGACATATTCACATGATGTGAATTTTTTTTTTCTTTGAAGGAGAAAAATGATGTGTTTTCAGTTTGATGGTTTTGTTTGTGACAAGACGTCACAAGATTTTGCGAAGGTCCACTCTTGAGTGAGAGCCTCATGATTACAACCTATCTGTGAGAATCAAATGGGAGTGCATCCTTATTTTGAAAACAAGTAGGATTCTAAGCTACCTAGGACTCAAACCATCATTTTTAAATTTGAAATATAATGGTGTTGTTTCAATGCCTGAATCCACAACCCTAACACATGAAATCACTAATCTAATTACACGTTAAATAAATAGTTATTTTCTCCAACATTAAAAATATAACTAAAAACTAAATTCAACATAGTTGAAAGAAAAAGAAGCGCCATTGAAATGGTTTGCTGACAAAAGGTTAAAGATTTCTTATCCAATTAAGGCCTAGCATGTATTTTGATGTTTCATGAATTTCTTTGCAAATTCAAAGTATGGTGCATGTTGCATGAAGCAAGATGTTGAAAGTAGAGTTATGTTAGACACACTTAAATGAAACAAATATGGAAATTTGTACATGAGCTCTATTATTTGACTTAAGAGTCAGTTTTTTGAAGAGGCATGTTTTGTCAACTTGTGTTTGGTTGATGGTTTTGTACACCAATATGTAAGAGTACATGGACATCTTCACATGATGTGAATTTTTTTTTCTTTGAAGGAGAAAAATGATGTGTTTTCAGTTTGATGGTTTTGTTTGTGATAAGACGTCACAAGATTTTGCGAAGGTCCACTCTTGAGCGAGAGCCTCATGATTACAACCTATCCGTGAGAATCAAATGGGAGTGCATCCTTATTTTGAAAACAAGTAGTATTCTAAGCTACCTAGGATTCAAACCATCATTTTTAAATTTGAAATATAATGGTGTTGTTTCAATGCCTGAATCCACAACCCTAACACATGAAATCACTAATCTAATTACACAGGAAATAAATAGTTATTTTCTCCAACATTAAAAATATAACTAAAAACTAAATTCAACATAGTTGAAAGAAAAAGAAGCGCCATTGAAATGGTTTGCTGACAAATGGTTAAATATTTCTTATCCAATTAAGGCCTAGCATGTATTTTGATGTTTCATGAATTTCTTTGCAAATTCAAAGTATGTTGCATGAAGCAAGATGTTGAAAGTAGAGTTATGTTAGACACACTTAAATGCAACAAATATGGAAATTTTTACATGAGCTCTATTATTTGACTTAAGAGTCAGTTGTTTGAAGACGCATGTTTTGTCAACTTGTGTTTGGTTGATGGTTTTGTACACCAATATGTAAGAGTACATGGAGATATTCACATGATGTGAATTTTTTTTCTTTTAAGGAGAAAAATGATGTGCTTTCAGTTTGATGGTTTTGTTTGTGACTAGAAGTCACAACATTTTGCGAAGGTCCACTCTTGAGTGAGAGCCTCATGATTACAACCTATTAGTGAGAATCAAATGGGAGTGCATCCTTATTTTGAAAACAAGTAGGATTCTAAGCTACCTAGGACTCAAACCCTCATTTTTAAATTTGAAATATCATGGTGTGTTGTTTCAATGCCTGAATCCACAACCCTAACACATGAAATCACTAATCTAATTACACATGAAATAAATAGTCATTTTCTCCAACATTGTGTTATATGAACATAATTGGTACACATATCTAAAGAGTCCAAATGCTCATTCAAGACCATATGTAATCCTCATCTAACTTAGCCAGGGATTTGCAATACTATATTTGAGTTGGATAGCTCCATTTCAAGATATTATGGTTATCCAAGAGGGGATATAAAAAATGAAAAGAAGGATGTTGTTGTAGGTTATCCAAGTCGAACATAGAACCAGTGGAGAAACCTAAGTAAAACCTATGTTTCCAGGTCGAACCTTTGTAGAGGTTCCAGTACCTGAGAGTAAAATCCAATTTGGGGTTGTTAAATTCTAACTGTACTAGTAATTGTGCTAGGGGGGAGAAATAGGATGCAATTTCCTCTTCTCATGGTTGGGAGTCTTGTTTTTCATGTGGATTCAACCAAACATATTGTACATATTAAATGAGGACATAATTATTACACATTTTTAATTTAAATTCAAATGCTTCTTTGATTTATCTCCTATAGCTTAATGTATTATGCTAGATATATAATTTAAATTGAAGGCCCATGAGATAAATATGACTTCTATGTGACATTTGTATTGAATCATCTATTTTTTGTGTTATATGAACATAATTGGTACACATATCTAATTTACATTACTTTAATATGTCATGCTTCTTTAGTTTATCTTTTATAGATGACCGAAGCATCCCTTTTTAATCTATCCCTTTTGACTTCGGATATGTGGGGAATATTCATCTACATATTTTTCTATTATAAAGCAGTGAGTAAAATTGTATTCCATTTGTGTCAATGTTAAGGTTAAGCACATGGATTAAAGTTTTATATATTATATGAGTACGCTATGTATTACATATGGTCTTGAATGAGCTTTTAGACTCTTTAGATATATATCTAAAGAGTCCAAATTCTCATTCAAGACCATATATAATCCTCATCTAACTTAGACAGGGATTTGCAATACTATATTTGAGTTGGCTAGCTCCATTTCAAGATATTATGGTTATCCAAGAGGGGATATAAAAAATGAAAAGAAGGATATTGAATTGTAGGTTATCCAAGTTGGACATATAACCAGTGGAGAAACCTGAGGAAAAACTATGTTTTCAAGTCGAACCTTTGTAGAGGTTCCAGTACCTGAGCCTGCCATTTTCAAATTTCTTTTTAAGGCTAGATTTCACATGGGCTAAAAATTTAGGGTCACAACCAATGAGTATAAAGTCATCAACATAAAGAAAAATTATTATGACATGGTTACTACTTTCTTGGTATAGGCATTGTAGTTATAATTGCATATATAAAAGTAAGTATTAAGAAGAAAGTTGTTCATTTTAGCATTCCAAACATGAGGATCTTACTTAAGTCCTAGAGAGATTTCTTCAGGTGGTAAACAAATATAGTCATTTTGAATATAGTTAGGAGGTTATTCCAAGTAAATTTTTTCTTGCAATCCCCATGCAAGAAGGTGGATTTAATGTTCATTTAATGGACCTACAATTTATATGAAATAATAAGGGCTAGAACAGTAAAAAGGGAATTAATTTTTGCTATAAGGGAAAAGGTTTTATTCTAATCAACCCATTTTAGTTGAGAAACTTTTATCAACTATATAAGTGTTATGTCTTTCAACACTTCCATCTAATGAACACCTAGTTCTATGCACCAATTTACATCTAACAAGGTTTCCCCCCGGAAGAGGTATTAGATCCCAAGTATCATTCACCACTAAGGAAGGAGGAAACCTTGTTAGATCCTTGGAAGTTTCTATAAATATTTTTAGATCACAAGCCTTTGAAAACTTATCTAAAAGAGAGAAGAATATGTTATCACTAAGCTGGAACCAATTGGGTTGTTCAATGGTCAACCTTATGTAATTATTTCAAATCACTTTGGACTAAAAGTTAGCCCTTCTAGTTAGAGAGGGCTCTCTCAAAGAAAACAAATGAATACTCAAGATCAAATTTATATTGCAAATGGATAACTCTTTTTTTGTTTTAAGTTATTTTGCTGGTGGAAGATGTATGAAAGGCTACCAATAGATCTTTGTTACAACGGTCTGCCACCTAGGCTAGACTTCGATACTGACCTAGAGACCTAATTCAAATAGGAAAAATAGGGGTATTTCAATTTTAATAGAGTTGGTAATAAAAGTGCCTATTTTTTTTGTTAACATATTCACTTCCATTATATACTCCTAACTTCTAAAGTTGATGTCCTAATTGTTTTTCTACAAGAACATGTAAGCCAAAAAGTTCACTCTTAAGTTTTAAAAAATAAATCTCGGTGTCTCTGGAGAATCTATCAGTAAAATTTAAGTAATTGAAGCTATAGAAATAAGTAGAAGGAAGAGAATCACAAAAATCACTATGAACAAGCGACAAGGGGGGAAATTAAGATGAATAATTTTATTTCCATGGTAACCTAGTAAAGTCCCTACTTCTTGTATATCCTCAATATATAATTTCCATGAAAAGTAGTTTTAATTCGTAAGTAGGAGATTACCTAGACTAGCCATATTACAATATGCAAATAAGATTATTTCAAAAGAAAAAATTAATTGTTGTGAAGGGGATTTCTCAAATAAATGGTTAGTTTTATGAAAATGACACTACAAATGTAATCTGGATTTCAAAATTATACCATTTTGAAAAAATATATAAAAATGAACAAAAGTACTATGTGGGAAGTGGAGGTTGATCAACGCAATGATGGTTGTACATTGAGACTATTGAGTTAATTTAAAAACCCAAAAATATAAAATTAAAACAAAGAAATTTATAAAATAAATAAACATATATATAATTTTTTTTTTTTTAAAAACTATAAAAAAAAAATAAAAATCATTTCTTCTCTAACTTTCCTTATAAGCTCACATTTACAAATATACAGTTAGTTACTTGTATTAATGTAAGTGACTCACTTTTATAAATAAGTGAGAAACATGTTTACAATAAGGTCACTTTATAAGTTAAAGTCATATGAAAAAAAAATAGAAAAAAAATATAACATATAAAAAAATTTCAAAAAAAAAGGTGAAACAACAACCGCAACAATTTAATGAAAAAGGAACTACTTGTAATTTAATAAAGTAAATTTTAACCTATTGAATTAATCCATATATAAAAAAAAACTTAAGAAGGATAAAGGATGTTGTTTCTTTTTCTTATTCTCTAAGTATGTGTTTGCCTAATTCTTATGTATTTGCTTGCAAAAAACTTCAACATGGTTGCATGCAAAAACAAATAATTTTTTCAAATAAAAAAATTGAAAACTTTATAAGCTTGGGGTTAGATTTAAAATGGTCTACGCAAAAAATAAATACCAATTTTATTTTTTATTTGTGATTTATCAAGATCAAAAAGAGTGAAGGCAAAGAAAAGAATACACACAAATTGAGAATAAAAAATAGAAAATAATATAATAGAAAAATATAAGAATACACACAAAACAGAGATAGGAGCCAAGAAGCAGATTTGAAAAAAGATTGGTAGTGGCCAGTGGGAAATCAAGGAATGTAAAGAGGGTCTGTTCAACCTTCTCCAGCTATGCCCCTGGTACAAACTGACTCTTCTCTGTTGTATCATTATTGGCTGATTTTTTATTATATATATATATGAAGAAGGCAGTATCATAGTTTTCGACCCTTCACAAAGATGGTAAGTGGTTATTTTTTTCACTCTTCTGTAGCTTCATGATATGCACACAGGACATCAACTATGTATTTGCTTAGATTGATTAAAAGAAACTGAAACGAAGCATTTTGTGGATAGATCCAGTTCTCTGCACACCACTGGATATGCTGAGCAAGAACATGTAAAAGGAAATCTGAATATTGGGTGTACTCATATAATATATAAAATTTTAATTCATGTTCACTGTTTATGCAGAAAAGAATACACACAAACTGAGAAAAAAAGTACTCATATAAGTTTATGCAGAAAAACTTTAATCCATAATCACTGTTTATGCAGATGAGGACCTTGAACTACAAAATGTTTTCTTTTCTGGTTTCTTTAGGGCGATGGACAATTTTACAATGGACAGTTTTGATAGATTGCAGTGGGTCGAAGTCTCATCTGGTTTCAAAATCTTTCTTTGACTTTCATGGACAGTTTTCATTGGACAGTTTGACAGAATGTTGTGGGTCGAAGTCTCATGACTGGTTTCAAAATATTTCTTTGACAGTTTGACAGTAAATGCACATTCTCTGTTCTTTTGTAAATGGTAATGTTTTTTAATTGAGACATTCTATTTCTCACTTTCATCTTCAATGTAGAAAAAAATTCATATATTTATCACATTTCTCTTCTAGGCTTATCTAAAAAGTTATACGCTGGTAGGCTTCTCCAAGAAATTATAGGCTGGCATATACCTTTCTGCAGGGGTGGTAGGCTTATGTAAAAAGTTATACGCTGGTAGGCTTCTCCAAGAAATTATAGGCTGGCAACACCGTAACTACTCGGCCTTGTTTAGAAAAAAAAATACAGGAGTTTTAATGAGTTAACCTGAATGCATTAACTCTTTCTAATTGAAAAAAATTTCTTTCTTCAATAAGAATATTAGATTTGCAAGAAAACCATTTTTATAGAAACTAAAATGTTGAAATCAATTTACGGAATATCACAAAGAAATTTTATAACTGTACGAGTGAAATATTTAATTTTTTCTTTTTCATTCATATAGATCGCAAAAATCTTCAAGAAAAGAGATTATCAATGAATAAAACCATTCATGAGAATTTCCTTATAAAATTAGAATAAACAAAATCATAATATCCGTGAGGAGGTGGCTGAACTACATACCCGAGCGCAGACGTAACAGCAGAAACAGAGCCCGAGCGCGGCGGACATAACAGCACGAACAGAGCCCCAGCGCGGCAGACGTAACAGCACGAACAGAGCCCGAGCGCAGCGGACATAACAGAGCTGCAAATACAAACAGAGCTCCAAAAATCGCGCGAACAATGAAAACAGTATCATTCGCGAGAGATATATTTATAAAAACATAGTTCGGCCGAACTTTTTTATAAGTTCAGCCGAACTCCTGTTGCCGATTTTCCAAACCTCCGGCAAAAATTCTATTTGCTGCGCCGTCACTGTGCCGTCAATCTAAACGGACTCAAAATTTTGGCCGAACTATTGCCGAAAAAAATTTTCTGCCCCCGATTCTCACAAAAGTGTAACCCAGCTTCACGTTTATGCCCTATGATCATGGATGTTTTTAGGTGTTCCCTCTTCTATGACTGTAATTATCAGTAAATATTTTATGTTTTCTAAAGTCCTTTAGAATAAAATCTTTGAGGAAATAAGGTGTTCCCCGAATCTTAGATTTCATTTTGAAAGTTGTCTTGAAGTCATTATTTGCTTAAAGAATGTTTGTATAATTTATGGTTAGCCCTGTCTATCAAATATCTCTTTATTGTTTAAATTATGTTTTCAGGTCCCCTTTGTTGAGAATTCAATTTCTCTTTCTAAATCATTATTGTTCATCCCATTCCAAAAACAAAAGGATCCTGTGGTCAAGTTAGATTTTCCCTCTGATATCCCATATCCTTTGATGAGTTTGTTATGACCTTTTCTTGATTCCATTGCCCAATGAACTAGATGATTCTCTATTCTATGTATCTTTCCTAGACCTTTCATGTTTTGATGTATCAATTCAATCCAAGCAAACAAACAAAAAAACACTTGCACTTAATAACTAGTCTAAAATCAATATTCTAAGCACACAAGATAAACCTTTGCAAACAAACATTTGAGAGATCCCTCTCTGAGAACAGGAGGACTAGATCCTGTAACTCTAAAGATTGGTTCTAATGTTGCCTTGTCTTTTGATTTGCCAAACTATCAAAACACAGGACACCAACATAATGGCAATCATGGTGGGACCATTCTGAGTCAGTGACAATCTAAGTACCCCTTAGGACTCTATAAATCCATTATTTTCAAGAATATGCAGTGATTATTAGCCACCTCATCGCAACCAACATAATGGCGATCACGGTGGGACTCTGAGTAAAGTCTGCAAAACAAAACACTCACTATCTAAGTATAACATAAGTAACCTTTTTCAAGCACTACCAAGCAATGGTAATCATGATAGGATCTTTTGAATCAGTGACAAACTAAGTAACCCTTAGGATTCTTATAAAACCTTATCAAACCTTGAAAGATTCAGTTACCAAGCCATAAGAGTGAACTCTATACGTTTTGACACCCTAGGTAAGTGTTAAGACAGATTTAGGACACTCTCATAACCTGTAAGATCATAAAACTCATTAAAACCAGAAACATTTCAGTTTGGCTTCATAATAAACTTGGTGGTGGACCATACAACCTTTGCCTCTAAAGGAGCTAAAATTTCCACCTGGCGACTCCACAGTCCCAAAAATAGACCTTAAGACTCCACTGGGAAGATCCCAAGTCTTAATAGCATCATAAAAGCTCAACTAGAAGGCTTTAAGATTAAAAATTTCCTTCTTCCGAAAAGATCAGTTAGCCTCTTAAAGATTTTAAGATTTGGTTAAACTCTCTTTCTAGCCAGGTCTAAAAAACATAGCATAGTGGCTCCTAGAAAGATCTATACTAGAGCCTACCTTGACCCAAACCCACTGGAAGAAGTTGACAACCCTGAAAGTATACTTAGGAAGTCTTCCAAGATAAAATTTTCAACTGTTTTCAGATCACCCTTGAGATCTAATTCAGTCCCTGAAAATCTCGCAGCCCTACAGCAATCACAAGTTGACTTAAGAAATCCATTTAGAACTAGGTCACTTGATGATATAATTTAGATATATTCTGAGTCCTCACTTTCATCCCCAGAACAAAGTGAACAACCTGGTAGTAGAGAAACCACACCCCCTGATTTACATTTCCTTCTCAATTTAGGTATCTCTCATCCAAGGTTAGTTCAACAATATATCCCTGGTACATCCACATCTGTCCACCCAACATCCACTGTCCAAACCATGCCACTTCAACCCATTTTCCCCCTTGTGAATCCACCTCCACCTCCTGCCATGGCTTCATGGTATACTCCCCTTGTCCTTTTTGTATCGTTATCCAATCTCCCACAGGACTACCAATCCAAAATTCCATTATATGATGCTAACAATGCTACAACTGCATCACAAAATGTAGACAAAATGAATGACTATTTTGACAGAAATGAAATTGATGATGATTCTGTCAAACTTAGGTTATTTGCTCAGAGCTTGGGGGGAGATTTAAGAAAGTGGTTTAAAATTTTAGCCCCCCATAGTATTAATGGTCTCCAAGGCTTCCATCAAACATTTTTAAACAAATGGGAAGTGAAGAAGAATCCTCTCCAAGTCCTTTCTGATTACAAGAACCTCCATAGAAACCCTGGGGAAAGTGTGCAAGCTTACTGCACTAGATTCAACAGTGTCTACAATGCACTTTCCCCAGAACTAAAACCTCCACAAGGCTCAGCTTTAAACAAGTTTTCTGAAGGGTTTGAACCTGAAATGGCCTATCATTTGAGAGAGAGGGATTTTGAAACTCTTGAAGATATGCAAAGAGGAGCTCTTTTGGTGGAAGTCAACTTAATAGAGAAAAGAGCTAGAATGAAAACTGAAAAGAGAGTATCTTTTAGAGAGGAATCCACACCCTCTACTTCCAACTCAAAAATGGAGAAAATGATGGAAGAAATGATGAAAGAGATGAGTATAATCAAGAGAGCACAAGCCAATCAAAATCAAACTTCTCCTCGAAATAGAAATTAGAATTATAGAAGAGAAAACAATCAAGACAAACAGAACGAAAATGACCAACAGATTAGACCCCCCTTCCAACAAAACTATGTAGATCAATATGAGGAAGATAGGGAGTTGGAAAGGTTGGAAGAATCCCATGTAAACTTGATTGAATCAGATAGTGGGGATGATGTTTTCCTCACTGAGGAAGAACATGGTTTTTTCTCTTCTGATCAAAATACAAACACCTATGAAGATTCTGATGACTATAGATTAGGATTTCAAAATGCAATGATGGAGGTACACAAACAGTATGATCTTAGGAGCAAGGGAAACATAGATAGTTCAAAATATAAGAACACTAGCATTGTTGTCAAGAAAAACACAGAAAACCAGCCTAAAAAGATAGCAGAGAAAACCAACATTTCGACTAAAAAACCAGATTCAAACAAAGACAGAGGTGTCCAGCCAAATGTTGAACAGAGTACCCCTAGCACTTCAGCTAGTTGTCCTAATAAAACTGTCCCGATTACCAGTCCCAACAAAATTCAGCAAATCAAGGTTGCTGAGAAGAATTCAATTGATAGGGCTGATGTAAATATCAACAAACCAACTATTCCTTTCAGCCTTGAGAGAGAGATTGCTAAGATAAAAATTTCCATTCCTCTAGCTGAACTAGTAGCCCAACACACGTACAAAAACCAATTTTTGAAAGCTTTGAACTTAGGAAGTGATACTGACACCTTAAACTTGACAGATGATAAACCTGAGTTGTTGTTTGGTCTTGAAGTGGAAGGCAAATTTAAAGAAGGGCCTGTCCCTCCCTTCTATATTAGCTTGAACATACACAAGAAAATTTTACACAATGCCATGTTAGATTCGGGAGCTTCACAAAATCTGATGCCCAAGGTGGCAATGGAGAGCTTAGGCTTAGAGATTACTAAACCATATAAATATTTGTATTCTTTTGACTCAAGTCGAGTCAAATGTTTTGGTTTAATCAAGGATTTATATGTTACTCTAGCTCAGATCCCTGCTAAGAGTCTGGTTATGGATATAGTTGTAGCTGGCATTCCCCCTAAGTATGGCATGCTCTTATCAAGATCTTGGGGAGCCAAAATTCAGGGCAGCCTTGAAAGGGACATGTCTTACGCCACCATCCCTGTTTTCAACCAAAACAGAAGACTGTACAGAGAATATCACATGAAGTACATGGTGAGCAACATAGACAAACCAAACAACTCTCCAATCTATTCTATGCAATCAAGTTTAGATTCCTTTATCTTATGCAGCGAAGATGACATTACTCAACAAGATAAAGAAAACGTAGACCCAATTAGTTCACCACAACAATCCAATCTTCCCTTCAATCAAATTCAAAACATTGACAATCAACAGCAACAAGAAAACGAAAATGAGTCAAACGTAATGTGGACAGTAAACTTTCATGGATCCTGTAATAAAGCAAGCGCAGGTGCAGGCGTATGGATCCAGAATACAAATCAGAGTTTTCCATATAAACTAGATTTCCCGTGCACTAACAATATTGTTGAGTACGAAGCACTTCTCCTAGGTTTACAATTGCTCAAACAATTACGAGCCCAAAAGATAACAATATTAGGAGATTCTGAACTTATTATGAAACAAATCAAAGGAGAGTACTCAGCCAGGAATCCAAGGCTTAGGGAATATCGAAATGCTGAACTCGATTTATTGAAAACCTTTGAAAAATACGAACTTTTTTTCATTCCTAGAGCGTTTAATCATTGAGCAAATGAACTTTCTTTCAATGCCAGTAACTGTCAAATACCTGAAATAAATGAACAGCTTAGCGTAAATGTAAAACAAAAGCCTGTAGTACCTGACAATGAAGACCACTGGCAAGTGTTTGATTCTGACCAACACATAGATGATTTTTTGAAATCAGAAAATGATTTTAGTATACCAATATCATAAACTAGCCATAAGAAAAACTGTTTATATATCGAAGAAATCCCAGAAGCTGAAACAATACACTCTACTGATATAAATCATTATGAGAATCCGTTTGAAGTAGAGTTAGTTGACAACGTGGACCAAAAAGACGTGGAAGTTTTAGAATGTAAGAACGGTTCAATTCCAAGAGGTCTCTCAGCTTTGGAACACCTTTTCGACTTTAATGATATAGCCAAAGAACCGAAAATGGAGCCTGTAGAAACAAACGTAGAAGAACACAACATAGGCTCCCTAACAGAACCCAAGATTATTAACTTGTCGAGCACTCTTCCAACTCACATAAATTCTCAATATATAGTGTTGTTCAAAGAGTTTAAAGATGTGTTTGCTTGGGCATACACAGATCTGAAATCTTATGATACCCGCATCATTCACCACAAGATTCCACTGAAGGAAAATCAAAAGCCCTTCAAACAAAAACTAAGGAAAATAAACCCACTTTTATTACCTTTAGTTAAAACCAAAATTAAAAATATACATGATGCTGGCATTATAGTACCAGTTAGATTTTCAGAATGGGTATCAAACTTAGTTTCTGTTAGGAAAAACACAGGGGAGATCAGACTCTGTATCGATTTCAGAAACCTAAATAGAGCCACCTTAAAAGACAACTACCCGTTACCCAAAATTGACCATATAATTTAGAGGGTAGTTGGGTCAAAAAGGATATCACTCTTAGATGGGTTCTCGGGTTACAACCAGGTGTTAGTGTTCCCAAGTGATCAAATCAAAATTGCTTTTACCACACCTTGGGGCACCTTTATGTATGTCAAAATGCCTTTCGGATTAATGAATGCAGGGGCCACCTTCCAAAGGGCCATGGACATAGCCTTTTCTGAAGATATTGGCTATTTCATAATTATTTACCTTGATGACATAACTGATTTTTCAAAAACCGATGAAGAACATCTGATTCACTTGAGAAAAGTTTTTGAGAAGTGTAGGAAATTTGGCTTATCATTGAATCCCAAGAAAACACTCTTTGGTCTCCAAGGAGGTAAACTTCTTGGCCACATAATTTCAGAAGAGGTAATCAAAATAGACCCTACTAGGATAGATGGCATATTGCAGATCAACAATCCAAGGAGCCTCAAAGAATTGCAATCTTTCATCGGAAAGATAAATTTTCTGAGGAGGTTTATCCCTAATCTTGCTGAGCTATTAAAAAACATTACAAACATGCTTAAGAAAGATGTCAGTGTAAAATGGACTTTACCAGCTAAACAATCATTCGAACTGGTCAAACAAGCTCTTACTCAAGCAAAGATTTTTACATATTTTCCTTTGCATCTGAACATACAATAGTTGCAGTTTTACTTCAAAAGAATGATTTGGGGCAAGAACAACCAATATATTTCTTTAGTAGGGCCTTAAGAGATGCTCCTCTCAAATATAACATCATGGAGAAGCAAACTTTAGCATTAGTGAAAGCATTAAAAGACTTTAGGGCCTATATTTTACACTCTAATGGTAAAAGGGGAAAATGGATTGCAACTATTCTTGAGTATGACTTAGAAATTAGGCCCACCAAACTGGTTAAAGGGCAAGGATTAGCAAAACTTATGGCTGAGTCTAACTTCCAAGCACTAGACATGAATATGGTATACGTGTTGGAAGAAATAGAAGAATCTGATGCTCCTTTTATTGAAGAAACATTTCTAAATTCTTCTTGGTATGCTGACATTATTTATTTTCTTTTATATTTAAATGCCCCTCCTTCTTTGTCCAAAACTAAAGCTAGATTTTTGAAACAAAAGGCTTTGAGTTTTTGTATCTTAGATGGAGTATTATATTGAAAAAATGTTGTTGGAATTTTGCTTAAATGTTTACTTGAAGATGATGCAGGAAAGATCATGCATGAGTTGCATGAAGGAGAATGTGGAGGACACCTCTACTGGAAGGCCACAACAAACAAAATTCTTATATCTGGTTACTATTGGCCGACCGTTTTCCCAGACACCCAAAATTTGGTCATGTCTTGCCACAAATGTCAAATCTTTGATGGCAAGAGAAACCTCCTTCCCTTACCTTTACACCCTATCAGAGTTGAGGCACCTTTTCAGCAATGGGGTTTAGAATTCATTGGGGAAATTCACCCATCCTCCTCAGCTCAGCATAAATGGATCCTCACAGCTACTGACTTCTTTACCAAATGGATAGAAGCTATACCATCCAGGAATGCTAATGACTCTATCATTATCAAGTTCCTTGAAACAAATATCCTATCCAGATTTGGTTGTCCCAGAAAAATAATAACAGACAATGCTGCTGCTTTTAAATCTAAGAATATGGTTGATTTCTATCACAAATACCACATAACCTTGGGCCATTCCACTGCTTACTATCCCCAAGGGAATGGATTAGCTGAATCTTCCAACAAGAGTCTCATCAATATAATTAAAAAGCTGTTGGAACAAAATAAAAAATCATGGCACAGCAAACTGGTTCATGCCTTATGGGCTGATAGGTTGAATACAAAGAAATCAATAAACATGTCCCCCTATCAGTTAGTTTATGACATGGATGCAGTCTTTCCCACCTCGTTGGGAGTGCCAGTTATGAAGCTCCTTCAAGAAGTGCAGATTGAAGAAAACGATATGCAGAGAAGAATCAACCAGACAATCCATTTACAACAAAACAGAGAGGAAGTATATGAAATAACACACTTAGTCCATGAGAATATGAAGAATCTATTTGATAAAAGGTCTAAGGCAAAAAATTTCCAAGTTGGAAATGTTGTTCTTAAATGGGATTGAAGAAGAGAAGAGAAGGGAAAACATGGCAAGTTTGAGAATTTGTGGAAAGGGCCCTATATTATTCATGCTGAGAGGAGTCACAATACATTCTTCTTGAAAGAACTGAATGGAGAAGATCTGTATGGAGGTCCCGTCAATGGCAGGATGCTCAAGCATTACTTCTGCCAAGAATCTTAAGTTTTGAAGCATTTTATTTTTCATTGTAAATGTCATAGTTTAACCATTGCATTCAAATTTAGAAAAGATAAAAAAAATAGAAAAAACAAAGAAAGGAAGAAACGAGGGCAGATTGTGAAAACAAGAAAGGCAAAGCCCCATGCCAAAAAAAAAAAAAAAAAAAAATTATGAAAGTGTGCAAGCTTAAATGCCACTCCTCAAAACAAACTTCTAGTTAGTCAAACTGTTCAATCTTTACTAATTAGCTTTAAATTTTCCTGCTGATAGGATAATGAGATTGATTTGCCAAACTGTTTAATCTTGGCTTATCAGTAGGTAGATTAGGATAGAAATTAAAGTTTCAAACATGATCAAAATCTGAACCTAAGTTTCCAAAAGAGAGATGACTCAAATCCATTTCAAAATTCTGAGTCAAATAATGTTAAAATCTGGTTCTAATCAGTTCAAAATCTGAACCAGAGAACAAGAAAGAGATGGCTCAAATAAGAGTCAAAACAGAGCTGTAAAAAGAGAAGGCAGTGCTTCATATTTTCAGATCTTAAGCCTTCCATTTTTTGTTTAAAAATTTTCTGCAAAATACTATCTATATGTAGCTGGTTTTTATGCTATAGACCAGCATCAAGTTAGACTGTTCAATCCTGACTTGAATGCTTTTAAATTTCTATTGTAAAAATTTAGAGAAGAAATTATGTTGGATAGTTTAATCCCAATAGACAGTAGATTAAGTAGAGAAACATCTGAGCTCAACTATTTAATCTGAGTTCAGGGAGAAATAAGGAGTTGAATTAGATTAGTTTTATGCTTTCAAAAGAATAAAATGTTTTGAAAAGAGTTTTCCAATCCAAGTGCACTATGATGAAGACAACATGTTATATCAGTAGGATGGGGTAGGTAGAAAGTTGTATTGATGAAGTCTATTATCTTTCATAACTGATATTATTTTTTAGAGCAAAGCAAGATCATCCAATGGATGAGGCACAGGTCAGCCTCCCAGAGAATCCAAGTCTGAATTCTTGATGCCTTCAAGAAGGCACCATCCCCAAGTGGAGCCACTGTTATCCACCTGTAAAATTTTATTATACCAAAAGGTGGCTAAATCTGTTTTGTGCCTTCAAGGAATAATTTTCATTACTAAAAACTATTGGCTCTTGAAGACTCTTGAAGACCTCATGTTTATGTCCAGATCCTACACTGTTGTTTACATCTCAAAAGACTCTGAAATCCTGCTCATTTCTAAAGCCAAATACTGCTGCAAGCCCATTTTCCCCTTCCTCCTCTTCAAAAACTAACCTCTTTTTCTATCCCTCCATTTCAAGGAAAAACCCCTCGTTTTTTAAGTTTATCCCTTTTTTCACTTCATAAAAACCCTTGATAAGGTTTCAAGACTCCCTCTTAACCTAATCGAAAGCCTCAAATCCCTTTCAAAATCCTTGAAAAAACACTAAAATGCATATTTTCTATATATTGGACTTAAGCCCCCTCGGGCTAAGTCTTTAACCATTTTCTTCCATACACTCACACCCTGGAACTAAGCGCTAACCTTTTTCTGGCGCTTATTGCATCGCAAAAAGAAGAGCGCAAGTCTTTATGCCATTATAAAATTTTCAATGCGATCGCGCGATCGCATCGCAATATTCCAATGAGAAGATTAAAGTGCCCTAGCCCAATCTGCGATTTGCGATTCCCCCAATGCATATCCCGCCATCGATCTGATCTGCAGATCGACGGTCTATATTTTATCGCATCGCAAATCTTCCAATGGGTTGATTGAAAAGCCTGGGCCCGAAACTACGATTACGATTGGCCTTTGTTATATAAAGCCCCGAGGCCATTGTATTCCATAAGTCCAAAGGCCCCGCAGTCGGGCGCTTATCCTATATCACATATATATCACATCCAAAACCATAAAAAACCTTTGTTATTTGTAAACTTTGGGTTTTATTTTATTTTATAAAATTCTCCACCGGAGCGATTTCTCAATAAATCTACACCGTCGATCTAATCCATAGATCGGACAATGCAGAGTCCGTCTACCCGGTGGTCCCTGCCAACTGTTCATCACTCCAGAAACCGCATGGTATCTATCGCACCGCCTTTGGGCAAGGGCGGTTTTCTCTCGATCGCCAGCGATTCCATACATTTGCCGCCACGCGTCCCCTGTACCTTTTTCAAAACCGCCGTCCATCGCGCATAACCATCGTCCATTGCGCATTATTGTTCGGACACGGATGCCCAGCGATAATGTTGTGGACCATCCGATCTGGGGTGGGCCATCCAACGGCTGTCGCTCGCCGAAGATGCACGATAGTTAATGAAGATGCACACACGATAACACAGGTGTCTGTGCAACGGAAATGACATCTCCGCCGTCAATCTGATCTGCAGATCGACGGTCCAAAATTCATCGCCAAATTCTCCCCGTTTGACTTTCAACCTCCGCTCCTGACCGTCGATCTCTGTGCAATCGACGGCTCAGATTTAATCTTTTTTTCCATTTGGTCCACGATCCCTCTCGATCAATCCTAACCGTTGGATGATGCCATCCAACGACCACGCTCTTTCCCCGCCTTCTGAAGCAGTTAAACCTAAAACACACAGGATTTCTTAAATGTTTTATGTTTTATGCAGATTTTAAATGGTTTTCACTATTATATTGAAGAAAGGCCAGGGGCCGGGGGTGACGATTCCCATGCCTTTAGTCCTTAAAAGAGAACCATTCACGGGCTTTGTTAAATGATTTATCAATATTTCATGAGCGTTGATAACATAAAGATCCTTGCGCGTCCCTGCACATCGACAAGACACTGTTTTATTCAAAATAACAGTTAAAGAGTATTAGTTTGAAGACAAAGCACAGCAGATGGAGATTAAAGATAGATATGGGGAATTACGGCTAAGAATGATTATCAAAAGCCTAATTCCATGGGTTAAAACACAATTAATAGAAAATCATAAGTGTTTCACAGACAAGAAAAGGCTTCCACTGCTTCAAAGGAGGCGAATTGATTCCTCAGTTACCAAAGGAGCCACCTGTTGCCTCAAACCATTCAAACAGAGGCCGAAGTTATTGCAGAACCAAATATTTTTCCTCAGCGCAGCCAGGGAGTTACTTTTGCAAAGAAACTTAATAAATAAAATATATGCGGAGTTATTCCACACAGAACACAGAGCCTCAAAGTCAAATAAAGCTCCCACCGATCTTAATTCATAAATGTAAAGCAGTTAATACAGAGAACCTCTTGTAAACTTCTTCATCGAGCCCCTCAAAAGGCCAAGAAGTCCTGAATCTGTATTAATTTCCTTGAGAGATCTTTTATCAGATCTCACCTCCTCATCTTCCTATAAATACTTTTGTAGAAGATGAGGATTTGTTTGTTGATTGGTTGTTGTTTGATCACAAGTTGTAATACTGAAACCCTCTGAAATAAATACATAGTCTGTTGAAGTTGAAGAATAAACTGGAGTCTTTGAAGTCTTGATGATGTTGTTGCATGCTTGTTCCTGAGAAGGCTCTATCATTGGATCCATGAGCTTGGATGTTGGTGAAGTATTCTGAACTGTTTTATGTTTTTCCCCTGTTTTCATTATGTTCCATAATTTCTTACTACAGTAGGATAGAAAGTTTTAGGCTAAGAAATGACTCTTGGAAGCACATGAACTGTTCACCATGTGTTTAATATTACCTTATTCTTTGACGTATTTTAGAAACTTTAATCTTTCTCTTCTAGGACTTCACTGCTTGTTTATTTCCTTAATAGTTTGAACAATTGGTTTATGACCATGGTTATGGTTCTTTCCACAACATACTGCTGCACTTAAAAAGCTGACCCAGTCTCCCTCTAAAGTTCTTGCTTATAGTGAATCGAAGAGCCCATTTTGGAGTCTACACCATTGTCCTCACTTCGCATTACCGAGCCTCTAGGTCATTATAATTATGATCATGGGAGTGTTTTTAGGTGTTCCCTCTTCTATGGTAGCAGTATAGGTAAAATATTTTATGTTTTCTAAAGTCTTTAGAATAAAGCTGAAAGTAAATTTCCCCGAATCTTAGATTTCTAAGGCTGAAAATTTGTCTTGAAGTCATTATTTGTAAAATGCTTGTATAATTTATGGTTAGCCCTGTCTATCAAATATCTTTTTATTGTTTAAATTATGTTTTCAGGTTCCCTTTGTTGAGAATTCAATTTCTCTTTCTAAATCATTAATTTTCATCCCATTCCAAAAACAAAAGGATCATGTGGCCAATTTATATTTTCCCTCTGATATCCCATATCCTTTGATGAGTTTGTTATGACCTTTTCTTGACTCCATTGCCCAATGAACTAGATGTTTCTCTATTCTATGTATCTTTCCTAGACCTTTCATTTTCTGCTGTATAAGTTCAATCCAACCAACCAAACAAACAAACACCTGCACTTAATAACTAATCTAAAATCAATATTCTAAGCACACAAGATAAACCTTCGCAAACAAACATTTGAGAGATCCCTCTCTGAGAATAGGAGGACTAGATCCTGTAACTCTAAAGATTGGTTCTGATGTTGCCTTGTCTTTTGATTTGTCAAACTATCAAAACACGGGACACCAAAAAAATGGTGATCATGGTGGGACCATTTTGAGTTATTGACAATCTAAGTACCCCTTAGGACTCTAGAAATCCCTTATTTTCAAGAATATGCAGTGATTATTAGCCACCTCATTGCCACCAACATAATGGCGATCACGGTGGGACTCTGAGTAAAGTTTACAAAACAAAACACTCACTCTCTAAGTATAACATAAGTAACCTTTTTCAAGCACTACCAAGCAATGGTAATCATGATAGGATCTTTTGAATCAGTGAAAAACTAAGTAACCCTTAGGATTCTTATAAAACCTTATCAAACCTTGAAATACTCAGTTACCAAGCCATAAGAGTGAACTCTATACGTTTTGACACCCTAGCTAAGTGTTAATATAGATTTAGGACACTCTCATAACCTGTAAGATCATAAAACCCAGAAAAACCCAAAACATTTCAGTTTGGCTTCATAATAAACTTGGTGGTGGACCATACAACCTTTGCCTCTAAGGGAGCTAAAATTTCCACCTGGCGACTCCACAATCCCAAAAATAGACCTTAATACTCCACTGGGAAGATCCCAAGTCTTAATAGCATCATACAAGCTCAACTAGAAGGCTTTAAGATTAAAAATGTCCTTCTTCCGAAAAGATCAGTTAGCCTCTTAAAGATTTTCAGATTTGGTTAAACTCTCTTTCTAGCCAGGTCTAAAAAACATAGCATAGTGGCTCCTAGAAAGATCTATACTAGAGCCTACCCTGACCCAAACCCACTGGAAGAAGTTGAAAACCCTGAAAGTATACTTAGGAAGTCTTCCAAGATAAAATTTTCAACTGTTTTCAGATCACCCTTGAGATCTAATTCAGTCCCTGAAAAACTCGCAGCCCTACACCAATCACAAGTTGACTTAAGAAATCCTTTTAGAACTAGGTCACTTGATGATATAATTCAGATAGATTCCGAGTTCTCACTTTCATCCCTAGAACAAAGTGAACAACCTGGTAGTAGAGAAACCACACCACCTGATTTACATTTCCTTCTCAATTTAGGTATCTCTCATCGAAGGTCAGCTCAACAATCTATCCCTGGTAAATCCACATCTTTCCACCCAACATCCATTGTCCAAACCACTCCACTTCAACCCATTTTCCCCCTTGTGAATCCACCTCCACCTCCTTCCATCGGTGCATGGTATGCTCCCCTCGTCCTTCATGTATCATTAGCCAATCTCCCACAGGACTTCCAATCCAAAATTCCATTATATGATGCTAACAATGCTACAACTGCATCACAACATGTAGACAAAATGAATGACTATTTTGACAGAAATGAAATTGATGATCATTCTGTCAAACTTAGGTTATTTTCTCAGAGCTTGGGGGGAGATGTAAGAAAGTGGTTTAAATTTTTAGCCCCCCATAGTATTAGTCATCTCCAAGGCTTCCATCTAAAATTCTTAAACAAATGGGAAGTGAAGAAGAATCCTCTCCAAGTCCTTTCTGATTACAAGAACCTCCATAGAAACACTGGGGAAAGTGTGCAAGATTACTACACTAGATTCAACAATGTGTACAATGCACTTTCCCTAGAACTAAAACCTCCACAAGGCTCAGCTTTAAACAAGTTTCCTGAAGGGTTTGACCCTGAAATGGCCTATCAGTTGAGAGAGAGGGATTTTGCAACTCTTGAAGATATGCAAAGAGGAGCTCTTTTGGTGGAAGTCAACTTAATAGAGAAAAGAGATAGAATGAAAACTGAAAAGAGAGTATCTTTTAGAGAGGAATCCACACCCTCTACTTCCAACTCAAAAATGGAGAAAATGATGGAATAAATGATGAAAGAGATGAGTATAATCAAGAGAGCACAAGCCAATCAAAATCAAACTGCTCCTCGAAATAGAAATTAGAATTATAGAAGAGAAAACAATCAAGACAAACAGAATGAAAATGAACAACAGATTAGACCCCCCTTCCAACAAAACTATGTAGATCAATATGAGGAAGATAGGGAGTTGGAAAGGTTGGAATAATCCCATGTAAACTTGATTGAATCAGATAGTGGGGATGATGTTTTCCTCACTGAGGAAGAACATGATTTTTTCTCTTCTGATCAAAATACAAACACCTATGAAGATTCTGATGACTATAGATTAGGATTTGAAAATGCAACCATGGAGGTACACAAACAATATGATCTTAGGAGCAAGGGAAACATAGATAGTTCAAAATATAAGAACACTAGCACTGTTGTCAAGAAAAACGCAAAAAACCAGCACAAAAAGACAGCAGAGAAAACCAGAATTTAGACTAAAAAACCAGATTCAAACAAGGAAAGAGGTGTCCAGCCAAATTTTGAACAGAGTACCCCTAGCACTTCAGCTAGTGGTCCTAATAAAACTGTCCCAATTACCATTCCCAACAAAATTACGCAAATCAAGGTTGCTGAGAAGAATTCAATTGAGAGGGCTGATGAAAATATCAACAAACCAACTATTCCTTTCAGCCTTGAGGGAGATATTGCTAAGATAAAAATTGCCATTCCTCTAGCTTAACTAGTAGCCCAAGACACGTACAAAAAACAAGTTTTGAAAGATTTGAACTTAGGAAGTGATACTGACACCTTAAACTTGACAGATGATAAACCTGAGTTGTTGTTTTGTCTTGAAGTGGAAGGAAAATATCAAGAAGGGCCTGTCCCTCCCTTCTATATTAGCTTCAACATACACGAGAAAATTTTACACAATGCCATGTTAGATTCAGGAGCTTCACACAATCTGATGCCCAAGGTGATAATGGAGAGCTTAGGCTTAGAGATTACTAAACCATACAAATATTTGTATTCTTTTGACTCAATTCGAGTCAAATGTTTGGGTTTAATCAAGGATTTATGTGTTACTCTAGCTCAGATCCCTGCTAAGAGTCTGGATATGGATATAGTTGTAGCTGACAGTCCCCCTAAGTATGGCATGCTCTTATCAAGATCTTGGGGAGCCAAACTTTAGGGCAGCCTTCAAATGGACATGCCTTATGCCACCATCCCTGTTTTCAACCAAAACAGAAGACTGTACAGAGAATCTCACATGAAGTACATGGTGAGCAACATAGACAAACCGAACAACTCTCCAATATATTCTGTTCAATCAATTTTAGATTCCTTTATCTTATGCAGTGAAGATGACATTACTCAACAAGATAAAGAAAACGTAGACCCAATCAGTTCACCACAACAATCCAATCTTCCCTTCAATCAAATTCAAAACATTGGCAATCAACAGCAACAAGAAAACGAAAATGAGTCAAACGTTATGTGGACAGTGAACTTTCATGGATCCTGTAATAAAGCAAGTGCAGGTGCAGGCGTATGGATCCAGAATACAAATCAGAGTTTTCCATATAAATTAGATTTCCTGTGCATTAACAATATTGTTGAGTACGAAGCACTTCTCCTAGGTTTACAATTTCTCAAACAATTATGAGCCCAAAAGGTAACAATCTTAGGATATTCTGAACTTATTATGAAACGAATCAAAGGAGAGTACTCAGCCAGGAATCCAAGGCTTAGGTAATATCGAAACGTTGCCCTCGATTTATTGAAAACCTTTGAAAAATACGAACGTGTTTTCATTCCTAGAGTGTTTAATCATTTAGCAAATCAACTCGCTTTCAATGCCAGTAACTGTCAAATACCTGAAATAAACTAACAACTTAACGTAAATGTAAAACACAGGACTGTAGTACCTGATAACGAAGACCACTGGCAAGTGTTTGATTCTGACCAACACATAGATGATTTTTTGAAATCAGAAAATGATTTTAGTATACCAATATCAGAAACTAGCCATAAGAAAAACTTTTTATATATCGAAGAAATCCCAGAAGCTGAAACAATACACTCTGTTGATATAAATCATTATGAGAATCCATTTGAAGCAGAGTTAGTTGACAACGTGGACCAAAAATATGTGGAAGTTTTAGAATGTAAGAACGGTTCAATTCCAAGAGGTCTCTCACCTTTGGAACACCTTTTCGACTTTAATGATATAGCCAAAGAACCGAAAATGGAGCTTGTAGAAACAAACGTAGAAGAACACAATGTAGGCTCCCTAACAGAACCCAAGATGATTAACTTGTCTAGCACTCTTCCAACTCACATAAAGTTTCAATATATATAGTTGTTCAAAGAGTTTAAAGATGTGTTAGCTTGGGCATACACAGATCTGAAATCTTATGATACCCGCATCATTCAACACAAGATTCCATTGAAGGAAAATCAAAAGCCCTTCAAACAAAAACTAAGGAGAATAAACCCACTTTTATTACCTTTAGTTATAGCCAAAATTAAAAAGATGCATGATACTGGCATTATAGTACCGGTTAGATTTTCAGAATGGGTATCAAACTCAGTTTCTGTTAGGAAAAAGGCAGGGAGAGATCAGAATCTGTATCGATTTCAGAAACCTAAATAGAGCCTCCTTAAAAGACAACTAACCCTTACCCAAAATGGACCATATACTTCAGAGGGTAGTTGGGTCAAAAAGGATATCACTCTTAGATGGGTTCTCGGGTTACAACCAGGTGTTAGTGTTCCCATGTGATCAAATCAAAATTGCTTTTACCACACCTTGGGGCACCATTATGTATGTCAAAATGCCTTTTGTATTAATGAATGTAGGGGCCACCTTCCAAAGGGCCATGGACATAGCCTTTTCTAAAGATATTCGCTATTTCATAATTATTTACCTCGATGACATAACCGTTTTTTCAAAAACCGATGAAGAACATCTGATTCACTTGAGAAAAGCTTTTGGGAAGTGTAGAAAATTTGGCTTATCATTGAATCCCAAGAAAACACTTTTTGGTCTCCAAGAAGGTAAACTTCTTGGCCACATAATTTCAGAAGAGGGAATCAAAATAGACCCTACTAGGACAGATGGCATATTGCAGATCAGCCATCCAAGGAGCCTTAAAGAATTGCAATCTTTCATCGGAAAGATAAATTTTCTGAGGAGGTTTATCCCTAATCTTGCGAAGCTATTAAAAAACATTACAAAAATGCTTAAGAAGGATGTTGGTGTAAAATGGAATTTACAAGCTAAACAATCATTCGAACTGGTCAAACAAGCTCTTACTCAAGCACCAGTCCTGATTAGTCGAGATTTTACCAAAGATTTTTACATCTTTTCCTTTGCATCTGAACATACAATAGCTGTAGTTTTACTTCAAAAGAATGATTTGGGGCAAAAAAAACCAATATCTTTCTTTATTAGGGCCTTAAGAGATGCTCCTCTCAAATATAGCATCATGGAGAAGCAAGCCTTAGCATTAGTGAAAGAGTTAAAAGACTTTAGGGTCTATATTTTACACTCTCACATAATTGATTTTGTTCCACATACTGTTGTAAAGGACGTTCTAAGTCAAGACCCTAATGGTAAAAGGGGAAAATGGATTGCAACTATTCTTGAGTATGACTTAGAAATTAGGCCCACCAAACTGGTTAAAGGGCAAGGATTAGCAAAAATTATGGCTGAGTCTAACTTCCAAGCACTAGGCATGAATATGGTAGACGTGGTGGAAGAAATAGAAGAATCTGATGCTCCTTTTATTGAAGAAAAATTTCTAAATTCTTCTTGGTATGCTGACATTATTTATGTGATTTTATGTCTAAATGCCCCTCCTTCTTTGTCCAAAACTAAAGCTAGATTTTTGAAACAAAAGGCTCTGAGTTTTTGTATCTCAGATGGAGTATTATATTGGAAAAATGATGTTGGAATTTTTCTTAAATGTTTACTTGGAGATGATGCAGGAAAGATCATGCATGAGTTGCATGAAGGAGAATGTGGAGGACACCTCTACTGGAAGGCCACAGCAAACAAAATTCTTAGATCTGGTTACTATTGGCCGACCCTTTTCCCAGACACTCAAAAGCTGGTCATGTCTTGCCATAAATTTCAAATCTTTGATGGCAAGAGAAACCTCCTTCCCTTACCTTTACACCCTATTAGAGTTGAGGCACCTTTTCAACAATGGGGTTTAGACTTCATTGGGGAAAGTCACCCATCCTCCTCAGCTCAGCATAAATGGATCCTCACAGCTACTGACTTCTTTACCAAATGGATACAAGATATACCATCCAGGAATTCTAATGACTATGTCATTATCAAGTTCCTTGAAACAAATATCCTATCCAGATTTGGTTGTCCCAGAAAAATCATAACAGACAATTCTGCTCCTTTTAAATCTAAGAAGATGGTTGATTTCTGTCACAAATACCACATAACCTTGGGCCATTCCACTGCTTACTATCCCCAAGGGAATGGATTAGTTGAATCTTCCAACAAGAGTCTCATCAATATAATAAAAAAGATGTTGGAACAAAATCAGAAATCATGGCACAACAAAGTGGTTCATGCCTTATGGGCTGATAGGTTGAATACAAAGAAATCAATAAACATGTCCCCCTATCAGTTAGTTTATGGCATGGATGCATTCTTTCCCACCTCGTTGGGAGTGCCAGTTATGAAGCTCCTTCAAGAAGTGCAGATTGAAGAGAACGATATACAGAGAAGAATCAACCAGAAAATCCATTTACAGCAAACCAGAGAGGAAGTCTATGAAAGAACACACTTAGTTCAAGAGAATATGAAGAAGCTATTTGATAAAAGGTCTAAGGCAAACAATTTCCAAGTTGGAAACGTTGTTCTTAAATGGGATTCAAGAAGAGAAGAGAAGGGAAAACATGGAAAGTTTGAGAATTTGTGGAAAGGGCCCTATATTATTCATGCTGAGAGGGGTCACAATACATTCTTCTTGAAAGAACTAAATGGAGAAGATCTGTATGGAGGTCCCGTCAATGGCAGGATGCTCAAGCGTTACTTCTGCCAAGAATCTTAAGTTTTGAAGCATTTTATTTTTCATTGTAAATCTCATACTTTAACCATTGCATTCAAAGTTAGAAAAGATAAAAAAAAATACAAAAAACAAAGAAAGAAAGAAAAGAGGGTAGGTTGTGAAAACAAGAAAGGCAAAGCACCATGCCAAAAAAATAAATAAATAAAAAATTGAAAGTGTGCAAGCTTAAATGCCACTCCCCAAAACACACTTCTAGTTAGTCAAACTGTTCAATCTTTACTAATTAGCTTTAAATTTTCCTGCTGATAGGATAATGAGATTGCTTTGCCAAACTGTTTAATCTTGGCTTATCAGTAGGTATATTAGGATAGAAATTAAAGGTTCAAACATGATCAAAATCTGAACCTAAGTTTCCAAAAGAGAGATGGCTAAAATCCGTTTCAAAATTCTGAGTCAGATAATGTTAAAATCTGGTTCTAATCAGTTCAAAATCTGAACCAGAGAACAAGAAAGAGACAGCTCAAACAAGAGTCAAAGCAGAGCTGTAAAAAGAGAAGGCAGTGCTTCAGATTTTCAGATCTTAAGCCTTCCATTTTTTGTTTAAAAATTTTCTACAAAATACTGTCTATATGCAGCTTGTTTTTATGCTATAGACCAGCATCAAGTTAGACTGTTCAATCTTGACTTGAATGCTTTTAAATTTCTGTTGTAAAAATTTAGAGAAGAAATTTTGTTGGACAGTTTAATCCCAACAGACAGTAGATTAAGTAGAGAAACATCTGAGCTCAACTGTTTAATCTGAGTTCAGGGAGAAATAAGGAGTAGAATTAGATTAATTTTATTCTTTCAAAAGAATAAAATGTTGTGAAAAGAGTTCGCCAATCCAAGTGCACTCTGATGAAGACAAAATGTTAGATCAGTAGGATGGGGTAGGTAGAAAGTCGTATTGATGAAGTCCATTATTTTTCATAACTGATATTATTTTTCAGAGCAAAGCAAGATCATCCAATGGATGAGGCACATGTCAGCCTCCCAGAGAATCCAAGTCTGAATTCTTGATGCCTTCAAGAAGGTACCATCCCCAAGTGCAGCCACTGTTAGCCACCTGTAAAATTTGATTATATCAAAAGGTGGCTAAATCTGTTTTGTGCCTTCAAGGAACAATTTTCATTACTAAAAACTGTTGGCTCTTGAAGACTCTTGAAGACCTCATGTTTATGTCTAGATCATACACTGTTGTTTACATCTCAAAAGACTCTGAAATCCTGCTCATTTCCAAAGCCAAATACTGCTGCAAGCCCATTTTCCCCTTCCTCCTCTTCAAAAACTAACCTCTTTTTCTATCCTTCCATTTCCCGGAAAAACCCCTCGTTTTTTAAGTTTCTCCCCTTTTTCACTTCATAAAAACCCTTGATAAGGTTTCAAGACTCTCTCTTAACCTTATTGAAAGCCTCAAATCCCTTTCAAAATCCTTGAAAAACCACTAAAATGCATATTTTCTATATATTGGACTTAAGCCCCCTCGGGCTAAGTCTTTAACCCTTTTCCTCCATACACTCACACCCCGGAACTAAGAGCTAACCTTTTTCTAGCGCTTATCGCATCGCAAACACAAGAGCTCAAGTATTTATGCCATTATAAAATTTCTGATGCAATCGCGCGATCGCATCGCAATATTCCAATGAGAAGATTAAAGTGCCCTAGCCCGATCTGCAATTTGTAATTCCCCCGATGCATCTCCCGCCGTCGATCTGATCTGCAGATCGACGGTCTATATTTTATCGCATCACAAATCTTCCAATGGGTTGATTGAAAATCCCGGGCCCGAAACTGTGATTGCGATTGGCCCTTGTTATATAAAGCCACAGTCGGGCACTTATCCTATATCACATATATATCCGGTCCAAAACCATAAAAAAACTTTGTTATTTGTAAACTTTGGGTTTTATTTTATTTTATAAAATTCTATGCCGGAGTGATTTCTCAATAAATCTACATCGTCGATCTAATCCATAGATCAGACGGTGCAGAGTCCGTCTACCCAGTGGTCCCCGCCAACTTTTCATCACTCCAGAAACTGTGTGGTATCTATCGGACCGCCTTTGGGCGAGGGCAGTTTTTTCCCGATCGCCAACGATTCCATACATGTTCCGCCACGCATCCCCTGTACCTTTTTCAAAACCGCCGTCCATCGTGCAGAACCATCATCCATCGCACATTATTTTTCGGACCCGGATGCCCAGCGATATTGCCGTGGACTGTTCGATCTGGGGCGGGCCATCCAACGGCTATCGCTCACCGAAGATTCACGATAGTTAACTAAGATGCACACACGATAAAACAGGCTTCCGTGCAACGGAAACGACATCTCCGCCATCGATCTAATCTGTAGATCGACGATCCAAAATTCATCGCCAAACTCTCCCCGTTTGAATTTCAACCTCTGCTCCCAACCGTCGATCTCTGCGCGATCGACAGCTCAGATTTAATCTTTTTTTCCATCTGGTCCACGATCCCTCTCGATCAATCCTGACCGTTGGATGATGCCATCCAACGGCCACGCTCTTTCCCCGCCTTCTAAAGAGTTAAACCTAAAACACGTAGGATTTATTAAATGTTTTATGTTTTATGCAGGTTTTAAATGGTTTTCACTGTTATATTGAAGAAAGGCCAGGGGTCGGGGGTGACGATTCTCGTGCCTTTATTCCTTAAAAGAGAACCATTCACGGGCTCTGTTAAATTATTTATCAATGTTTCTTGAGCGTTGATAACATAAAGAGCCCTGCGCGTCCCTACACATCGACAATACATTGTTTTATTCAAAAGAACAGTTAAAGAGTATTAGTTTGGAGAAAAAACACAAAAGATGGAGATTAAATATAGATCTGGGGAATTACAGCTAAGAATTATTATCAAAAGCCTAATTCCCTGGGTTAAAACAAAATTAATAGAAAATCATAAGTGTTTCACAGACAGAAAAGGCCTCCACCGCTTCAAAGGAGGCGAATTGATTCCTCAGCTACCAAAGGAGCCACCTGTTGCCTCAAACCATTCAAACAATGGCCAAAGTTATTGTAGAACCAAATATTTTTCCTCAGCGCAGCCAGGGAGTTACTTCTGCAAAGAAAATTAATAAATAAAATATCTATGGAGTTGTTCCACACATAACACAGAGCCTCAAAGTCAAATAAAGCTCCCACCGAGCTTAATTCATAAATGTAAAACAGTTGATACAGAGAACCGCTTGTAAACTTCTTCATCGAGCCCCTCAAAAGGCTAAGAAGTCCTAAATATGTATTAATTGCCTTGAGAGATCTTTTATCAGATCTCACCTCCTCATCTTCCTATAAATACTTCTGTAGAAGATGAGGATTTGTTGGTTGATTGGTTGTTGTTTGATCACAAGTTGTAATACCGAAACCCTCTGAAATAAATACATAGTCTGTTGAAGTTGAAGAAGAAACTGGAGTCTTTGAAGTCTTGATGATGTTGTTGCATGCTTGTTCCTAAGAAGGCTCTATCATTGGATCCATGAGCTTGGGTGTTGGTGAAGTATTCTGAACTTTTTTATTTTTTTCCCCTGTTTTCATTATGTTCCATAATTTCTTACTACAGTAGGCCGAAAGTGTTAGGCTAAGAAATGACTCTTCGAAGCACCTTAGACCTGTTCACCCTTCACTGTTTAATGTTTTTTGCTGCTGAAGTATTTTAGAGGCTTTAATCTTTCTCTTCAGTCTTCATGCTTGTTTATTTCCTTAATAGGTTGAACAGTTGGTTTCAGCATGATTTATGGTTCTCCCTGCTTGTCTGCTGCCACTTAAAAACCGTTATTGAAGTCTCCCTTTGAAGTTCTTTGCTTATAGTGAATCAAAGAGGCATGTTTTGATCTTTCCCTTTGTCCTCACTTAAACAGTTGGCTTAAAGGTCATTATAATTATGATCATGGATGTTTTTAGGTGTTCCCTCTTCTATGACTGTAATTATCAGTAAATCTTTTATGTTTTCTAAAGTCCTTCAGAATAAAATCTTTGAGGAAATAGGGTGTTCCTCGAATCTTAGATTTCATTTTGAAAGTTGTCTTGAAGTCATTATTTGCTTAAAGATTTTTTGTATAATTTATGGTTAGCCCTGTCTATCAAATATCTCTTTATTGTTTAAATTATGTTTTCAGGTTCCCTTTGTTGAGAATTCAATTTCTCTTTCTAAATCATTAAAGTTCATCCCATTCCAAAAAAAAAAGGATCCTGTGGCCAAGTTAGATTTTCCCTCTGATATCCCATATCCTTTGATGAGTTTGTTATGACCTTTTCTTGACTCCATTTCCCAATGAACCAGATGTTTCTCTATTCTATGTATCTTTCCTAGACCTTTCATGTTCTGTTGTATCAATTCAATCCAACCAAACAAACAAAAAAACACCTTCACTTAATAACTAGTCTAAAATCAATATTCTAAGCACATAAGATAAACCTTTACAAACAAACATTTGAGAGATCCCTCTCTGAGAACAGGAGGACTAGATCCTATAACTCTAAAAATTGGTTCTGATGTTGCCTTGTCTTTTGATTTTCCAAACTATCAAAACACGAGACACCAACACCACTATTATTTTATAATTTCCTTAGAAGGCTCATTTTAGACCTCAAAATTCCCCTAATATAAAGCATTATATGCTTGTTCATTTGTTGATTCTTCTAAACCATCTTCAACTAGCTCCCATAAATATTTAGAGGCAAACACGGATCTCATTGTGATTGCCCAATAGTCATAGTTCTTCCAATTGAACTATGGGAGTTGAGTATTTCCCATACTCATGTATGTGTTGGCTCCTGCCATGGCTAGCTTACTGAACTATGCTAAAAAACTTGACTGTGTTTCCAAACAAACTGTCTCTCTGGCTTTGCTGATCTTTTACACTATTGATCAAAAGCTTCAACAACTCATTCTTCCTTCAGCTTCTTTGAAAAATGAAAAGAGCCCGGACTAGCTCTAATACCATGTTGGAATTTTTTAATATTCCAAACAGAAGAGAAGAATTCCTCCTTCTAACTCAGAGAAATTAAATTGGAACAATGTGGATTCACAAAAAAAAAAAAAAAATTATGCCGCTACAAAAACATAGCACACTATTCAAACTCTATGCCTCTGTTGTTTTTAACACACAATCATTTTTTAATACACACACCACTACACTGTATGTCTTCTTCCTTCAGGCATTTATATTTTTCAACTCACACAGTTTATTACAAAGCTTATATATATATATATATATATATATATATATATATATATATATATTTGTTAGCCTATTTCATAAAGGAAATTATAAATCCAAAAATACATAAATTGAATAATGTAAAGTTAGGATAAATATATTTATTAAATTAGAATATTTAATAAATATTAGAGATATTTAGAAATAGAAATTTGTTAATAAAAATTAGGACTCTAGAAAAGAGTCGTTCCCTAGGCTCTAAGTTAGGAGTGAAGTTAGTAGAGTGGTTAGAAACTCATTTATTGTAAATGGACACTTGTTTATTTTGCAAGTGATCCATAACTAGATTAAGTTAGAAAATAGAGCTTATAAATAGGATTGTTTTCTAATTTCATTAAGTAATTTGAGTGTAGTGTGAGAATGAGAGCTTACTTCTGTAAACTCCTGCAATTTGCTATGTAATATTTTTCATGATCAATAAAGTTATGTGTCTGAGGACACTTCTGCATCTACATGTGGTATCAGAGCTTACGGTGTGTTGTGTTGAGGACCTGTTGAGAGAGTTATACTGCCTGTTGCTGCTGCAAAATCGATTGATGAAGCTGCTGCCTGACAAGGAATGTTGTGAGATGGAGCTGTGAGATGAGTTATGCGGATTGTGCAATGTGCGGCCTTTAGGTGAAGCAGCCTTTTGTTTTCTTGGATCTTTCCAGAAGAGTGGATCTTCGCACAGTGCTCACAGTGGATGATTCATTTATTTGGCTCAAATTCGGTAGGAAAATTTGACCAATTAGTAGATATGTAGATTTGATCTGGTGAAGATTTGATATTCTTTCCGATATTTTGATTCGCTATGGCACAATCCTGTCTTCCTAGATTCCATTTTGCAGCGATAGTAGTGTGCGCTATTCAATTTTATCTCTGAAAATGGTAGTGTACTGCATGTGAGAACAACGTTTTTTGTTTTGTGGTACAACATCAGCATAATCTCTGAAAATTAGTGCATTCACAACATCCAAACATGTCTATGTGAGATATGTCATTGCACAAAGACGTAGTTCCATTGGCATTCACAATTATATGCTGAAATTAATGCCTCTAGTGTGCCCATCAGCGGGGGTATAGCAGCCAAAGGAAACTAATCTGGGTATATCCTTTTATTGATGATGGCTCTGTGGGTCATCTTCTGTCTGGGCTATTTTAGAATGCTTGCTGTTAAAAAATCCTTAGAACTGTCCTAAACTATGTTTTCCATGGTGTGCGCCATTAAAAGAGTCTTCATCATCTTCGCCCACCAAAACATGGTGTAGTGTATGGATGCGTTGTACGTTCCTCATCAACTGTGGACTCTGAACTTTCTGATGCTGGTTCTTCAGCTAGATTGCAGACTCCATCTTGGTTGGTAGCCTCAATATCAGGCTCTTCGGATTTTTGATGTGCTTCCTCAGCATCTCCGCCGATAATATCTGGAAATGCTTTTCTTTGATGGACTTCAGTTTCTTCACCTGAAACAGTTTTGGGCTCTGAACTACTAATATTTATATTATTATCTTGAGAGCCCAAGAGTAATTTCGCATGTTCACTATGTTGCAACCACCCATCTACAATTAGTCGATAAGCTTCATCTCGAGATAGAAATGAGCCAAAAAAAAAAAAGGCTTTTTCCCCCATGCTACAATCTCTATAGAATTAGGAAATATTCCTGCAGTTTTGGCCTTCTGTAAACAGGTAATATCTCAAAGTGGAATAATTTTATTTTTCTCATATCCAAATATATTGGAGTAGAAACGCACATATCGCAGAAATAGATACAGGTGACCCTGAAGAAGAATATTCTTCTGCAATGCATAATTGAAGTCCCTCACCAAGACCTCCTCCCATGGAAGATGGAATAATTGTCTGTACTCCTCACTTCTCGACTCTATAACACGCTGAGTTTCTGTCATCTTCTGAGACTGGAAGCAGGTGACATCCTCGTCATATGGTTCGGAGGGAGGGAGGGGGGGGGGGGAATGCTTTCATGAGCATAGCCATTATCAACAGCCCTTGGTCCTGTGGATTTTGCACTGGAAGAACGCGATGACGACTTGATGGATCAAGATGTAGTCAATTCCGTAGTTGAAGGTTTAAAGGAATTTGATCAAAATGCATGTCTTGTCCCTTGCTCATTACTTCAACACCAGCTCCATAGAATAAGCCAAGGCCATCCTCTGCATCAGCCTTGTAGGGAGACATAGTAATTCCAAAACCAATTACATATCGTAGGATAAATGGTCCTTTTGGCTGCAAATGATCGACCATACCAGAAATTCCCAATTTCCTGGGGAATAAACCCTAATAAACTGTTGTGAGAGAGGTCTAGAATTTGGATGTTCTTGACCAGGCCTATTTCTTGAGGAATGCTCCCCTGTAAATGATTATTTTTCAGGATAAGAATACGAAGCCTTGATAGATGCTTAATCCATCTTTGAATACTCCCTGAAATGTTGTTATCTCCCAGCTCTATTATCTCCAATGCCTTGCAATCCTGTAGAGATGAAGTGATATTAAGGAAGAAAAATACCACTTTTTCCAACTTAAATTCATTGAAAATTTTGACTGAAGAAGTATTTAAAGATTACATTAACAGTGTTTTGAAGAGTATTTGAATATAAATTCACCTTTTGAAAGTGACTTCACCATGTTCATTCCATTTGTTTAATGGAAATTATGTGAAAAGCATGATTATAGTGGCTCTTTAAATATTGATTGAGGAGAGATAAGGAATGGCAAACATATTTTTGTGAGGGGAGTCATAAGGGTGAAGATTGTCATTTGTAATAAGAGTGATTTTTTTGTAATTTTTTGGAGTAATAAGGGTGATGTTTTAAAATCCTTGGAGTGATAAGTTGTATTTTGTAATTTGGAGGGCTAAGGAGAGTTTCCATTTGTATTTGGAGTGATAAGGAAAAGCCATTGTTGTAATTCAAAGTATTGTCTTACTTTGAGAGAGATCGTGGCACTATTCATTTAGACTTTGAAGGAGCGTTGTTTCAAAGGGTTGTTAGCTTGGCATTATCATTGCTTCAGATAATGTACTCAGTGATTAATAAAGATATCATTTTTTTTTGGTGTTGATGTGTCCTAGATCTGCCTGAAATTGAATAAGCGGATCTTAGGTACACCATGTGTGTTTGATGGCGCGTGTTTTTTATGGATTCATGTTGTTGTTTTTTATTTCTGTCTAGTTGTGACACATCAATAATTTCATCACATACATGAAATTCAATATTAGCAAGCACAACACATAATGAAATAGCTGCAAGATCAACACATGCATATGCACAAATCGAAGATTGTCTACATCATCATTTTAAATCAACAAGCCAATTCACTTAATCAAGTTCATGTACCTGCACACTCAAAAGCCTACATCAACGTTGTTATACATTCTTTTCAGAACTTGTAATCAATTTCATTATGTTATGTTAATCATTAAAAATTCATTGTTAATGAATTTTTAAGAAGACAAGTGAATTCATTATTTTAAAGTGAATCATTGTAAGCTTTCTCGGGTGCATTGTCGACAGTGTTCGACACCCTTCCTTTACACAAAATCATTTGAGTGCATGAGTTTTTTCAAACAAGAAACAATTTTACATCTCCAGGTGAGCGTGATTTCAAGCAATTTGCATCAATAAAGTACAAAGATCAAACCATCAAGAAAACTAGAGTGAAGTTTATTGCAGCGACCTTCAAAAGCAACCAAACAAGTTCAACTATAACATCAATCAACCAAGTTGACATCGACATCAAGCGAGAATGGTTATTCATTCAAGTGAGCGTGAAGTCATCAAGTAAGTCAAGTGAGTGCTTAAAAAAATGTGATCGTCATCAAGTGAGCGTGAATTCCAGAGTTTAAGCAAGACAATTCTACAACTCTAGCAAGTGCAATCAGCAACAAATCAAGTGAGCGTGCCATTTAAGCCACATTCAAGCCAGCCTGTCATTCAAGTGAAAAATTTCAAAGTACGACATCTACAACAAGAGAGCCTGATTTCAAGTGCGAAATTTCAGATGGCGCAATATATTCAGTTATTAAACATTCTTCATAGTTTGATCATATCCATTGATGAAGACATGGTGCACATCAGTAAAGAAACTCTTGCTGATCTTTCACGGCATCTACAACAAACACATGAAACTATTGAATTTCTTCAGCTCGAGTCACAACTTCAAAGGATGGAATTGCAAAAAAATAGTGATACTTTCAATTCTTTGAACCATCCAGATGATAAGTCATTCATTCCAACAACTTCAAGTGTCGAAGTTGTTCCAGATCCAATTTCTTCCAAGCCCGTCATCAAGCCCTGGGAAGAAATTCAGAATAACAAGAATTGACGAGGCTTAGGATATGTCCAAGATGATGCCAAATTACATATTACTGATTATTTCAAGCCCATTCAGTTCGTTAGTGCGGGATTTCTTGAACAGATCCCCTCAGCACATTCAGAGACAGTTGCAGACAATCAGCAATGCACGCAACCCAAAGTTGCAGAAAAATAGAATTTCACACAACCTAAAGTTGAAGTCAAACCGAAATGTTCTCATTGTCAGAGAACTGGTCATCTGGAAGACCAGTGTTTTGATCTCCATCCCTGTAGCCATTATGGCAAGTCCAATCATTCCTCAGAAAAATGTCGCAATCAACACAAATCAACGAGATTGAAGATACATTATGAATGGATCGACCCTTGGGAATGGTCATCCACAGTTAAAATATTTCTTCAGTTCTACAACCACATACGATCACACATAGTGCAGCCAACATTGAAAAGATGATGGTACTCTCATGCAGTTGAACAGGGGAGTACACCAGTGTAAAACTCCTACACCTGAAGGGGGGGAGTTCAGGAATACTTTCCAAAAGAAGTGTCTCTCCTTTCAGCTGACAAAGGGGGGGAAATGTCAATGAGATTGATAGTGGTTGTCAGACTAAAAGTCTCGACAAAACCAGAAAAAGAAGCCAGTGGGTATCTTCAACAGCCATTGGGCATCAACAAAATTGTCAATGGGCAGAAGCAGTGAACAATTTTCAGCACATCAAAAGCAACAGTGAGTTTCTTTTGACATCATCAGCCAGTGGGCTTTGAACAAAACTTTGATGCTGATTTCATGCAAAGGATAGATGGATCCTTTTGCAACTTGGCACTTGATGGCATTGTCAAGAAACATTCAGAGATGAATCAGACATACAACTGATTCATGTTCTCTTGAGATTGAAGATTTTTTTCAGCATCAACTTGAGAACTTGGAAGATGGTTCCTCGTTCTTCTTTTGTATTTATCCTTGAAGGGGGGAATGTTAGACTATTTCATAAAGGAAATTATAAATCCAAAAATACATAACTTGAATAATGTAAAGTTAGGATAAATATATTTATTAAATTAGAATATTTAATAAATATTAGAGATATTTAGAAATAGAAATTTGTTAATAAAAATTAGGACTCTAGAAAAGAGTTGTTCCCTAGGCTCTAAGTTAGGAGTGAAGTTAGTAGAGTGGTTAGAAACTCATTTATTGTAAATGGACACTTGTTTATTTTGCAAGTGATCCATAACTAGATTAAGTTAGAACATAGAGCTTATAAATAGGATTGTTTCCTAATTTCATTAAGTAATGTGAGTGTAGTGTGAGAATGAGAGTTTACGTCTGTAAACTCCTGCAATTTGCTATGTAATATTTTTCATGATCAATAAAGTTATGTGTCTGAGGACATTTTTGCATCTACAATATTTACAATATATATTATAAAATATTTATATATAACCTAAGTTTGAAATTAAATTGTCACGACGTTTAATAAAACTATATTAAAAAAATTAAACAATACACCAAGTGTTATGTGGAATTATGAATTACAGATAAATCATTCTTCCCTAGAAAGGTGCCAATCGAGAACAACAGGTCCAAGAATTTATGACTATCTTTCCTAACTGTAAACAGATATAGAATGAAATAAGGAACCTACTTGGGATCCAAGGGCTTCCAAAGTCTCCTTCTGTCGCTTTTGTTGTAGCTTCAAATTTGAGTCGGCTATGCAAAATATTTCCTTGGAAGAATGAACACTAAATAGCAAGAGATAGCAATAATACAGATGTCTATTCAAGTTATTTAGCTAAATCAATAAATCATAAACCATATACATCAACTAAGAAATCATGATATTGAAAATCAAATCTTATACAGATGCATATAGGGAAAAATAAACAATAATATTTATTAATGATAGAAGGGGAGGTTACAACCCAGTGATTGATTTAGTGTCACCATCTCCAGCAGCATCCCAACCTAATCACAATGCAGATATCTCCAATAATATGTCATTCAAATCAATCTCCTCAATTTAAATTCCACCAACATTTCTCTACACGAATTCTTCCTTATCAAACAATAAGGTCTGTGATCAATTTATAGAGGAGCTGAGGGTAGTTTCACAATCAATGACTTTCCAATAATAGGCAAGACATGTTCCCAATCTTGTAGATCTCAAATAGACACATGGATTCGAAGTTTGAAACATGTGAACTCTTCTAGAAGGCACTGGCCAAGTAGAGATTCCAGAACAACCAGAATTTCGCTCCCAATGTGACCAACGCGCCCATGAATGTCTAGAAGGGCTTTGCAGAGTAGCCTTCCATGGGTCTACCTGCATATGGAACACACTTAGTCCCTTTAGAGGCAGTGTTGATGAGCTCTCATATGATATATTATAAACTTCAAACCTTGGAAACCTTTGTAGATGAAAGTATTTGATTTATTTATCTTGTTCTTTGTCTTAGGGCATGTAGCAACTAAAATGATAGGGGATGATATACCCTATTCATTGGTCTTGAATATGATTCCTAGTTAACCAGGTCATTGGGAATGGTGCCCAAATTGACCTATAACAATTGCCCCTTAAAGCATGAAGTCATAATAATAATAACAATATTTTGATTGAGATGCTTTACACTGTGATGGATTGGGGATGAAGTGGAGTGGCGACCTGCATCAATATTAAAATACATTACATCATGATATATCGTCTTGATTATAATTGCTAAGGGTAGGCATTCCCATGTTCAGCACATCAATAATCTAATAACATGTACATAATTCAGAAAGTCATCTACATTAGAATGTTTCCCAATACACACATGCCTACAGATATAGGCCCATGTTCAGATGACGATCTTTATGTAAGTTCACCGTATAGATGATGTGTACAAAAATCATAAAATCATAGCTCGGATGGATGAAACTAGATCTGGGGTCTTCTTATCTCGTTCACTCGATCATTCGGGTACAATTCTAGCCATGCGAATATATGATTTGTAGTCGAACATGGAAAGACATCGTTTGATTACCAGCCAATGATGTGAGTTGTTAACAAACAAGAGAGAACCACCATTGATGTCAATGGCTCTCAAGGTACTACAGTACATTTCATAAGGCATGAATAGATGATGTGATGTCGAACACCAAAAAAAATATTTTGGTCAAAATTCCAGAAGTGAGGATATTGTCGATGCTGTAACAAGCCTCATGGTACTCGAATCTGATGTTTCTAAGTGAAATTCTTGGATAATGATTTGTCGTTGAGAGGAAGTCGCCTTATTGTGAAAGAAGAGTTACTGATTTCGGAGACAAAGGTATGAATTGATATAGCAATTTTCAGGGATGACGGTCATGAAAATGAAGGTTTATGAGTATTGCATAAGGATGAGTTATTCATTGGATGACTTCTCTTGAACATATCGGCGACACTAAGATGAGTTAGCAGCATTGACCTAAAATTGAAGTGAAGGTATGATTAACCGTAAGTATGAATGAACCGTCAATATGATTACCCAACCCAAACATTCACAGACATGGACTGAAGGAAGTGTCATGTTCAAGAGCAACTTGCTACCATAAAGAATTCTGCTCACTTTTCCAAAATTTTCCCCAGTCATTTTTCGACCAGTACCTCTTTATTTTTTAACAAGCTTGAGGAGGATTAAATTTTCTTGATCTATAATTCAACCCTTTGGGCAAATAAAGTATCGCTATTTAATAATTTAACGAGTCTAGCGACAAATGAAACTTGATTCTTGCCATGATCGATAAGCCTGTCGCTATTTTATATTTTAACGAGATTAACGATAGTGACAGCCCGATCCTTTTCATATTTACAGAGTTTGAAATAGAGGATGAAAGAAAACTCCATAAGTAATTTTTCGTAAAGTTGTCGCA
This sequence comes from Pinus albicaulis, assembly GCA_034641835.2. Taxonomy (NCBI): domain Eukaryota; kingdom Viridiplantae; phylum Streptophyta; class Pinopsida; order Pinales; family Pinaceae; genus Pinus; species Pinus albicaulis. The sequence continues at coordinate 1,616,288,936 of CM076578.1, forward strand.
CAGATCCAAAAAAATGTAAAATAATATTTGAGAGAACCTCTTTAGTCATGTTCGACGAAGGTATTTCTTTTTCGTAAATAATCTATCTCAGTCCAAAAAAGGGTTAAACTTATACTAAGTAGATATCAATTCATTTACTTTTCTGAGCTCAAAAAGACAAGTGCTCGACAATATTTTCACATTATCGGAGTCTGAAAGGAGTTGAAAGAAGACTCCAGGGGTTTCTTTTTCGCTGTTATCGAAGCTCAAAAAAGAGATAAAAGTGCGCTTCAAATCCTTTTTTGTTTTTAACAAAGCTCAAAAAATAAGGAGAAAAATTATGCATTGTGGTCAAATCATTCTTGAAATAAATCTGCACGACTAATCTATTCATCAGTTGTAAGACCTATTCAGAACAACATCAAATGGATTAAAAATTCCTATTTCATGATAAAAAATGTAATAAAACTATATTCATAGCAATAAATTCAATTTTCAAATAATCAAATGACTATTAAAAGTAGTTTCACTATTCATTCTTACCATTCCAAAGTTACCATTTGCATTTTGGATCTCTGAACCTGATTTTGCTCCTAAATTTCAACTTCTGATTGTGATCATTTCTATGGATGGTTTTCATTGCCGTTTGATCTAGGTTAGTGATATGAACCTCCTCTTTCCTTTAGTATTCATTTCATTTTCAATTTCTGTAAATTTTTAGGGTTTTAAGGCGTCTAGGGTAAATTCAGCCCTAAAAGAGGGCAACGCACCCCTAAACGTCGAAACCTACATTGCATAGCAAGTACAGTGAAGGTTACTTGCATACACAATGCAAGGTCTTTTTTTAGGGAGTGTGTTGGGCATAATCTACATTTTTGTTTCTCACATTATGCCCAAAATTTGCCTAGTTTTTTGCATTGATTGGAATCTAATGGATCTTATGGTTGTATTTCAGGTTTCCATCGGATTATAATGAAAATTACATAGAGGGAAAGAGAACATGAAGAAAAAGGTATGATTTCCTTAAATGATCCGGGTACAGTAAAAGTACTAAGATATTGTGGACTGCTTAAGTACTATAAATTGTCAGGGATGAGGCAACAAATAGAACTTTTGGAGTTCTTAGTTTGAGCATGGGATCTAGCTATTGAGGCATTTCATATTAAGAACCAAGTGGTTCCCATAACAGTTGAGGATGTATACTTTGTTATAGGTTTTTCAAGGAGAGGCTTGACTATTTCGCTCTCAGGGTCTATTATTGGAGGAGAGACAATGAGAGATTATGTTTTGCAAAATTGTTATCCAAGGGCAAAGCCAAGAAAAGATGGAAAGATAAAAATCTGAGATGTTAGAGATTTTTCCTTGAGAACAATCCTTTTCACGATCGTAAAAATTTCCAACACCATTACACTACATGTAGCGAATAGATCGTATAAGCAGTACACGCTAGTGTGTATGGAGCCAACAGTCTTCAACTAGTATGAAGTTGTTCTTTCTCAAATAAAGGAACAATTGAGCAAAGAAAAGGGAGGAAGGAAGAAGAATTTCAGTTATGTTCTATCCTTATATCCTTCACCTTGGAACGGATTCCACTGATGTAGCCACAACATGTGACACTGGATTTGTCTAATCCTAGAGATCTGCAGATGCAAAGATGGGTGGAACTCATGGGTAGGCATGCAGGCCAATATACCATTATCTTCTCGACTGTGTTCTTTGCCTGGTTCTGGTGAAATATTGTCGCCATCGATGAGTATGCATACACAGGCATTGATTTCCGAAGAGATCCAGATTTAGCATTACCAGAAGGCACTCAGTGGGGTGCAATGGGTAAAAATGTTGTGACCATGTTTTTTATTTTCCTAAGGTTTATACAATTTTTTGTATTTTTTATGTTTTCCCAAGACTAAACTAAATGTTTTATGTAATGCATATGTTGGTCGTGTTCAACCAGTAGTGGAATCAGAGCGCGAAGAAGATGTGCCAGCAGAGAAGGCTGTTAGGAGAGAAGTCCTTTAGGATCTTGATATGGATGAGACTTTGGTTGAGCTTCGACAGCACATAGAGGGTTTGACTTTCAGGATTCCAAATTGTCGGATCAAAGAGCTACCCATGCAACTGCAGCAACACACTATTGGGGTTCCTAACCACTGCATGCGATTACTACTTAGGATAGCTAGATCTATAGCATCTTACCATGAGCACCACTATTTTACTTGTGACATTTTGCATACATTTTGAGGTTAGATGACCAATGTGTCTTGGGCAATTTTTTTTGTAAAAACCTATAACTATCTATGTATATGATTTCAGTGTTTTCCTATGTTTATTGTGCAATCCTATTCAATGATGTGAATGCTTTCTTTACATGTGTTGCAAATGTCTGTCTAAAACTTGATTAGCTAATGAATTAGTCAATCTATTCAAATTTCTGGAAATGTGTTGATATTGAATAAAATCAAAGTGTCTTTCCAAAAGTCTAACTCTTAGGAACAATCCATGCAATGTCGGATTTCTAACAATATAAACACTAGTAAATTGTAATACCACAAGTTGTGAGTCTAACCTTATGATGATACGGTTAATACCAAATGAAATGGCATCAGAGATAAGTTCGATCAATGCACTATACTCAGCGATATTTTTCGTTGATCTACAAACACAAATCCCTTGAAAACTCACTAACTCACGGTTTGGAGTGAAAATGGCCAACGAAGCACATAAGAGACGTATAAAGGGGAAATAGGACAAAAATGTCCAACCTTGCATTTTGTCAGAGGGAAACTTGGTCCTTCTTTATGATCAAGAAGATGATGTAATAGGTATAGGAAAATTTAAGCCATTATGGCATAGCCCCTATATTGTCGAAAGAGTTCTTTCTAAGGGTGCCTATGAGTTAGTTGATTATGATGGAGTTTTGTTGGCGCAGCCTAGAAATGGGTTGTATTTGAAACGTTACTATGCTTAATCATGAGCGTAATAATTTTTTGTATCATATTGTATATATATGTCGTTGATTTGCATTCACTATCTTAATTTTTTTTTAGATTTTTCTTGATGTTAGTAATCTGCTTTACATTTCATCGCAGATGTCTGAATCTTTGGAAACCTTTGTTGGATATGTTGATGGTGCTAGTCGTAGTACGAAAAATCTATTCCTTGTAGCATGGAAAATTGTTATAGTTCAATTTGGGCACCATTCCCAATGACTTGGTTAACTGGGCATCATATCCAAGACCAATGAATAGGGTCTATCATCCCCTATCATTTCAGTTGCTACATGCCCTAAGACAAAGAACAAACCAAATCAATCAAATACTTTCATCTGCAAAGGTTTCCAAGGTTTTAAGTTTATAATATATCATATGAGAGCTCACCAACGCTGCCTCTAAAGGGACTAAGTGTGCTTCATATGCAGGTAGCCCCATGCAAGGCTACTCTGCAAAGCACTTCCTGACATTCATGGGTGTGTTGGTCACATTGGGAGCGAAATTCTCATTGTTCTGTAATCTCCACTTGGTTAGTGCCTTATAGAAGAGTTCACATGTGTCAAAATTCGAATCCATGTGTCCATTTGACATCTACAAGATTGGGAACATGTCTTTCCTATTATTGGAAAGTCATTGATTGTGAAACTACCCTCATCTCCTCTATAAATTGAGCACAGATCTTAGTGTTTGATAAGGAATAATCTGTGTAGAGAAATGCTGGTGGAATTTCAATTGAGGAGATTGATTTGAGTAACATATTGTTGGAGATATCTACATTGTGATGAGGTTGGGATGCTTCCGGAGATGGTGACACTAAATCAATCACTGGGTTGTAACCTCCTCTTCTATTATTAATAAAGATTACTCCTTAATTTTCCCTATATGCATCTGTATAAGCTTTGATTTTCAATATCATGATTTCTTAGTTGATGTATATGGTTTATGATTTATTGATTTAGCTAAATAACTTGATTATACATCTGTATTATTTCTACCATTTGTTTTTTAGTGTTCATTCTTGCAGGAAATATCTTGCAGAGCCGACTGAAATTTGAAGCTACAGCAAAAGTGACAGAAGGAGACTTTGGAATTGCTTGGATGCCAAGTAGGTTCTTTATTTCATTCTGTGTGTCTGTTTACAGTTAGGAAAGATAGTCATAAAGTCTTTGACCTATTGTTCTAGATTAGCACCTGTCTAGGGAAGAATGATTTATCCGTAATTCATAATTCCACATAACAAATTGGTGACTCCATTTGGGAAATTACTCTTTATCCTATCTGTTCTAGCCTCTGATTTTCTCTGTTTATTCACCTAGTAGTTGTTACTCACAAATATTAGGCTTTTTAAGATCCCAATTTGCAAAATAAGGGTGTTAAACAACTGTGTGTTTCCTTTTACATTGCGCCCAACGCACTCTTGGACAGAACACAGTGCTTTGCATAGCACTGTCTCCCTTTCAGGCCTGCGTTGTAAAGCACTATCTCTCTTTAGAGACGGCATTGCCTCCTGAAACCATCCAAATTCCCTTGAATTTGTCTTTGCAGTTTGTTTCAGTTTTTTTGCTGCTGTGTTTTGAAAAGCCTAAGCCTCATATTGACCAGTGAATTCATCTACTTCTTCCTCCTTTGTAATAAAATTTGTTCAATGTTTATTTAAAGCATTTTTCTTTATCATTGATGAATTAATTTCAAAGTATTTTTATTGTCACATTAGATCCATTTTCTTTTGAAAAAGGATTTTGTCATAAATTCTTTGTTTCCCGATAAGAGAAATTGTTGTTTCATTCCTCGTTTTTCCTTCAAAAGAGAAATTTTTGTTTGTATTCCTCATTTCTCAAAAAGTAAAAGGAATTTGATTTTGTTGATTTAGTGCACTTAGTTTCTTTTCTACATTCATAACATTAAAGGAACTGAAAATAAAAATATTCATTTGCATGTAGTGGTTTGTGTGTTTTGCAAATGGAACAATTAGGAAATCTTCATTTAGTTTGTGTTATTTGATTTGTTTGCTTTCAAATTGATTGCTCTTTCCCTCTAGTAGCTAGGATTTTCATTGAAAAACTCAAAGTGAAAGATTTCTTATCATTATTAGTTTCATTTTAGGAATTTTCCAATACATCATCGCGGTGAACCTTTGAAAAGAAAATTGTTAAAAAATATCAACATAAAATTAATCTCAATTTACCTAACAAAGAATTAGAACCATAACGATAATATTTAGAAGGTCTAGGCTAGGGATGCGTTCTGGCATCATAAAACATAGCAGTTATCATTAACTTTTCTGTCATACATTCCGAGTGTGATAAGTCACTCCACGTACGTAATTATATCGTAGCTCATCCACGTACTTTTGGGTATATCGGGCGGTGTTACAGTACAATAAGTATAAAGGGGTGCTCTCACTATGCGGTTTCGCATCAGACAACGCTAATATGGACTTGGGCCTCCATGTACCTTCGGCTATATTTGGGAGGAAAATTTTTAGGTTCTATCCATCCATAGTGAACTGAGTTTGCCACATTGTAAATTGTGATACATCGAACACAACATTTGTGGAGATTCCCTGTCCATACTTCTTGGTTCGCCAGGAGGTATTCTGCAGTTCACAATTTCTTGGTAAACCCTTTTGCCTAGCATTACCCTTTTATTTTGTTTATTTGTTTTTGGTTAAAATTAATCAGTAATCGTGGAAGAAAAAAATCCTTTCCCCCATCGTTCACGTAGATTAGTCTTAAAACCACCTTTACCACTAGAAGTTACTTCTGGTAGGTGAAGGCAATCACGATCTATTGAATTAAGTACAATCCATACCTCTGGTGAAACATCATCTTCCCATAAACCAGAGTTAGCTCAAGTTGTTTCTACATATCCCAGTTTGTCTACTTTTGTCAAAACAGAGTCTTCACAGCTACTCGTGGTCATGATCCATCCAATCAGTGAGACCATACCTCCTAGACCCAATGTTGTTCAACTAGAAATTGATCCAAATCCCATTTCTTCTTTGCCAGAACATCTGAGTCTTGAAGTCGAACGACCGTAATTTGTTCCTACTTTGGTCATCCCACAAATTTCTGTAGCTATTGAATCTCCAATATCACACATTCAACCACCTAAAATATACTTTGAGCCTGACGGTGGAATACTTTGACCTGTTTTAATTGTTATTAAAGAAATCCTAGAAGATGAGACACCTTTAAATCCAACCCATTTTGGGGAGGACCTTTACTTATATGAGTCTTTTCCTCAATCGACACCATCTGCTTTTGTTAATCCTGTTCCTTTTCAAACTCCTGTTGATTAAAAAGGGTATACATTTGGTCAAGTAACCATGCATGAACCAACATCTTCGGTTGGACCATTTGTTCCAATTACGTCAGCTCCTTCCGTAGCTACCCTGTTGATGTTTACAACTTTACCAGAGTCATATTTTCATGGTAGCCTTTTGGTTCCATTAGGTTACAAATCATTATCTATAATTTTCTCTGGTGCATATTCAAATCCATGGAATTTACCAATGACATCATCTGGTATTGTAACTAGTAATCCTATAGTGAGTACTGAACGACTTGATTCTTTATACACATATTCAGGGCAATATCAAGCCGATCCTTCTGGGTCTATTCCTTCAAGTACCATATCAACTGGACTCGCAGCATTTGGAGAGCAATATTTTACGTCTTATTATCCTCCTCATGCTGGGGGGCAACCTTTCGTCACCCAATATGACAGTACTCTGTCACGTTTTTTTCAACCTAATGTCGAAATGAATGTTTTTCAATGGCAGCCCACTCTACCTATCCAACCACAAACGGTTGTACACTCGTATCAACGAGTTCAACCTGTTACACCCACATCATTTCCACTTGTCAATACATCTTTACCCCTGTTACAGAATCAAAATGTTGTACAACCTTATCAAACGGGTCCTTCAACTCAATATCATCAAATGTTGGGTCCATAGACTCCAAATCCTTCATTTAATTTACAACAGCCTATATCCAGAATCATTTATTCACAAGCTGGTTTACCATTTTACGGGATGTCACAACCACAACCTGGTTATACCTATCAACCGAATCCAAGTTATCATAATTTGGGTTATAACATTGGTTGACAGACCCCTTGGTAGCCTCAGGCACAAATGCATCAAACTTCATTTCAACAAGTATCATATCTAGGTTTTGGTCAACAGAATCCTCAAGCATTTACTTTTCAAAACAACTCCTATCTGGGTTACCAACAACAGATTCCTTATGTTGGTGCTCAAAGGCCTGTTTCTCAAGAAATTCCATCTTACCCTGGCTATGCTCAACCTGACCTTAATAGAAAATTTACCTTTTTCACAACTTTAGAGTTACCATATTTAAATCTACTAACTAATGATCCAATTAACTATGCTCCTTGGTGGCTGGTGATACCTCATAAATTACCCTCAGATATTCCTAAGTTCAATGGAAACCTTGGAGAAGATTTGTTGACTCATGTTATGACTTATCATTTATGGTGTTCATCAAACTCCCTAAATGATGATTCTATTTGACTATGTCTTTTCCAACATATGCTCACAGGTCCAACTACAAAATGGTACATTGAATTACCTAGAGCTTCTTTTCAAAATTTCACTGCCCTAACTATTGTGTTTTTGAATCATTTCTAGTTACCCATCAAATATGAAACTGGAACAGAACTCTTGAACAATTTCAAATAGACTAATGCTACTCACATCTCTGATCATATTCATGAGTGGCATTGTCTTTGTCGAATGGTTAAGACATTTGTTCTGTTTTATCTCCTTTATTAATGGTTCATTAAGTCCCTGTTACCATCTATATTTGAGTATGTGGCTAAGGGTGGTGTCGTCACAGAAGAGCAAGTTATCCCTCGTGCCCAATATTTAGACTTTATTTACACTCAGTCTGGCATGCTCTATGAAAAAATTCCTAATGCGCCGAGATCTAATTTTATTGTTCCTCCTCAATTAAAGGACTCTCATACTGGAGATGGAATGATTGGCACTTCAAGAACACATCACACTACTGCATCTGATCCTGCTCCTACTTCCAAAATAAATGTCGTGTCATTTGACAAGGGAAAAAGTGACAAGGGAAAAAGTGACAAGTAACCCAAATGTAAGAAAAAGGGATAATATAAGAAAAAGAAACTTCTAACCCGTAGTAAAGATCATCTGATCAATCCTCTGGACCTAGGAAGCCTTGTTATCCATGCATAATCTGTAATGAGGAACACTTTGTTATGGATTTTCCTTACCACACTGAAGTCTCAAAAATCATCAAGACTTCCCATGCGTCAGCTATGTTGGCCGACCCATTTCCAAATCCAGACACAAACATGGTTGCTATGGATCCAGCTCCTAGTTCCCAAGTGTTAATGTTATCTGTCACAGAACCTTCAACAGATATTTTGGTGTCAACGTGTAATAAAAATTATGGTATTCAGGCCACTGATCAACCTACTACCTCGACAATGAATCCGTCTACAGAATCAGTGCCGCCTATTTCTATTCCTGAGTTGACAATAAAACCACCAAAGGGAGTCATTCACAAATTGACATATAATCCTTGAGCAAGAGCTGCACAAAATTATAATATAGTTGAATATTTGGCTCAATCCCCTTCAGCTATGTCTTCTCTTGAGGTATTACAACATTTTCCCTCCCAAAAACAATCTTTATTTTTAGCTATTGGTGGAATTGATCCTACTGATTCTAATCTTATCGTCTTTAATCATACGGGCTATGTGCCATAACTACCAGCAGAATTGACATTCTCCATACAAGTAAATCTTCTCAATCACCTTGTTCATCGCACTATTATTAATGAGGGAGCATCTACATGCATTATGTCTCTAAATTGTTGGAATTCACTTGGCTTGCCATGCTTATCATAATCATCAACGACGTTGAAGGCTTTTTATGGACGTACATATAAACCTTGTAGTATTTTTAATAACCTGCATGTTGAACTAGGGGGAAAAATAGTGAATTTTGATGTTGAGGTTGTTGACGGACCCCTTGGCTATAATATTCTACTTGGAAGGCCATGGGTATATGCAATGACTGCAATTTTTTCTACATATTTTAGAATGATTTCCTTTCCACATAAAGGTACTATCATAGTCATTAATCAACTATCCTTCTTTGCCTCTGCTTCGTAGGTAACTGGAAGCGTTCCATTCATTCACATACCCCAACTAGAACTTCAGAATATTGGTATAGGACCCTTAAAGGATTTCACTCTTATGGGAACCTTCATTAGTGGAATTTTGAGGTCTAAAATGGACCTCCTAAGGAAAATGTACAATCAAGACTCGCTTTATGAGAACCAATCACATTTTAGAGGATGACATCATCTCTAATGGTTGAGGTGGCATTTCTTGAGTTAAAGGTACTTAATTGTCACATTCTCAATGGTGGATAAAAACTCATGGTTAACCATGGTAGTGCTCTATGTACTTTTAAAGTCAATGTAAAGTACTCATAATAAATGTCATTTGACATTTTTTGAATAAAATTCATACATAAAATAATATATTACATTTATTCTATTATTTTTATATAGTACATTAATTACATGTTATTATACAATTTAAATAATATAAATTTTAATTAATAACATATTATATAACTAATAATTTATGAATTTATATTTATATTACATTTTAAGTTATTTAAGTACAAAGGACAAATGTATTAGTTGTTCAATGATAATGTTTTTTTCTTGAAAAACTCATTCTTATTTATAGTCACATCAATGCAATTTTTTTATTAATTTTATTTTGGTACAACTTTTGAATTGAATTTAACCATGGTTACATTGATTGTGGTGCAAAAAGTGAATTTCAAATTCATAAATACTATTTTATTGATTTAGCTATTATTTCCTTAGGAGGCCCATTTTAGACCTCAAAATTCCCCTAATGTGCATTACCGCCAACTGCGATGTTGGCTGAAATTTCAAGTATAGAGACCTGCTACATGATATCTTCCACTCTATCTGGCTTAAGGGAGAGTACGAGTGATTCTGAAATTACTACGTTGGATGATTTTCTACTACCCAGCCCTGTTGAGCTAGCATAGCAATCAAAAAAATCTGGCTTGGGCAGCAAATCTGAAATCAGTGTTGCCGAGTGTTTGGGTTGATTGTTCCTTAGATTTTGGTACTCCCTCTGATCATTTTTCCTCAATGTTCTTGATAGATGAGAATATTTTGGAAGCCATCATGTCAGAAGGAGAACCATGGGAAGATTATCATCATCCTTCCCATATTCCTAATTATGAAGGAAATTATCTTAGTGAACTATATCACCCATCAATCAAAAATTCCTTTCCGAATTGTTTACCCATTAATGCAATCGATTCTGAGCGAAATCTGTCAAATATTGAAGAAACAATTTCTATCTATATTTCAACCAAACCTGGCATTGTATAAAATATTCATGTCGGTGTATCTTGTTCTCCATTAGAACTCGAATCATATCACTCTCTATTTCATGAATTCTGTGATGTATTTTCTTGGTCTTATGAGGAAATGTCGGGCATAGATACTAGTATTGTTGAACACACTATTAATATGTATCTTGATGTCAAATCGGTGCGTCAACAGCTTCGTCGTGTTCATCCAAAGAAAGCTGCTACCATCAAAGTAGAAGTTGAAAAACTTTTGCGTGCTAGTTTCATATACCTTGTTCTGCTAACTAATTGGGTTTCCAATATCGTTCCTATCATGAAAAATAAAGGAACCATTATAATGTGCATCGATTATCGGGATGTCAATATTTCTTGTCCAAAAGATAACTATCCTACTCCCTTTATCAACTAGATTATTGACGATTGTGCTAGATGTCAAATTTTTTCATTCATGGATGGATTTTCCGGCTATAATCAAATCAATATCCGCCCAGAGGATCAACATAAGACAACATTCATTTGTCCCTAGTGTTAGTGTCAGTCTAGACATACTGCTATCAGTGATCAAAACTACTCTTTTTGCATTTGCATATTAGGTGTCTCATACCGAATAAATTTCACCATTCTGTTAGGTCATGGATTCATTGATGGTAGTGATTTTTATCAGTTTTCCCTCATGAGGTGCTTGTTGATTTTCCTTTCTATGGTCCTTAGTCATTAGTCACTTTCATTCTAAAAATCATATCAGTAGGTCATAGGATGGGTATCATTAGTTTCTAGGGTCTCACCATGGTCAAATTAATGAGTCAAATGTCAATAATATCAACAAGGACATGAGGAAACCAATAAGCTTAAAGTCACAGCACCAGGAAGAATCAGGGAGAAATTTTATTTATATTGATCTAATTTTCACCTCAAAACCATGTTTTGAGGTGAAACGTAATATTTTGCCTTTATTATCATTCACTATGGAGTTTTATATCATCATATGTAATAAGCCACAATTTAGAAGCTGTTATCTCCACAAAGCGATGTCCCTGCCTTCAGAGAAGTTTTTCACAGCATGTTCAACACCAAATTATCTTCCAAGCAGACCCATCAGAAAGAGCCTGGAAGGAGCTTTCCAATGATATGCTACACTCTCAAAACTGACTTTTGGATTGAAATTTATGCTTAAGTGAAGTAAAGGCCCTTATATCCTCATATAACCCCCTATTTCCCCATTTTTCCTTAAACTTTTTTTTATTAAAGTTTTATATTTCCTTTAAAAACCCCTTTTTCCCCTTTCCGATTATAAAATTGCATTATAAATTATTTTTAACAAAATTGCGATTTATATAACCACTTCCCCTCCATGACTTGTAGAAATTTATAATAAAAACTTTATATTATAAAGTCCCTACCGTAAAAACCACTTCCCCGCCATGCATATGATAAAACTTTGATATAAAGTTTAAATTTTATTATAATAAATCGCAATTGCAACTCTTCCAATCGCGGTTTTATTTGAAGTTCCAATCGCAAGTATTTGCGATGTGATTGATCGCATCGCAATATACTACGATTGCGATTAATCGCAACATCCCGATCGCATAATCGCAAGTCCTTCCCTCCGATCTCCGATCACTCTGATCCCCGATTGCTCTGATCCCCCGATCCTCTTCCCCCGATCAATCGCATCGCAACATTTGAAATACGTGTTGCAATTACCCCTGCTCCCGATCTCCGATTGCGATTGACCTGCCGGGCCCACCACACCATACTTTCGCCCATTCATATAATATAGGGCCTTCCCCTTTGTAAATTGGAAATTTGTATTATTTTTGTTTTACAAAGGTTAATCCCCCTTTCCCAATCACATCAGAGGTTTTATATGTACTACCACGCTCTACTCCTGATCCCGATTGCGATTGCGATTAAACCCCTCGGGTCCCACCATTTATTTCCTCCGCCATTCATTACCAAAAAGCCCTTCCCCTTTGTAAAAGTTAAAAAAAAAAATTATTTGTTTTTATTATTACAAATGGCTCTCCCCAATCGCATCGCATATTTGTAAATGTGCTACTCCGCCTGCCCCACTCTGATTCCGATTGCGATTACTGTTTGTTATATTATTTCTCCACTCCCGCTCCATTCCAATTGCGATTACACTAATATACCCCTTCGCCGGTTCACTCCGATTGCGATTTATGTAGGTCCCGCCTCCTTTCCCTTCCTCTTTCCCATTAAAAATCAGTTTCCCTTCACAAGAGCATGGAATTTCATTCTGTCTTCTTTCAACGACAGTTTATTAAAAGAGAAATCAGAGAATAATGGAAAGCAAAAGAATAGTCAAAGTCCGAGAGCTTAAACTAAAATAAAGATATCTACAGAAAGCAGCAAAATAGGAAATCGGTTCATCGGATTACCTATTTTTGTTCATACAGCCTAACAATAAATCTCTAAAGTGGTCAAATGCAATATTGTCTCTTATTTTCAGGGGCAGATTTTTGTATTAATTTCTATGATTATATTTTAGTTCTTCAGCTGTTAGAACAACTCCTCTTTTCACGGATCTGTGTTCCCACATTTCAGCGTATTTATTGTAATGATGAATAATTTGTAAGGGGTGAGAAATATGTAACTCAATAGTAGGGGAATAGTGTGGAAGAACATCTCTGCGCTACATTGTACAGTTTGACAGGAATTAATAAGAGACACAACTCTGATTTCTGGGATCCATGTAGTATGAGAGTTAGCTTTTGTTTTTCTCCTTTGTTTCATATGTGAATTGTTATGTTGTTCCATTCATCCATAAATATTTCCTTTTGAATGCTTTCAAGTTAGAAAGGTAGAATCCATTTTATATGCTCTACCTTGGGAAATCATTCATGCTATGTGTTTTTTATTCTGTTTGAAAAGGATCCATTTGCTGTGCCCTTTTCAGCTCCTCACCAGTCTTTCCATTTCATCCTCATTAAATTTTAATTGCTAATTTTCTTGCCTATCTTGCCCCATGAAATACCCTTTGTCCTGATTTAATTCCCGGTTTCAACTGTCCCTTTATATCCCACACATCCCTGAAATTCATTCATTTATATTATTAAAACCATTTTCCCATCATTTTATCTAGCCTAATATCAGTCCATTTATTGTATTCCTTTGAATATTATTTTACGGAGAGGACCCTCTCCTTTCCTTGTAGGGCTAGCTACAAGGCTAAGCATGGTTTAGTTGTTACCCTGATTTTCCTTTTGCAACCTGGGGTCCATTTTAGGTGCTAACATGTCTGGCGACCATACTGGGGAAACGTAATTCAAGATTGTTTGTTTGCTAGTGTTATTTGTTTTATAAACTACAGACGGAGCCTGAAGTTATGCTAGGTAGCCTTCGAACTGCACATTGCTTTGCAAGTGCATAAGTAGATAAATGCTGCTTCAGTCAATCTCTAGTCTAGTTTTATAAACATAACATCTGACTTGCAAGGTTTTCCCTAGTACATCAAATAATTCCAGACTTTTGAAAGATGATGTTCAGATTTTTGCTAGGCTGCAAAATAATATTTTTGTAAAATATAAATTTGACCACACTGGCTTCAAGAAGATACACCAGGGCTAATCCAGATTCAAATCCTCCCCCCGTGTTTGAAAATCCAAATCTTATACCAAGAATTGTCAGAAGACAAGAAGGATCATTAAGCCCCAGACCCATCTTCAGATCCTATACTTGGCCCAGTGAATGGTTTTTTATAGAAGATCTTTCCTTTGACAAGAATTTTGAGCTTTATTTATTTAGGAATAAGTCTGAAAATGACATTGATGATACAGTTTTAGATCCTGATTTCCTTGTAGATATTGAAGTCCAAAGAGAAAATACCTCCATTGACGATTAAATTTTGAATTTTCCTCAGTCCATCACTGTAACTAATATCCCTGAGCCTTCAGAATCATCAGAAACAACATTTCCCCCTCCAAATTCATCAACATTCCCATCATTCAATTCTCGATTATCATCTCCTCCATTAACACCTCCCTCAAATCCTACAAATCCTGTCATAAATCCACCGAGAGTTATGGCTGCTAGGTATGCACCCCTAGTCTTACCCCAGGTCCTCAATGACATGCCAGCTGACTATCAAAGCAAAATCCCTATTTTTGATGCCATTCAGAGCATCATGGCTCAGGAACATGTTGATAAAATGAATGACTTTTTTGATTTGCATGAGGTAGAACTAGAGAATGTAACGATGAGGCTGTTTGTTCAAAGTTTCGGTGGTGAAGTCATAAAGTGGTTTAGAGCCCTACTGCCAGGCACAATTCGCATGTTGCAGGAGTTGCACACTCAGTTCCTAGACCGATGGGAGGTAGAAAAGAACCCACTTCAAATTTTGTCTAAATATGAGAACACTAAAAGGAATGTGGGTGAAACCGTTCAGGATTATTGTTTCAGATTCAACGTTGTATTTAACGCTATTCCAACTAATTTAAAGCCTCCTGAGGGACTGACATTGTTAAAATTTCTCGATGGATTTGATGCCAACATGGCATATCAGCTGCGTGAAAGAGATCTGTCTTCACTTGAAGACATGCAGAAGATAGCGATTAATGTTGAAGCAACTTTGTTGGCTAAAAGAGCACGATTCAGAGCTGAGAAAAGAGTCACAATAAAAGAGGAGGCCTCTACTTTAGACAGTAAAATGGACACTCTGATCAGAATAGTGGAAAAAATGGTTGATAGGTTAACCATCACAAATAGACCTGAGCCTCAAATAAGAAATCCGAATTTCAGAGGGCAACAGTCGCAATTCAGAATTAAACCAAGAGATCTGAGAATGCAGGACCAAATTGCGCCACCATAGTAGCAAATTAAAACTCCTTTGCAGTAGAACTATGTGCAAGGAATAGATTCAGATGATGATGATCCTGTGATTGAGGCTAATCACTTTTTCACGGTTGATGGTGCACCCATTTTCCTTACAGAAGACGAAGAATACACAATGGCGACTCCAGACATTCAAAAGGACCAAAATTTCATTTTGGTCAATGATATAGTACTGGAAGAAGAGTCTGATGACTACCAGAGAGGGTATATGAACACTCTATCAGGTCAGAAAAGGCAGTACTCTTTAAGGTTACAGTCAGCCCCATTCAAAAGAGAAAGGAACTCCAAATGAAAAACGATGCACAGAAGAAGGGAAAGGAGCCAGCTGATCCTTCTTCTAGTAAAGCGCCTGCAGTTGCTAATATGGAAAATGAAAAGAACCAGCAGAACACAGTAAAGGAGCCAACAGAGAAGAAAGATCCACCCATTAAAGAGGTAGAAAAATCTCCCTCCTTTAATCTAGAAAATGAAATCTCTAAATTAAAAGTGTCTACGCCCCTCACAGAGTTGGTGAAGAATAGTGTGTATAAAAATCAGGTGTCCAAAGTTTTGCAAATAGATTCTGTCTCTGACATGGTCAATGTAGAAGACGACTACCCTGAACTTATTTTCGGTCCAGCCACAGAAGAATCTGAAGAAAATTAAGTCCCTCCTTTTTAACTGAGTCTTAGAGTACATGAGTTTATCCTGCATAATGCTATGTTGGACTCTGGGGCCTCACATAATTTGATGCCCAAAGCTGTCAGGGAGAAGCTAGGCCTTGAAATCACCCGTAAATATCATGACTTATATTCCTTTGACTCAAGTAGGGTCCACTGTATTAGTTTAATTAAAGATTTGGTAGTGTCTTTAGATCATATTCCAGCAAAGAATGTCTTGATGTATGTAGTTGTTGCTGATGTCCCACCAAGGTTTTGAATGCTTCTATCTAGGTCGTGGGGTGAAAAACTTAAGGGAACCATGCAGCTTGACTTCTCTTATGCCACTATCCCTGTATTTGGCTAGTTGAGGAAGTTATATAGAGAAAATAAAATGAAATATATTATTACTAGCAAAGACAAGCATGTAAATCATCCCATCAATGCTGTCCATACAGACTTGGAGTCTTTTGTCTTGTATTCTGATGGTGGTTTAAATGATGAGAATGTTCAATTGGTACAAGTGGATGAAATACCTGAGATTTCATAGAATTTCAGAGAGGTCCTCAAAAAGGAAAAGGACAAAGCAGCAAACACTTATGAACCTCCTGCCTGCCAGCAGCTAAGGGACAATGAATAGCCAGAAATCAGCCAAGGTAAAGAAGAGAAAGAGGAAAATTTCCAACACCTTCAACAAGAAGAAGAAGACCTGTGGAGTATGGATTTTGATGGAGCCGTTGGTAAGGATGGAGCTAGCATTGGAATATGGATTAGGAGTCTTGTTTTTCAACCTAAGAAGGTTTCGAGTAATGTTAGAGTTTGTGCCTATAAATTAGCTTTTGATTGCTCTAACAATGAAGCAGAATATGAGGCTTTGATTGCAGGCCTCAAAATTTTAAATAAGTTGAATGCAAAAAGGATTTCTGTGTATGGCGACTCCGAACTGATAATCAAGCAGGTGAAGGGAGAATATCAAGCAAAACATCCAAGATTGAGGGCATATAGAAATGCAGTCCTTGACATTTTGAAAACATTCCCAGAGTATACTTTGACAGCAGTGCCCAGGATGCAGAACATTATTTCTGATTATCTTGCTACTACTGCAAGTAACTTGAAGATTCCAATGAACTCCAGCAATAATTTTGAGATCTATGTCAAACATAGGCCTGCTATTCCGAAAAATTTAAGGTATTGGTAAGTATTTTGGGATGATAATGATATTAACGCATTTTTGCAGGGTGATGGAAAATTCAAAGATACTCCCATAGAGGGTGAGTATGAGGTTGATGATCAAGAGTTGGAAGAAAACCATATGGACATATTGCAGCTAAAGGATAATGTAATTCCTAGAGGTATCATACCTCTAGAGGAGCTTTTTGATCAGGATGATGTCGCGAAGAAACCAAGCTTGGTGCCCACAGAGAAAGGAGTTGAAGATGTGAATATTGGAACAGCTGATCAGCCCAATTTTGTCAAATTATCAAAGGCATTATCCCCTGAGGTAAAGGAGAAGTATGTTAAATTTCTTTCTAAAATTTCTGATGTATTTGCATGGGATTATTCAGATTTAAAAGTGTATGATAAGAACATAATTCAGCATACAATTCCTATCAAGTCGAATCAGAAGCCTTTTAGAAAAAGCTGAGAAGAATCATTCCAAAGCTGTTGCCATCAATTGAAAAGGAGGTAAGCAGATTGTACAAAGCAGGAATCATAGTTCCTATTAGATTTTTTGATTGGATTTCGAATTTGGTCCCAGTGTGTAAAAAGACTGGAGAAATAAGACTGTGTATTGATTTTTGGAACTTGAATAAGGCATCCTTAAAGGATAATTACCCACTTTCGAAAATGGACCATATTCTGCAGAGAGTAGTTGGAACATCTAGGATGTCACTACTTTATGGCTACTCAGGATATAACCAAATCTTGGTGCATGAGATGGACCAAGATAAAACTGCCTTTACAACACCCTGGGGAACCTTCCAGTATGCCAAGATGCCCTTTGGACTGAAGAACGCTAGAGCCACTTTCCAGCGTGCAATGGAAATTGCTTTTGCAAATGAAAAAGATGTTTTACTTGTTGTTTATTTGGATGATTTGACAGTGTTTTCAGGTTCAGATGATGAGAATTTTCACCATCTAAGAGTGGTTTTTCAGCGTTGCAGAAAGTTTGGGATTTCCCTCAATCCCAAAAAGAGCCTTTTTGCCATGGATGAGGGAAAATTGCTCGGGCATATCATCTCTAAAGATGGAATCCGCATAGACCCAGCCAGAGTGGAGGCAATCCAGCTCATAGATCTTCCATGAAATAAGAAAGAAATTCAGGCTTTCAATGGTAAGATGAATTTTTTACGCAGATTTATACCTAATCTAGTTGAGCATTTGAGAGAGATGACCAAGATGTTGAAGAAAGACAACACTGTTAAGTGGACTGAGGAAGCTATTAAATCATTCAATCTAGTAAAGTTTTCTTTGTCCAATGCCCCAGTTTTGATCAGTCCCAACTACACTCAAGACTTTATCATATTTTCGTTTGCATCTAAGCATATTTTGGCCACTATTTTAATGCAAAAGAGAGGTGAAATAGAAAAGCCAATTTCCTTCTTCAGTAGGACTATTAGAGACCCTGCTTTGAGATATAATATTAGTGAAAAACAAGCATTGGCTCTCATCAAGGCATTGAAGGATTTCAGGGTCTACATTCTACATTCACATACTATAGAATATGTCCCTAACGCCACGGTGAAGGATGTGTTGATGAAAACTGACCCAGAAGTTCGAAGAGGTAAATGGATAGCGGCTATGTTAGAGTACGATCTGGAGATCAAGCCCACGAAGTTGATCAAAAGCCAAGGCTTGGCGAAATTGATGGCCCAATCAAATCTGCGTGCCTTAGATATAAACCTTATAACAGTAGTGGCAGAAGAGGAAGATGAAGGTTTGCTGGTTCCAATTGCAGATACTTTTCTGCAGTCCCCATGGTATTCAGATATCGTCTATGTCCTTCAGCATTTGTCACCTCCGACGGGCATGTCTAAGAATAAAGGTAGATCTCTGAAGCTAAAATTTGCAAAATACTGCATTTTAGACAGCGCTTTGTATTGGAAGGATCCAAGAGGTGTTTTGCTAAATTGCTTGATTGAAGAAGAAGCTGAGAAGGTAATGCATGATTTCCATAAAGGTGACTGTGGTGGTCACCTGTTTTGGAAAACTATAGTGAACAAGGTATTGAGAGCTGGGTATTATTGGCCCACATTATTTTCTGATTTATATAAAACAGTGATGAATTTTCATGAATGTCAAATTTTCCAAGGGAAGAAGAAATTGCTTCCACTTCCTTTGAAACCTGTTTTAGTGAACGCGCCCTTTCAGCAGTGGGGGATCGATTTTATAGGAGAAATACATCCTGCGTCCTCAGCACAATATCGATGGATACTGACTGGGACAAACTACTTTACGAAATGGATCGAGGCCATCCCTGCCAGGCAAGGAACTGACATGGTAATTATTCAATTCCTGGAATCAAATATTTTATCTCGTTTTGGTTGCCCATGTAAAATTGTGACAGGTAATGCAGCCGCATTCAGATCAAAGAAAATGGTTGATTTCTGTGATAAGTACAACATCGTGCTGGGCCATTTAACAACGTATTATCCACAGGGCAACGACCTGGCAAAATCATTGAACAAATCGCTGATGAATATAATTAAGAAAATGTTGAAGGAAAAAAAAAGAAATTGGCACCGGAAGCTTATCAATGCACTATGGGCAGACAGAGTCAGTAGTAAAAAATCAATGGGTATGTCACCTTTTAAGCTGTTTTATGGTACTGATGCTATCATTCCTGCCTCTCTTATAGTTCCAGTTATGAGATTATTACAATAAGTTCGCAGCGAATATGATGACAACCAGCGAAGGATCAACCAGATGATCCACCTTCAACAAACAAGAGAAGAAGTGTTACAGAAAGCAAGCCAGTTGCAGGAAAAGATTAAAAAGATCTATGACAGGAAGACTAAAGCAGAAAGGTTTCATTTGGATGATGTAGTGTTGAAATGGGATGCCAGAAATTAAGAAAAAGGGAAGCACGGTAAATTTGACAACCTTTGGAAGGGACCATACAGAATTACAGCATACAGGGGACAAAATTCCTTCTTGCTTTCAGAAATGGATGGCCAGAATTGTCCTGGAGGAGAAATAAATGGTAGGCTATTGAAGCACTACCATTGCTGAAAACATGGATCATAATCTATCTCATCATCATTGTATATACCATTTTATTTTTCTAAAAGAAAAGTTCAAAATGCGCAGTCATTCAAGTTTGGGGCCCGAGGTGAAGGCTATAAAAATTGAATGATATGTGTATGGTTTGGTTTTATTTCAGTTTTCAGTCTTAGTCTAGAGTCAGAGTCAGTTTTCATTTGTGTCAGTTTTCAACATTTTGACTCCATGCCCAATGGATAAGGCTACTTGGTCTACGGTGTTCTTGGCACCTCTAAGGAGCTACCATCCCCATTGGAGCCAATGTTAGTGCCAGTCTAGACATACTGCCATCAGTGATCAAAACTGCTCTTTTTGCATTTTCATATTAGGTGTCTCATACCAAATAAATTTCACCATTCCGTTAGGTCATGGATTCATTGATGGTAGTGATTTTTATCAGTTGTCCCTCATGAGGTACTTGCTGATTTTCATTTCTATGGTCTTTAGTCATTAGTCACTTTCATTCTCAAAATCATATCAGTAGGTCATAGGATGGGTCTCATTAGTTTCTAGGGTCTCACCATGGTCAAATTAATGAGTCAAATGTCAATAATATCAGCAAGGTCATGAGGAAGCCAATAAGCTCAAAGTCACAGCACCAGGAAGAATCAGGGAGACATTTTATTTATCTTGATCTAATTTTCACCTCAAAACCATGTTTTGAGGTGAAACATAATATTTTTCCTTTATTATCATTCACTATGTAATTTTATATCATCATATGTAATAAGCCACAATTCAGAAGCTCTTATCTCCACAAAGCGATGTCCATGCCTTCAGAGAAGTTTTCCACAGCATGTTCAGTGCCAAATCATATTCCAAGCAGATCCATCAGAAAGAGCCCAGAAAGAGCTTTCCAACGATATGCTACACTCTCAACACTGACTTCTGGATTAAAATTTATGCTTAAGTGAAGTAAAGGCCCTTATATCTTCATATACCCCCTATTTCCCCATTTTTCCTTAAACTTTGTTTTATTAAAGTTTTATATTTCCTTTAAGAACCCCTTTTTCCCCTTTCCAATTATAAAATCACATTATAAATTATTTTTAAAAAAATTGCGATTTATATAACCACTTCCCCTCCATGACCCGTAGAACTTTATAATAAAAACTTTATATTATAAAGTCCCTACCGTAAAAACCACTTCCCCGCCATGCATATGATAAAACTTTGATATAAATTTTAAAGTTTATTATTATAAATCGCAATCGCAACTCTTCCAATCGTGGTTTTATTTGAAGTGCCAATCGCAAGTATTTGCGACGCGATTGATCGCATCGCAATATACTGCGATTGGGATTGATCGCAACATCTCGATCATACCATCCTCCGATTACATAATCGCAAGTCCTTCCCTCCGATATCCAATCGCTCTGATCCCCGATTGCTCTGATCCTCCGATCCGCTTCCCCCGATAAATCGCATCACAACATTTGAAATACATGTTGCGATTACCCCTACTCCTGATCTCCGATTGCGATTGACCTGCTGGGCCCACCGCACCATACTTCCACCCATTCATATAATATAGGGCCTTCCCCTTTGTAAATTGGAAATTTGTATTATTTTCGTTTTACAAAGGTTAATCTCCCTTTCCTAATCGCATTGGAGGTTTTATATGTACTACCCCGCTCTACTCCTGATCCCGATTGCGATTGCGATTAAACCCCTCGGGTCCCACCATTTATTTCCTCCGCCATTCATTACCAAAATTCCCTTCCCCTTTGTAAAAGTTAAAAAAAAAATTATCTGTTTTGTTTATTACAAAGGGCTCTCCCCAATCGCATCGCATATTTGTAAACGTGTTACTCTGCCTGCCCCGCTCCGATTCTGATTGCGATTACTATTTGTTGTATTATTTCTCCACTCCCGCTCCATTCCGATTGCGATTACACTAATATATCCCTTCGCCGGTTCACTCCGATTGCGATTTATGTTGGTCCCACCTCCTTTCCCTTCCTCTTTCCCATTAAAAATCAGTTTCCCTTCACAAGAGCATGGAATTTCATTCTGTCTTCTTTCAACGGCAGTTTATTAAAAAAAAAAATCAGAGAATAATGGAAAGAAAAAGAACAGTCAAAGTCCGAGAGCTTAAACTAAAATAAAGATATCTACAGCAAGCAGGAAAATAGGAAATCGGTTCATCGGATTACCTATTTTCATTCATACAGCCTAACAACAAATCTCTAAAGTGGTCAAATGCAATATTGTCTCTTATTTTCAGGAGCAGATTGTTGTATTACTTTCTATGATTATATTTCAGTTCTTCAGCTGTTAGAACAACTCCTCTTTTCACGGATCTGTGTTCCCACATTTCAGTGTATTTATTGTAATGATGAATCATTTGTAAGGGGTGAGAAATCTGTAACTCAGCAGTAGGGGAATAGTGTGGAAGAACATCTCTGTGCTACATTGTACAGTTTGACAGGAATTAATAAGAGACGCAACTCTGATATGTGGGATCCATGTGGTATGATAGTTAGCATTTTTTTTTCTCCTTTGTTTAATATGTGAATTGTTATGTTGTTCCATTCATCCATAAACATTTCCTTTTGAATGGTTTCAAGTTAGATAGGTAGAATCCATTTTATATGCTCTGCCTTGGGAAATCATTCATGCTATGTGTTTTTTCTTCTGTTTGAAAAGGATCCATTTTCTGTGCCCTTTTCAGCTCCTCACCAGTCTTTCCATTTCATCCTCATTAAATTTTAATGGCTAATTTTCCTGCCTATCTTGCCCCATGAAATACCCTATGTCCTGATTTAATTCCTGGTTTCAACTGTCCCTTTATATCCCACACATCCCTGAAATTCATTCATTTATTCTATTAAAACCCTTTTCCCATCATTTTATCTAGCCTAATATCAATCCATTTATTGTATTCCTTTGAATATTCTTTTACGGAGAGAGCTCTCTCCTGTCCTTGTAGGGCTAGCTACAAGGCTGAGCGTGGTTTAGTTGTTACCATGATTTTCCTTTTGCAGCCTGGGGTCCATTTCAGGTGCTAACACCTGGGGCACATTCGCCTATAGGAAACTCCTGTTTGGTTTAAAGAATGCTGGGGAAAATTTTCGGAGAGCAATGGACTATGGTTTCAATGACGTCAAGCACATTGTTCAAACTTATCTAGATGATTTACGAGTGCATTCACGAAATATGACTAATCACTGGATGCATTTGAGAGCCATTTTCTTACGTTGCTGACACTAAAAACTACGCCTCAATCCACATAAATGTGTGTTTTGTGTTGGTTCTGGTCATTTTCTTGGATTCGTAGTCTCAAAATAAGGAATTTGAATAGATCCACTGAAAGTTCAGGCCATTCTTGATTTTCCTGTGCCATCAAACTTAGTTCAGATATAGAAACTTCAAGAAAAGGCTAACTTCCTAAGAAGGTTCATTCCAAAATACGCCGAAATGGCTAAAGGATTTACTCGACTATTGAAAAAGGGGGTTCCCTTCCATTGGGACCAAGTTGCGCAAGCTTCTTTTAATGCTGTCAAGGATACTCTTGTCCAAGCATCATTAATGTATCCCCCTAATTATCAAAATGATTATTTTTTATATATTGTCGCGACTGAAATGACCATTGCTATGGTATTGGTCCAAGTAGAAAATGGAATTGAACATCCAATCTATTATTTGAGTCATAATCTCAATGACAAGGAAGTTAAGTATTTATATGTAGAAAAGCTTGCCTTGGCAGCTGTTCAACTTGTCCAAATATTTCACCATTATATCCTGCTCGAAAAACCACTATCATTTCGGATTGAAACCCCATTACTTATATCTGATCACGTCAATTTTTTGGGGGAAAATATTCAAGATGGATTGTCATTTTGGAGGAATTCGATTCGGAATTCATCAAACCCAAGTCAAAGAATTCTTTAGTTTTGGCTGAGCTTCTTTGTGACCTTCCCTCTGATAGTACTACAACTACTTCGGAACCATAAATTCCTAACGAGTCTCTATTTTTGATCGGATCGTTTGATCCTTGGTATGGGGATTTCATCATTTGTCTCCAAACTCAAACTTTTAGACCTAATACCTCTCGCTTTGAACAACGATGCATTAGATACCAAGCCAAATATTATTTGATCGTCGGTAATAAAATTTATCCGTGTGGTGTCGATAACATTTTAAGGAGGTGCCTCACTCATGAAGAGGTCAAAAAAGTGTTAAATTATTGTCATGCTGGGGCTTGTGGTGGACATTTATCTGGATATGCTACCGCATAGAAGATACTCTACGCTCGTTACTTTTGGCCTACTATTTTTCGAGACTGCATCCTCGCAGTCAGAAGTTGTCATGTGTGCTAGATTTTTTATCGTAAAATCCGCAAACAACCAGCGCCAATGCATCTTATTGTCTCTGTGGGGCCATTTCCGAAATGGGGTATTGACTTCAGGAATTTTAACCCTCGTTCTTTTGGGGGGCACGGTTATATTATTATCGCAGTCGACTATTTTACCAAATGGGCCAAAGCGATGCTTACATTCAACAACAAAGGAAAGATGTAATATCCCAAAGTAGGGAAAATCTACAATGTTAGGAATATCTTATAGTATTCCCAAATTGGAGATCCAACAATACATGAAAAAAATATTGTAAACATAGCAAATATGATCATGAAATGAGAGAGAAAAATATTCATCCATCATTCTATTAATGGATCAGCAAGAATGTACAAAATATCATGAGGGACAAGCCACTCAAGCCATAAGAGCAAGTCTCCAATGATCAAACCAATAGATACATGAGATGCTGCAACTATATAGAATGTCATAGAGTAATGACTGTGCAGTATATATTAGTCTAGCTACTGCTATAGATGTATATACATGAAATATGGCTGATAGAAACAAAGAAATGCCTGGCAATGAAGATATGGGCTCCAACACAAGATTTCTCGCCAACCCGGAAAGGATTTCTAGAAATACCGGAAAACATACTATGTTACAAATAACCCTGGGTTTAATGTGCCACTGAAAACTAGATTTGATATACAATGAGGCTATGACAGAAATGAAATACTGATGTCCTCCTCCAATGGTATTTCTGATTAGAAGGCCAATCCCTCTACTCAGAAATAGATCCTCCCGATGAACTCAATGAACCCTCCCAACAAATGCCTCCAAAAATAATGTAGTTCAGGATGGTGACTACGCTATGAGGGATAGAATATGGTTGGACTAATGCCAAATATGTAGAAATATTCTCGATATTCCTTCTTACTGATCCTCCAATGAATAGACAAGCTTCCCACTGAAAAACAAGCTCGTAAATGACTCGAAGAGATCCTCCTTTGCTACAGCCTACAACACAACCCAGCTCTAAACATAAAATGCATTGTAGATGAAGGAGGTAGCTTGGCCTAAATGTTGGAATGAGGAAATTTAGCCCAAATAGCCTCTCCTTCCCTGAGGATGAGGTAGGGATTCCCAACCAAGAACACCCTTGTGCTAAACAACACTGCAACCCTGCTAAACAGCAAGAGGAAGAAAAGTCTCAACAGACCAAAGAAAATAATAATCAAATCATGAATAAAAATGGCTTCCATCCTCTCCAGATATACCAAGTGCACCTCTCCATATTGGGTCCCATCCATATGTTCCACCAAGCTCATGCAAGTTTTCCTCCATTAAAACTGCGCAGTCCATCAAGGAGATACAACGTATCTAGACAGTGCATGTGGAATTGGTCAAAGATGACTGAATCACATGATCCAATCCTGTTCACACCCATAGGTGCTCAATCTAGTTGCTTGTTCTTCCTCTTTTCACATGAGGAACATTATTCTTCCTTCTAAAGAGGTTAATGGGCCTCCCTACCCACTTTTATTCATCTCCCTAGAGATAATGCTAACTATAATATTCCTTTTAGCCTGAGGCTAAAATTTGGGAACATTATAGTCCTCCCCTCAAAAATGTTGCTTGTCCTCAAGAAACTATATAGGGAGAGAAAAATCCCTCCCCTTCTCCTCTTGTGGCCTACTCATCAATAGTCCCCACCACTGCTCAAGATAATCTGCAACAAATCTTCCCTCCAATGTCTCCTCCCAAAGATGCATAACCAAATGGCTCACATCATGAAAAGGTGGAAGGTGTAAGTGGAAACCTTCTTGCTATCCCATGGCCTCCTCAAGGTAGGAGTGATGATACACATGGGAAATATCATTCCCAATGGGTGACCCTCTCACCCATGCTATCATCCAAATGAAATGGGCCATCCTAGGTAGCTCATCTAAGAAATCTACAACCCCAGGTTTATGTTATGTGTTGGGTCTGAATGGAGAGTTTATATTTTCCCATCCAAGTAGTTTCTCTCTCCATTTATGGTAAGTATGGGGGGGTTGCTAATATTGGGCTGAAATTTTATGGCCTTCAAAAATGGCCCAAGCTAACCCACGAGATAATTCAACCATGAAGTGCCTCCTCCAAGAACGCAAACCCTCCCAATGGCTCCTCCTATCTGAAAGAAAGAGGTGTGATTTGGCAATCATGGTGTGCCCATTGTTTCTCCTGAAGCATATAACATGTAAAATAGGGATAATCATACTCCTAATGGGCATCTCCAACTCATATCCCACTCTGCAAACAAAGCTTCCCATGAACATAAAATTATTAGCAATACATGCAAGAAAAAACCAATAAAAACAAGTTTCCAAGTGACAACCAGAAAGTGGATCATAGTTCCTCACAGGGAACCAGTGCAGTGAATCCCATGTCTGCCTCAAAAAAAAGTACAACAAGTTCTTTCCTAGCCACTTTTTTGCTGCCACAATCATCTCAGAAGATGGAATCATGAATATACAATTTGGTGCCAATGGTGCACACCAAGAATCATGTGGCTTCCCCCACAAACCACCCAATAGATAGTCAATCTCAATGCCACAAGTGGATCTAAGTACATCATTATATAATATGAAATAAGGGACAATCCTTCTTGGTACAACATGCTGCTCATATAAAGAAAATAAGTACAAAACATAAAGTGAAATTGTACATCCTAAATCATGTACTTGAGACTTTGAGCTGAATTGGTTCAACCGAAAATTCTCCTTTACCTCCAAAGAGTAGGGAAGTGGTTATGACCTCCTCTCTATCACCATCCGAGCTATGCATCTCTCCATATTCTAAAATATTTCATGCTAGATTCCCTCCCAAGTGAACTCCTCTACCAAAGAAAGATATGCACCATAATGCATGGAAAGGAAGTCCTCATGTGCTGCATGAAGCAACTTCTCCTTGAGCTTAGAAGCTCCAGTCAAGAAGGCTCTTCCATAAGAATAGATAACCACATCACCCCCCATATACTCATCATCTCTATCTGGGTCATCAAGAATCATACATGCACTTAGATCCTTGGAGTACTCTACCAAGAGTTGAGATCTCTAATATGGATCAATCCTCCCAAGAGATAGCACTAGTGATCTAACATGTGAAGCTCTCCTCATGCTACTGCCTGCTACTTTGACATCCCCCATGCCAAAGTCTCCCTCCAAACCCTTCAACTTTCCAAAATCCAAGAGTGGTGAACCAAAAGATAAGATGTCTCTCATCAACTCTAGATCTGGTGGCCTCCCAGGGGGAATGCCTCTATGTAGTGAGACATCAAAATATGAAGTGCACTGTATATATGAGTGGAAAGAGTTGTCCCTCTCTTCACTGCATAGTGTAGTCCCATCCTTATGTGAAGAAACCTCCAAAAATAGATAAGGTTGAATGCTTATCATCCCTTTATGCTGATCCTTATCCTCTTCTTCCATATATGAGAATGCCTCATCCTCAATGAGAGACCCTTGATCTTGGTCATCTATTGAAGGAGGAGACTCCATTTCTTCACAAATAGAATAGGGCTCTTCAATAAGTGGGGATCTTGCCCTTGGAAAACTATCATGCATGTTTTTATCCCCTTTAAAAATATGGAGTGGAGTTGGTTTAATAGGTCTCTCCAACTCATGCAAAGTGTTTGAGTTTTTGTTTTCAACAAATGATGGTTCACAATGTTTTCTATCAAATCTTTTCACCAATTCCTTAGTGAACCCAACATAAGTTTTTACATTTGCATGAAAAAATGAAGTAGAATCATTAAACCACCAATCATGGACCATACCTTTGAGGTGCAGCATTGCTACTCTAATGGTCTCCTTCTCTGAAACTTGGTGTAGATGAAAATAGGAATCTAGCTCTTCTACCCAAGCTTTGGCTATGCACTTTGCTGATCCATCAAAGTGAGATAGGAAGATTCTACATCTCTTTCTTCTTCTGTGGCTACTAGATCTTGCCTCCTTGACTTTTCAAAACCCTTGGAAATCCAAGTTCTCCTTGAATCTCCATGATTGAGATTCATACTCCTAAAGATAGTCACTCAAGGTCTCCTCCCTTGGTGCATCTTCTTCCTCCATCCCTCTTGCAGTAAATGTGGGCAATAGACTACACTATGGATTTGCATGTGTGGTTGAATGCTCACACTCGTCATGTGAATATCTAGGGCTTTCTTAAAACCCTCTCATAAATATTCTACACTCCCCCCCTTTCATCTCCTTGAGATCTTCTTTGATATTCTTCATAGCTTGGAAAAGAAGTAGGGAGATCCTCTCTTCCCTCATTCCTCCAAATAATGGAGTCATGCTTTTGTTTCTTCTGCACAACTTCTCTTTTCTATGAGAATCTTCTCCTCCTAATGGAATAATGTCTTGGATGCACAGGTTGAGCCAAGATTATGCTCCGATACCACTATAATATCCCAAAATAGGGAAAATCTACAATGTTAGGAATATCTTATAGTATTCCCAAATTGGAGATCCAGTAATACATAAACACAATATTGTAAACATAGAAAATATGATCATGACATGAGAGAGAAAAATATTCAGCCATAATTATATTAATGGATTAGCAAGAGTGTACAAAATATCATGAGGGACAAGCCACTCAAGCCATAAGAGCAAGTCTCCAATGATCAAAACAATTGATACATGAGATGCTGCAACTATATAGAATGTCGGAGAGTAGTGACTGCGCAGTCTATATTAGTGTAGTTGCTGCTATAGATGTATATACATGAAATATGGCTAATAGAAACAAATAAATGCCCGAAAATGAAGATATGGGCTCCAACACAAGATTTCTAGCCAACCCGGAAAGGATTAATAGAAATACCGGAAAACATACAATGTGACAAATAACCCTAGGGTTAATGTGCCACTGAAAATTGGATCTGATATACAATGAGGCTATGATATATCTGAAATACCGATGTCCTCCTCCAATGGTATTTCTGATTAGAAGGCTGATCCCTCTACTCAGAAATAGATCCTCCTGATGAGCTCAATGAACCCTCCCAACAAATGCCTCCAAAAATAACGCAGTTGAGGATGGTGACTTCGATGCGAGAGATAGAAGATGGTTGGCCTGATGCAAAAGATGTATAAATATTCTCGGGAGTCCTTCTTACTGATCCTCCAATGAATAGACAAGCTCTCCACTGAAAAACAATGCCGTAAATGACTCTATGACATCCTCCTTTTCTACACCCTGCAACACAACCCAAATCTATACATAAACTGTGCTGTAGCTGAAGGAGGTAGCTTGGCTAGAATGTCAAAATGAGGAAATGTAGCCCAAAGAACCTCTCCTTCCCTGAGGACGAGGTAGGGGTTCCCGACTAGGAACACCCTTGTGCTAAACAACACTGCAACCCTGCTAAACAGCAAGAGGAAGCAAAGTATCAACAGACCAAAGAAAATAATAATCAAATCATGAATAACAATGGTTTCCCTCCTCTCCATATATAGCAAGTGCACCTCTCCACATTGGGTCCCATCCATATGTGCCACCAAGCTCATGCAAGTTGTCCTCCATTAAAACTACGCAGTCCATTAAAGAGATACAATATATCTAGACAGTGCATGTGGAGTTGGTCAAAGATGACGGAATCACATGATCCAATCTTGTTCACACCCATAGGTGCTCAATCCAGCTGCTTATTCTTCCTCTTTTCACATGAGGAATGTTATTCTTCCTTCTAAAGAGGTTAATGGGCCTGCTTACCCATTTTTATTCATCTCCCTAGAGATAATGCTAACTATAATATTCCTTTTAGCCTGAGGCTAAAATTTGGGAACATTACAATAGACAATTGCATTGTTTTTATTTAATCATGTTATCGCACAGTTTGGGGTCCTACAGGCCATAGTTACAGATCATGGGAAGAATTTTCGCAATCACATGATGGCTGAATTGACTGCCAAATTAGGATTGTCACATGATAATTCTACTCATTATCCACAACCAAATGGACAAGTTGAAGCTATCAACAAGATTCTTAAACATATGCTTCAACGAATGATAGGAGTTCATAAAAGAAATTGGCATTTGATCTTGTACTCTGCCTTGTGGGAATATCGAACCTCAGTGAGAAACGCAACTGGATTTACTCCTTTTCAATTGGTGTATGGTCTGGAAGCTATCTTACCAATCCAATGTGAAATATTGTCATTAAAACTTGCAATCGACTTGTTACCTAACACCTCATAAGAAGAAGTGCGTCTCCTTAACCTCAACCATCTTGATGAAACCCATCGTGAAGCCCAATTGGCCAATGAAGCACATAGGAGACATATAAAGGTGCAATACGATAAAAATGTCCAACCTCGC
Source organism: Pinus albicaulis (assembly GCA_034641835.2). Classification (NCBI taxonomy): domain Eukaryota; kingdom Viridiplantae; phylum Streptophyta; class Pinopsida; order Pinales; family Pinaceae; genus Pinus; species Pinus albicaulis. Next base: position 1,616,319,756 of record CM076578.1, read on the forward strand.
ATTTTCTCAGAGGGCAACTTGGTCCTTATTTATGATCAAGAAGCTGATTTAATAGGTACAGGAAAGTTTGAGCCATTATGGCATGGCCCCTATATTTTCGAAAGAGTTCTTACTAAGGGCGCCTATGAGTTAGTTGATTACGATGGAGTTCCATTGGCACAGCCTAGAAATGGGTTGTATTTCAAACGTTACTATGCTTCATCATGAGCGTAGTAATTTTTTGTATTATATTGTATATATATGTTGTTGATTTGCATTCATTATCTTAATTTTTTTTTAGAGTTTTCTTGACGTTAGTAATCTTCTTTACATTTCATCGCAGATGTCTGAATCTTCGGAAACCTTTGTTGGATATGCTGATGGTGCTAGTCGTAGTACGCAAAATCTATCCTCTACAGCGTGGGCCATTTTAGCTCCGAATGGTGATTTAGTGAGTTTTCAAGGGATTTTTATTGGTAGATCGACAAAAAATATCGATGAGTATAGCGCATTGATCGAACTTCTCTCTGATGCCATTTCATTTGGTATTAACCATATCATCATAAGGTTAGACTCACAACTTGTGGTATTACAACTTACTCGTGTTTATACTGTTACAAATCCAACATTGCATAGATTGTTCCTAAGAGTTCATATTTTGGAAAGACACTTTGATTTTATTCAATATCAACACATTTCCAGAAATTTTGAACACATTGACTGATTCATTAGCTAATCAAGTTTTAGATATACATTTGCAACATATGTAAAGAAAACATTCACATCATTGAATAGGATTGCACAATAAATGTAGGAAAACACTGAAATCATATATATCAATAGTTATAGGTTTTTACAAAAATATGTGCCCAAGACACATTGGTCATCTGACCTAAAAATGTATGCAAAATGTCACAAGTAAACTAGTGGTCCTCATGGTAACATGCTATAGATCTAGCTATCCTACGTAGTAACCGCATCTTAAGCAGTTAGGAGCCCCAATAGTGTGTTGTTGTAGTTTAATGGGTAGCTCTTCGATCTGGCAATCTGGAATCCCAAAGGTAAAACCCTCTATGTGCTGCCGAAGCTCAACCAGAGTCTCAGCCATATCAAGATCCCAAAGGACTACTCTCCAAACATCCCTCTCTGCTGGCACATCTGCTTCGCGATCCTGTTCCACTACTGGTTGAACATGACCAACATCTGCATTACATCAAACATTTAGTTTAGTCTTGGGAAAACATCAAAATACAAAAAAAGTGTATAAAAATTAAGAAAATAAAAAACATGGTCAAAAAATTCTTACCCATTGCACCCCACTGAACGGCTTTTGGTAATGATAAATCTGGATCTCCTCGGAAATCAATGCCTACATATGCATACTCATCGATGGTGAAAATCTATCACTAGAACCAGGAAATGAACACAGTCGAGAACACAATGGTAGATTGGCCCGCATGCCTACCCATGAGTTCCACCCATCTCTGCATCCGCGGATCTCTAGGATTAGACACATCCAGTGTCACATGTTGTGACTGCATCAGTGGAATCCATTCTAAAGTGAAGGATATAATGATAGAACCATAACTGAAATTCTTCTTCCTTCCTCCCTTTGTTTTGTTTATTTGTTCCTTTATCTGAGAAAGAACAACTTCAAACCAGTTGAAGGCTGTTGACTCCATACACTCTAGTGCATACTGCGTATACGATCTATCCACTACATGTAGTGTAACAGTTCCGTCAAGTTTTGCGATCATGAGAATGATAGTTCTAAAGGGGAAATATCTAACATCTCGGATGTTTATCTTTCCATATTTTCTTAGCTCTGCCACTGGATAACAATGTTGCAAAACATAATCTCTCATTGTCTCTCCTCCAACAATAGACCCTGAGAGCGAAATAGGCAAGCCTCTCCTCGACAAAAATGTAAGAAAGTATACATCCTCAACTGTTATGGGAACCACTTGGTTATTAATATGAAATGCCTCAATATTTGGATCCCATGCTCGAACTAAGAACTCCAATAGTTCTATTTGTTGCCTCATCCCTGACAATTTGAAGTAGTTAAGTAGTCCACAATCTCTTAGGGCTCTTACTGTATCCATATCATTTAAGGAAATCATATCCTATTCTTCATGTTCTCTTTCCCTCCATGTAATCATCATTATAATCTGATGGAAACCTAAAATACAACCATAAGATCTATTATATTCCAATAAATGCAAAAAACTAGGCAAATTTTGGGCATAATGTGAGAAACAAAAATCTAGATTGCACCCAACGCACTTCCTAACAAGAGACGGTGTGTAGTGTATGCAAGTAACCTTCACTGTACTTGCTATGCAACACATTTTTCAACATTCAGGGGTGCATTTCCCTCTTTTTGGGCAGAATTTACCTTAGAGGCCTTAAAACCTTGAAAATTTGCAGAAATTGGAAATGAAATGAATACTGAAGGAAAGAGGAGGTTCGTATCAGTAACCTAGATCAAACGGAAATGAAAACCGTCCACAGAAATGATCACAATTAGCAGCTGAAGTTTGGGGGGAAAATCAGGTTTAGAGCTCCAAAATGCAAATGGTAACTATAGAATGGTAAAAATGAATAGTGAAACTACTTTTAATACTCATTTAATTATTGTCAAATTGAATTTATTGCTATGAATATAGTTTTATTATGTTTTTTAACATGAAACAAGTATTTTTAATCCATTTGATGTTTTTCTGAACAGGTCTTACAACTGATGAACATATTAGTCGTGCAGATTTATTTCAAGAATGATTTGACCACAAAGCATACTTTTTCTCCTTATTTTTCGAGTTTTGTTAAAAATGAAAAAGGATTTGAAGCACACTTTTATCTCTTTTTTCAGCTTCGATAACAGTGAAAAAGGAACCCTTGGAGTCTTCTTTGAGCTCTTTTCAGACTCCGAAAATGTGAAAAGATAGCCGAGAACTTTTATTTTCAAGATCGTAAAAGTAAATGAATTGATATATACTCAGTATAAGTTTAACCTTTTTCTGGACTAAGATATATTATTTATGAAAAAGTAATACCTTGGTTGAACATGAATAAAGAGGTTCTCTCAGATACTATTTTACAATTTTTCGGATCTGAGCGAAAAATTTACGAAAAAGTACTTATGGATTTTTCTTTCGTCCTCTTTTTCAAACTCTCTAAATATGAAAAAGGACTGGGCTATCACTGTCGTTAAGCTCGTTAAAACATAAAATAGCGACGGGCTTGTTGATCATGGAAATAATTGAGTTTCATTCATCGCTAGACTCATTAAATTATTAAATAGTGATACTTTATTTGCCCGAAGGTTTGAATTATAGATAAAGCAAATTTTATCCTCCTAAAGCTTGTTAAAAAATAAAGAGGTACTGGTCAACAAATGACTGGGTAAAATTTGGGAAAAGTGAGCATAATTATTTATGGTAGCAAGTCGCTCTTGAACATTACACTTCCTTCACTCCATGTCCATGACTATTTGGGTTGGGTAATCATCTTGACAGTTCATTCATGCTTATGGTTCATCATACCTTCACTTCGGTTTTGGGTCAATGCTGCCAACTCATCTTAGTGTCCCCGATATGTGCAAGAGAAGTCATCCAGTGAATAACTAATACTTCTACAATACTCATAAACATTCATTCTCATGACCCTCATCCGTGAAAATTGCTATATCAAGTCATACCTTTGTCTCCGAAATCAGTAACTCTTGTTTCCAATAACGTGGCTTCCTATCGACAACAAATCATTATCCAAGAAGTTCACTTAGAAACATCATATTCCAATACCGTGAGGCTTGTTACAACATCGACAAGATCCTCGCTTCTGAACTTTTGACCGAAATATTTTGTATGGTATTTGACATCAAATCATCTATTCACGCCTTACAAAATGTAGTGCAGTACCTTAAGATTCATTGAAATCAATGGTGGTTCTCTTGCATTTGTTAACAACTCACATCATTGGCTAGAAATTAAATGACGTCTCTCCATGTTCGACTACAAATCATATATTCAAATGGCTAGACTTGTACCTGAATGATCAAGTGAACGAGGTAAGAAAACCCCAGATCTAGTTTCAGCCATCCGAGCTGTGATTTCAGGATTGTTGTACACATTATCTATACGGTGATGTTACATATAGATCGTCATCCGAACATGGGCCTATATTTGTAGGCATGTCTGTTTTAGGCAACATTCCAATGTAGATGACTCTCTGAATTATGTACATGTTATTAGATTGTTTAGGTGTTGAACATGAGAATTCCTACCCTTGGAAATTATGATCAAGAGGATGCATCATAATAATGTATTGTAAGATTGATGCAAATCGCCACTTTGCTTCATCTCCAGCCCATCACAGTGTAAAGCATCTCAATCAAAATACTGTTATTATTATTCTGAATTCATGCTTTAGGGGGCAATTGTTATAGGTCAATTTGGGCACCATTCCCAATAACCTGGTTAACTGGGAATCATCTCCATGACCAATGAATAGGGTCTATCATCCCCTATCATGTTAGTTGCTACATGCCCTAAGACAAAGAACAAGACAAATCAATCAAATACTTTCATTTGCAAGGGTTTCCAATGTTTGAAGTTTATAATATATCATATGGGAACTCACTAACGCTGCCTCTAAAGGGACTAAGTGTCTTGCATATGCAGGTAGCCCCATGCAAGTCTGATCTGTAAAGCACTTCACGACATTCATGGGTGTGTTGGTCACATTGGGAGAAAAATTCTGATTGTTGCGAATCTCCACTTGGTCAGTGCCTTCTAGAATATTTTACATGTGTCAAAATTCGAATCCATGTGTCCATTTGACATCTACAAGATTTGGAACATGTCTTGCCTATTATTGGAAAGTCATTGATTGTGAAACTACCCTCAGCTCCTCTATAAATTGAGCACAGCTCTTAGTGTTTGATAAGGAAGAATTTGTGTAGAGAAATGCTGGTGGAATTTCAATTGAGGAGATTGATTTTAGTGACATATTGTTGGAGATATCTGCATTGTGATGAGGTTGGGATGCTACTGGAGATGGTGAAACTAAATCAATCACTGGGTTGTAACCTACCCTTCTATCATTAATAAATATTGCTGCTTATTTTTTCCTATATGCATCTGTATAAGCTTTTATTTTCAATATCATGATTTCTTAGTTGATGTATATGGTTTATGCTTTATTGATTTAGATAAATAACTTGAATAGACGTCTGTATTATTGTTATCTCTTGCTGTTTAGTGTTCATTCTTGCAGGAAATATTTTTCATAGCTAGCTGGAATTTGAAGCTACAATAAAAGCGACAGAAGGAGACTTTGGAAGTGCTTGGATCCCAAGTAGGCTCTTTATTTCATTCTGTGTGTGTGTTTATATTTAGGAAAGATAGTCATAAAGTCTTTGACCTATTGTTCTGGATTAGCACTTATCTAGGGAAGAATGATTTATCCATAATTCATAATTCCACATAACAAATAGTTATTTTGGGTTTGGTCCCTAGTGGAGTTGCTAATTTTTTATGTGGAATTATGAATTACAGATAAATCATTCTTCCATAGACAGGTGCTAATCTATAAATATAGGTCAAATACTTTACGAATATATTTCCTAACTATAAATATACACACATAATGAAATAAGGAACCTACTTGGGATCTAAGCACTTCCAAATTTTCCTTTTGTCCCTTTTGTTATAGCTTCAAATTCTAGCCAGCTGTGCAAAATATTTCCTACAAGAATGAACACTAAAAAAAAAGAGATAACAATAATGTAAATGTCTATTCAAGTTATTTAGCTAAATCAATAAAGAATAAACCATATACATCAACTAAGAAATCATGATATTGAAAATAAAAGCTTATACAGATGCATATAGGGAAAAATAAGTAGTAATCTTTATTAATGATAGAAGGGAAGGTTACAACCCAGTGATTGATTTAGTGTCACCATCTCCAACAACATCCCAGCCTCATCACAATTCAAATATCTCCAACAATATGTCACTCAAATCAATCTCCTCAATTGAAATTCCACCACCATTTCTTTACACAAATTCTTCCTCATCAAAGACTAAGATCTGTGCTCAATTTATAGAGGAGCTAAGGGTAGTTTCAAAATCAATGACTTTCCAATAATAGGGAAGACATGTTCCCAATATTGTAGATGTCAAATGGACACATGGATTCGAAGTTTGACACATGTGAGCTCTTCTAGAATGCACTGGCCAAGTGGAGATTCCAAAACAATGAGAATCTTGCTCCCAATGTGACCAACACACCCGTGAATGTCAGGAAGTGCTTTGTAGAGCAGCCTTGCATGGGGCTACCTGCATATGCAACACACTTAGTCTCTTTAGAGGGAGTTTTGGTGAGCTCTCATATGATATATTATAAACTTCAAACCTTAGAAACCTTTGCAGATGAAATTCTTTGATTGATTTGTCTTGTTCTTTGTCTTAGGGAATGTATCAACTAAAATGATAGGGGATGATAGACCCTATTCATTGATCCTGGAGATGATGCCCAGTTAACTAGGTCATTGGGAATGGTGCCCAAATTGACCTATAAAACCAAGGTTCTAAAACCTTATTTCACATTCATTGCAGATTTCAAAACTTAAAAACAAAATCATTTTTCATGAATTTATCACATCTGTTTGGGGAACAGATGACTGGACTTCAAAATTTGTGAGAGGGTTGCTATTGGTCCACGCTGGCGGATTCCAAATTGATTTCAAAACGCTTCAATATTTTATCGCATCCATTTTGGCACCATCCAACTGTGCATCGAACCTTTGCGATAATGTTGTTATTGGTTTTCGAGTCTTTGATGTGGCAGAGGTGGGTTTATACACAGATTGACATGGTGTGTTGAAACATAAAAAAAAATTCGCAATAAAGTCAAACAATTTGTGAATGGTGTAATGGCGGTAGGTGCTGCGGATATAAGTTCAGGGTTGCGTGGTCAAACCACAGATTTATTTGCAGCGAAGGGCTATGGCCATTAACCAAACAATATGGGTTTTTCAGGTGTTTTAAAGCTACAACTAAATGCACAATTGAGTGCAAATCAAACCAAAATAAATTGTTGTTTCTGTTGCGTCCTTCTCCCATTAGAATTGATTTTTTTGTCCTTCTACACAGTTGCGGTTGGGTTTAATATTTCAACATAATTTGTAGAAAGCATTGGATAATCTACTTTTCTTCTCGGTGTTGATTCATAAATCCCTTTGAAATGAATAGAAATGTGCTTTAGCCATAGAGTGATCATGAGTGAAAATGATCAGTGAGCGAGCGTGGCCACTCACCTAAATCCAACAGTGTTACATGAAAAACTAATAAAATACAGGGATTAATCCCTTTAATTAACTAATAGTAGGGGAATAGAAACTTTTTAATACATAGATAACTTTCTAAATAGTTTAATTTTAAATATAGTATGTTCGTGGTAGTTGAGAGAAATATTATTTTATCCTAAAATTTATAATAAATATGTTTTTAGAATTATTATTTAAATTTTATGTAAAATATATATATAATCAAATTTTGAAAATATGGTATCAATGATAACATCTACATCGTACCATTTATAACTAACAATTACACCATATGTTGCAAAATAAACACTGTAAGGCATAAATTAAATTGTCAAATATATGAGATCACTTAATATAAAAATTAGTAGAAAAAATGTCATTAAAAGTTATAATATAAAGAGAAATAACCACATTATGAAAAATTTAGAGATTCTGTAATCTTTCCAACATAGATTTCCTCTCAATCTTCAAAGATGCTCTTTCAAGTTCCAAAAACAAATATTTAATTAAAAAAGTCCCTTTTTCACCATGTTGAATGATAATTGAGAAAACAAACGACTTTAATCCCCCTCATGGAGATTATGCTACCTAACAAACTCTTAGACAAGTGGAAAATTTTAGGAGATGATGGGTCCAAAAAGAAAGATTGTGTTATTGTTAGGGGATTCAACTGGAATAAAGCATACGTTATTGTTAGGGGATTCAACTGAAATGCAATGTTCTTGTAATGCCCATCCTCATGCAGCTATATTGGCCACAACATGACCACCATTCTTCCCTGTAATTTCTTCAAAATCCAATCCCCACGGGGATGAGCAAAGGAGGGTCACTCACACACAAATATTTGTTGTTGCAGGTGCCTTAAACTTTTGTGGTGCAGCCTTATTCATAATACAAATACCATCCCCATGCGTGGCTTCTTCAAGATTGCAGCTTAGCCCCTTTTCTCTCAGACCCCTTGGAGTGTGAAAATCATACTACAGAAAACCTTTTGGAGAACAAGTTCACGAGAAGCTAATGTTACAGAGTATAATATTGGGCAGGAAACTGGTTTTCTAAGTAATGTGAAAAAGGAATATATGTTGGGCAGGAAATTTTTTTTCTGAGTAATGTGAAGAAGGACTATATGTAGTAATTTCTCTAACTGTTAATGTTGGTTAAATGTTTTTTCTAACTACTAATTTGACGACACACAAATATTTAATCATCTAACATTCAATCCTACATTGCAGAGCTGTATAGAGTGGCAGCTGGGGGAGTTGTTTTCAAATAATCCTTAAGGCATAAAAATATTGAATTCATAATAAATATGTTTCTATAATTTTTATTGTGTTGAGAGATTAGTATGGGGTAGATCTCACATAAAAGTAAATGTAAACATTTAACATGTAATGTTGAACATTTAACATTTAATATTTCTAATCTAATGTTCGTCTTATTTAAAAATCAATCTAATTATTATTATGTATAAACACAATCTAAATTTATAATATGAAGAGGTTTACGAATACTAAAAAAAGAGGTATGGTAAATAAATAAAAATATAAATAAACTGGAAGTATGATAAAAAAATAAAAACTCTTTTTATACTTACTCCACTAGTATGGCAAATAAATAAAGATATAAATAAACTAGAGGTATGGTAAATAAGTAAAACTTCTTCCTAGATTTACTCCATAAACCTCTTTATATTTACAAAAACTAAAAAATGAGGTTTTATTTAGAAGAAGCCTATGGGCCAAATGCCATGGGAAAAATTATTATCAATACCATGGGCCAAATAACATGGTAAATAAATAAAATCTCATTTATTATACTTACTCCATGGACCTCTTTATATTTATGAACATTCAAAAAAGAGTTTTTTTATAGGTGAAGCCTATGGGCCAAACACATGGACCAAATTATTATTAATACCATAAAAAAACATTATTAACCATAATATTAATATTATTAAATTTAATAACTTTGGATTAATAAAATACTAAATTTGTTATGTTATAATATATATTAATATATTATGATATATATTAACTCTAGATATATAACGGGCATGTCCATATGCAAAGGGTACATGTATTAACCAACTCGGGCACATGTGCGATGGGTGCTAGTGACCTAGGTGTCTGGGACTTAAAAGCAACCACTAGGATCACCATAAAAGAGTCGGTCAGCTCTATAGAAGAAAATTCAGATCGTGTACAGTTAATCCCGATCTTGAATCCAAAAGAGCTTCAAGCCGAAGCAAGAAAACTGGGAACCCAATTTTTGCATTTGGGATGTGTGCGTGTTGGTATTCATGCGTTGGTGCATCCGGGTGTTGATGCATATGTGTTAGCTACCATAAGGGATCTAACGCATAATAAATACACAGATTCTTTGATTGGAGGAATTGTTGCTCCATTGTCTAATGGACCGGTGTGGTTTGATTGTTACCCGAACTTTTCGGTATCAATCAGAGATGAAACTTTGGCAGACATTTTGCAGCTTCAAATCCAAACAATGGGATTTGATATGAGGAAGAAAAGACAAAACATTTCCATCCAGTTTCGTGGATGTTTCCGCCATACCTCCACTATGTTCCCTGCAGTCCTCCATGCACCCAGTCAAGAGTCCAAAACCAGTGTCGTTGTCCTGACTGATCCCAAGAATCAGAAAATAGAACATCAGGCCATTAAATGGGAAGATCTGACATTCCCAGAACACTGGACAGTCCCAAATCCTAAACCTCTTGCTGTGCATAAAATTACCTCAGCCAACATCACTGAGAACCAATCTTCTGTTGTCTTGTCTTTTCCCCGAAGGTCAACTATTGACAGAAGAAGGATTGAAGAAGAATGTAAAAAGTCTCCCAGATTCATTTCACCAGATTGTACAGATACTGGTTGTAGTTCTATTGTTTCTAATTGTAGTCATGTAGCTTTATTTGAATTTGCTCAGTTTGTAAATTTTCAGCCCCTGAGTGTCCAATGTCCACAATGTAGTCAGCATGTAAATTTGCAGAGTCTAGCCTATGCAGTTCTTCATAAGAACCACAATAATAGGACTGGTGAAGCCCCTCCCGCGTCTTCTACAAACCCATGTCCTAATCCTAAATGCTCTGACATTCCATTCCCACATGAGGACGAGCATGTTCTTATGATGCATCTTGTACCTACTCTTGAAGAAGAAGATCTGAGGCTAACTTCCATCTATATGAACATGAGACCTGCAAATAGCCCAAAGTATGGATTGGGTTATATTGAACAAGCTAATCAGTTGATCCCTGAATGTAGATTCAGAGATCTACCTCCAGGATGCAAGAAACCATCAGTGCCTGAAATCCACAAGTTTTATACTTTGATGGATGGTTGTCCTAAAAACCAGATCCCTGCTAAATGGATGAAGCAGATGATAAACTGGGATTTGTTTACCCATCCACAGGCTGATGAGTTTGCAGCAGCTTTCCCTAAGGAAGAAAAGATGAAAATGGCTGGAGAATGGAAAGCTTACATGGAAGAAGAGAAGGTATGGATTTCATTCTATTCTTGGAAGAAGAAAATGGAATCTGATGTGGTTTTAATGGCAGATTCAGTTGCCTCTTCTTCACATTCCTGGACTGCACCAGATGGTAGTAAAATCGAGACCCATACTACTTACCCTCCTTTCAAAAGTATTGTCCTAGGAGAAGGAAGTTCTGCAAACGCATATCCTCTGGTTCAGAGAGATAATGCAGCAATGGGCACAGAGGGTAGAATTCAGAAAGTTTCTGAGCAGGTTAATTGGACAAACACTACTCTGACTGGTCTTGAAAAGAATGTTGCCAAGACTGCCCTGGTCAAAGATCAAATTGATTCTGTCCAAGTTTCTGTAAATGATGTACATAGAGTTTTGAATTCAGTGCCGTGTGATTTGCAAGTAGTTAGACATATTTCAGAAAAATCAATTGAAAAATTTGAAGATGTGGAAAATTGTATAATAGAACAAGGTATTTTCACACGGGATTCTGTTGCTAATCTGTCTGATAAGTTTGACAGACTAAATTTGAAGAAAGCCAATAAGCCTATCCCGCTTTCATTTTTTACCAAAGGAAAGAGTATTCATCCCCATGAGCTTGAAAGCCCAATCTCACAGTTTCCTCACCTCTTTCCAAAAGAAGTGTCTCAGTTGCCTCAGTCCCCTGAGTCCAAGCCAGAAGAAAAATCTGGGAAGATAACCATAGCCACTGCTTTAGAAATCTCAGACTCTGAAAAACATGCTTTTCCTATTTATGAGCCTCTAGAACCTCAGTTTACCAGACATGCAGCCCCTGACCTATATGGTGCAGGAAAGATTCCATCCCGTGAGACCTTCTATGAAGGGAGTCATAAGGAGTGGAAAATTGATGGTCTGAATGCAGCACAGATCAAGCAATTTCTTGATCAAATGATAGTCGAGTATAAACTGATGTGTGTAGAAGGGAAAAGTGAAATTGAAGCATGTAAAACACTCATTCAGTGTTTTACTGGTACTCTAGCAAGGTGGTGGGAGCTAGATTCATCCCCTGTTATGTTAGATAAAATGGAGAAAGAAATTCTCAAAGATGAACAGGGAGATATTATGTTTCATCCTGATGGCACAGCACAGTCAAATATGATTGGTGCACTCACAACACTAATCCAGGAACATTTCTGTGGAGCCGGGTTTGTTCTTACAGACAAGAATGAATTGATACTAATGAACTTGAAATGCAATAACATAAATCAGTATGAATATTTCCACAGGGATTGGATTGAGAGAATATTCTTGGTAAAAGACCCAAAGAATATCCTGTGGAAGCAAGTTTATCTTGCTGCTCTACCATCTAAGTTGGTAGACATTTTGAAGTTACAAGAAGCATTCCCCTTGCCACTAGAAGTTTATCTTTGGGGAGATTTTTATGCAATAATTACTAAAGTTTTGATTTCTTTGTGTACCAGTTCTAAGATGCAAAATTCTATAGATAAGCTCAATAGACTTCCTGGTACAAAGTCTTTCTGCAATAAGTATGGAATAACAGTGGATGATCCTTTGGTGCATCGCAGAAAGTCCAAGAGGCATGCAAAGAAGGCTTACAAAAGAAGTAAAGCCACTTATTGCCTGAGCTCAAGTAAAAGACGAGAGCTCAGAAGGCTGAAAGAAAACAGAAGTCCTAAAGAAAGAAGAGGACATTATCGCTATAAGCCCAAGACTCATTATTATCAGCCTCATGACATCCGTCCCAAGGATGCCAAGCTAGCCAAAATGAAGGAAGTTGTCTGTTGGCTCTGTGGTCAGCCTGGTCATACCTAAAACATGTGTCCAACAGCCCTAGAGTCTAAGAAAGGTCTTGGGAAGAAATATGCTAAGTTTAAACAACCATCTACCAGTCAGACTGTCAAACAGGAACCTAGATGTGCTCACTGTCATTCCACTTTCCATAAAACAGTAGATTGTCACAATCTTGCTCAGCCTCTTCATATCCAACAACATGCTGAGTAGTCCTCTACCTCTTCCTCATCAGATGACTATTCCTCCTCCTCTTCTGAGGAACAAGTCAATATGTATTGTCAATGCTACGCTAGGGCACTTTGTCATTGCGAAATGCAGTTATGGTCTTTTCTTCTGCGAGAAAGAACTCGCACAGGAGGTGAGCAAGGAGATACATGATCTCAAAACTGAGATCCGCAGCATGAAAAATGAAATGTCTGTCCTGAAATCTCAAAATCAACTGCCAGCCTCATCTTCTACAGCTATTTCAGGAAAACAGACTAATTATATGCTGAATTCTACTCCAAAAGCTGAAGTTCAATTTGCAACAGGAAAATTTGATCCTTTAGTTGGTTTTAGTGAAATTGGTGATATGCTTGGGTGAGTCGTGTAGCGACGAGAAAGTGTTGTGCAGATGGTAAATGTAACGGGGGCACCAGGCGGATGGGCACCCATAGTGGGCAGAGTCATGTTGGAAGGTGCGTGCAGAAATGAGTGTGTTGGTTACTTGGTAGGCAATGTTGTGCATTGGGCACAACAAGCACGACACCGGCAAGTGAAGTTGGGTACGGTGGGTGTGGGAAGAACGAACTGACCTGGCTGACCCGAGCAACCCGAAATACCTGCAGATGTGATGGAGTGTGGTAACACTTATGTGATGGTGAAGGTTATTTTATAGCGTCGGGTATATGGGCCAACGTGTTAATATAGCGTGCAGGCCGACAATTCAAATAGCTGGGCCGATGCATATGCCATGGTGGGCCAATTTGTGTAGAGTTGTGACCTAGCGTTGGACAAGACTATGTGTTACCATATAGACATAGCGGAAAGGCATTCAAGGGAGATTAATTAAAGCAAGTATCATTCAAGCGAACAGCAAAAAATGATTTCAGAATTCTATATGAAGGGAAATTCAGTGAGGTGGAAGTGACAGGTGGATAACGAAAGCACAAGCTCGAGGTACGCTGACCCATAGAAATTTCGGGTTTCTACGATTTGCACTAGTGGGCTGAGACTTATATATCGGTACACGGCCGCTGCAACAGAATCAGGCTGAGTTGGGTCTGCGCTCAATACGTGGTGACCCGTGACATGACGAAGGCAGGTTCATTGGGTGAAATGGAAGGGGTGGGAAGTTTGCAGAGTTCGGGAAAGTGTGGGTTGAGTAGTGTAGGGTGTGACCCGCGCTACATGAGTAGCAGGGCAGTCGGACAAATTGTGACCATGTAGTGAATGGAGAACATGAAGCAAGTGCATGACGTGGCCCGACAACGTGCAAGAGGGCCATCCTATGCACAAGTTTGGGCAGAAAAGTTGTAAGCTTGGAAAATATGTAAGGAAAGTATGGAGGATAAATTTTAATGAAGTTGCATAGCTGAAATTTGTATTTTGATTACAGAAACATTTATATTGGGCAAACTCATTATTTAAGGTGTTTTCCCCTACCTTGTATGTATGGGTGTACATTGATGGTGAATTAATGTTTATGGTTTATGTTTATTTCTGCTACATATTGATAAACACTTGCATAAATTAAGTGTTGAGTAAAGGCGTAATATATATACTTGAGTATTTATAAAAAGAAAAAGTGTAGTAGTGTTGCACCCGTTATAGGTGGTTGACATAGTATCACAAGTATAAAGTCATGACAGTTGGTATCAAAGCCTGACTCAAGGTGAGTTTAGCTTTGGTGGAATTGAATATTGAAGATGGTAGGTACAACTAGAAAGGTTGTAGTTGGTGTTGAAGCTTGGACATTTTATTAGTTGGTCTCGGTGAGACGCATAGGAGCAGCTTGACAAGGGCATATTGGATGGAAAAAGTTGAACGATAGTATATGGTCTTGACACATTCTCAAGCAAGACAAATGGAGGGTATGGTGGATGAACCTCAATTTGTTGAGGCATGGGAAGTACTCCTGATAGATGTCTTCATGGAGAGCTTTTTGGATCGTATGGATGAATTTGAAAAGAGAATGAAAAATCTAGAGGACCAGAATGAAGATCTCACGCTTGAGAATGCGAAGTGGAGATCCAAGTATGATGCACTCATTTTACGATATGAGTACACTGCATGGCAACTTGGGGAAACCTTGAAAAATGAAAAATGCTTTGAAGCGATAAGGGATCTTGGTATGCACAATATTGCCAAATCACAAGAAAAGTTGAAGGAAGCTATCGATGAGATAGCATTATTGAAGAAAACTATTAGGAAATGAAATTCTGGAGGTACTACCCATGTGAAGATAAAATAACTTGACTCATATGATGGGCCGAGGAATGGAAATGCACTTGGAAACTTGTTATGGGATATGGAGCAATACTTGGACCAATTGGTTGTTCCTAATGAAGAATCCAAAGGGAAAATAGTTGCTCAATTCTTAACGAATGATGCAAAATTGTGGTGGAGAAGGAAGCTTGAACAAATTTCTCTTGGTGAAGGCAATGATATCACTACATGGGAAGAATTAAAAGAAGCTTTGCAAGGTCATTTTAGTCCAAAAGATGATACATGGGATTCAAGAACTATAATTAAGTACATTAAAAAAACTGGAAGCCTTCAATAGTATCAAAGTGAATATGAAAGTAAGATCTTTTATTTACCATAAATGGTGGAGAAAGACAAGGTTTTCAACTTTATTATTGGGTTAAAACCATGGGCATGCAATGAGGTGAAGAGGAAAAAGGTCAAAATATTGGAGGAATCATTTGCTGCAGTTGATAGGCTGACTGAACACTATGATGAGGGGACTGAGAAGAAGAAGAAACCTAAAAAATGAAATAAAATACAATGAAGTAAGAAAATTCAAGATCGATTGCCAAGTCAAAGATGAAGAAGCCCTTGAAATGTTGGTTGTGTGAAGAGGACCACATGGTGAGGAATTGTCCTTCAAGACCGAAGTTGGTTGTGATGGTACAATCTGAAAAGAAGGAGGAGGAGGAACTAGTGGTTGGGACTATGGAGATATTGGGAGATACAACAACTATGGAAGCTATCCCTAGACATGATCCCGAGAGAAACAAACTTGAGTATGTGAACATGAGGATTAGGAAAGACACAATACTTATTATGGTTGATAGTGGTGAAACTCACAATTTTATTGGGGAGGATACTGCCAGGAAAGTTGGATTGAAGTTCAAACCAATCCAAGCTCGGATGAAAATAGTGAATTCACCACCAGATTATGTTATTGGTATTGCTGAGAAGACACCAATTCATGTTAGGGATTGGCATGGAGATGTGGACATCATGGTAGTAAAATTTAATGATTATGAGGTTGTGCTTGGGATGGAGTTTTTTAAGAAATTTGAAGTTATGATGGTACCACATGTGAAGCAAGTGTTCATTTATGATGGTAGGTAAGATGATCCTATTGGTGCTTCTACCATAGGGGTTTATTCAACCGAGTGTAAATTGACTGTTATGAGTGTGGCAAAAATAGAATGGGAAGAAGAACCCCAAGAGATATTAACTCTTACATATGAAAAACTCGTGGAGGAGGCACATGTTATTAGAGCATTGTATGGAAGTATCTTGAATGTAACAAGAAGGCTAGAGATAATGAAAGGAAAAGAGGATGAAAACCCAAGGATTTAGGATGAAATCTAGGATGCATACATGCAAAGATTATAGGAGAAAGATCCAGATAGGTAGATTGAGTTGTTAGCCGAGGGGGAGAGAGAGCCTTCGGCCTCCACTTCCTCCCCCTCTTCCTTGAATGACATGGGGACGAGGCTCATTGTTTCCTTCTCAGGGAAGTGAGTTATCTTGACATTATGAAAATGTAGTGGAGCGCGATGGAAACTTGTTAGCAGGACGTTTTGACCCTCATGATGATGTAGGGAGAATGCATTCATGTGAAGGCGATGTTACAGTTAGATTAGCTACCCAACTTATCACCATCATGGGGGGATCCAACACATGAATTCTTGTAGAGATGTAGATCAATTCAAGACATGGAGAAAATTCAGAGTGATCACATTTGGATGCTAAAACGATATTTTTTTCATTTGGAGGTTGTTGCAGAGATGGTGGCATGGACATGGGTATGTTGTAGTTGATGATACTTTGTGATGATATGTTGCGATGTTATGTTACAAAGATGTGTTGCGATGATAAGCTGCGATGATGTATTGTGACAAGATGATGACATTATCGAGGACGAGAAAATGTTTAGAGTGATGGAGGATGTCAGGACCTTGAGTTGTGGAGACGCACAACAGATTCATAACAGGCATGCCCAATTGCGACGAGTGTCTGTATTGACTAACTCGGGTATGTACGATGACATGAGGGCGACACTTGGAAATTCGCGACTGAGTTGTAGCGGGCACACCCATATGTAATGAGCACCTTTACTAACCAACTCAAGGACATGTGTGACAGATGCACCATGTTGGCGAGCGACCACTCTTGGGAAATTTGTGTAGCGACGAGCGAGTGTCATGCGAATGGTGAATTTGATGGGGGTGTTGATCGAGCGTGCACCCATAGTATGCGGAGTCGTGTTGGAAGGAGCATGCAGAAATCAGTGAATTCGTGACTTAGTGGGCAAATTTGGGCATTGGGCACGATGGGCACTACACTGGCAGGCGGAGTCGGGTACGACAGACATGGGTAGCATGAACTCAACCGGGTGACCCGAGTGACCTCAGCTACTTGCAGACGTGATGGAGTGTGGCAACACTAATTCAATGGTAGAGGTCAGTTTATAGCATGGGGCAGATGAGCCAATGGGTTAATATATCGTGCAGGCTAATGGTTCACATAGCTAGACCAACGTACATGCCATGGCAAGCCGACTCCTATACAGTCGTGACCCAAAATTGGACGAGACCACATGTTACCTTATAAACATGGCGGAAAGGCATTCAATTGAGATTCAATAAAGCAAGGATCATTCAAGCGAACAACAAACAAAAAATTCAAACTTCTATACAAAGGGAAATTTGGCAAAGGTGAAGTGACATGCGGACAACGAAAGCACAAGGTTGAAGTACGGTGACCCGTAGGAATTCAGGGTTTTTGCGATTTTCTCCAACAGACCAAGTCATGTATTTCGGTACACGACTGCGGCAGCAGAATCAAGCCAAGTTTGGTTGCTCTCAAGGTGTGATGACCCGTGGTATGACAGAGGTAGGTTCGTTGGGCAAGATAGAAGGTGTGGGAAGTTTTCGGAGTTTGGGATGGCATGGGGTGAGTCGTGCAAGCTGTGACCCGCGTTGCACGAGTAGTAGGGCGGTTAGGCAGATCGTGACCCACCGTGAACATGCAGAATGACCCGAGGACATGCAACAAGTGTGTGATGTGACCCGACAATGTGCAAGAGGGTCACCCTCTACACAATTTTGGGCATAAAAGTTGTAAAATTGGAAATCTGTAACGAAAGTATCTAGGTTGAATTTTAATGAAGTTGCATAGATGAAATTTGTATTTTTATTATAAATACATTGGTATTGGGTAAACTCATTATTTAAGGGAGTTGGCCCTCCCTTTTATGTATGGGCCTACATTGATGGTGAATTAATGTTTATGGTTTATGTTTATTTTTGCTGCATATTGATGAACACCGGAAGAAATTAACTAAGTTTTGAATAAAGGAATAGTCTATATACTTGAGTATTGATAATAATAAAAAAAGTGTAGTAGTGTTGTACCCGATATAAGTGGTTGAAAGAGTATCAAAATAATAGAGTCATGACAAATATAGTGAGACGATTGGAGAGCAGAGAGAGAGAGAGAGAGAGAGAGAGAGAGAGAGAGAGGGAGGGAGGTAGGAGAGAAATGGAAAGAGAGGAAGGATGAAAGAGAGGAGGGGAGAGGGACAGATAGAGAGATACAATTGGAGGGGGAGAGGGGGAGGGAAGAAGAAAGACATAGATAGCGATAAGTAGAGAGAGAGAGGGAATGACTAGGGAGAGATGGAGAGAGAGTGTGTATGTTTATGGGTGAGATAAAGAGACAAATAAGGGGAGATGGAGAGAAGGGGGGAGAGAAGGAGAGAGAAGGTGAAAGGGAGGGATATAGTAACATAGTTGGAGAGAGAGAGAGAGTGATGGGAAAAGAAAGAGGATTGGAGGGAAAAGAGAAATAGAGAGATAGAGAGAGGACTGGATGGAAGAGAGAGAGAGAGAGAGAGGTGAGGGGGGCGGTGATATAGGGAGGTAGGAGAGAAATGGAGATAGAGGAAGAGAGTGATGATGGAAGAGAGAGGATTGGATGGCAGAGAGAGAGAGTGATGGGGGAAGAGAGAGGGATGTAGGAGAGAAAGGGAGAGAGAGGAAGGATGAAAGAGAGGACTTGAGAGAGAGGAGGAGAGATGGAGTGCTATAATAGGGGATAGGGAGGGATAGAGAGATGTAGTTGGAGGGGGAGAGAGGGAGGGAAGAAGAAAGAGATAAAGAGTGAGAAGTGGAGAGAGAGAGGGAGTGACAAGAGAGAGATGGAGAGAGGGTGTGTATGTTTGGGGGTGAGATAAATAGATAAAGAAGGATATATGGAGAGAAGGAGAGAGAGGAAGGAAGAGAGAGAGGATGTGAGATAGTGAAGTGGGAGAGTGAGAGTGATGTAGGTAAGAAGACAGACATAGACAGAGAATGGTGGAGAGAGAGAGAGGGGGGGTGATAATGAAGATGGAGAAAGAGGGAGAGAGGAAATTCTGAGGGAAGAGATATAGAAGCATGGGAGAGGGAGAGAAAGGGAAGAGAGAGAGAGGGGGGGGGAGGAGGAGGGAGTGATATATAGATATATTGGAGAAAGAGAGTGTATGTTTTGGGGGTGATATAGAGAGACAAAGAGAGAGAAAGATATACATATGGAAGGTGAAGAGAGGGATGAAGCAAGATATTTCTAGATAGAAAGTGAGAGAGAATGTGTGTTTAGGGGGGTGAGATAGAGAGACAAATAAGGATTGATGGAGGGATATATAGATGGAGGGGGGGGAGGGAATAATATTTCTTGCACTAGATGCATTGATTTCATGTAGATGGTAATTTCTGATCCTATTTGATTACACTAGATGCATTGATTTTAGTATAGATGTTTATTTCTAATGATATTTTATTACTTGCACTAGATGCATTCATTTAAATGTAGATGATTTCTAATCTTATGCGATTTCCTGCACTAAATGAATTGTTTTTAATATAGATGTTGATTTCTAATGATATTTGATTACTTGCACTAAATGCATTGATTTCAAAGTACATTATTTCTAATCCTATTTTATTTCTTTCACTAAATACGTTGATTTCAATGTATATGGTGATTCATAATTATATTTAAGTTTCTTTCACTAGTTCAATTAATTTTAATGTAGATATTGATTTATAATTATATTTCATTTCTTGTACTAGATGCATTGATTTCAATGTAGATGATTTCTAATCCTATTTGATTGCTTGCACTACATGCATTGATTTTAGTGTATATGGTTACTTGTAATCCTATTTTATTTCATGCAATAGATGCATTTATTTCAGTTTAGATGTTGGTTTATAATCCTATTTTCTTCCTTGCACATAGATTCATTGATTTGAGTGTAGATGTTGATTTCTAATCCTATTTGATTACTTCCATTAGATGTGTTGATTTGAGTGTAGATGTTTTTTTATGATCTTATTTGATTTCTTGGATTAGATGCATTTATTAAAATGTAGATGTTGATTTCTTATTTGATATAATTGAACGTATGACGGTACAATAGTTTTGAAGTCATTGGATTAATAGTGTGCATTGAATTCACTGTAAGAAAAAAAAATTATTGAAAATGTACATTGATTTTTGTGTTAGTAATTAAGCCTATTAATATTGGAGAGAAAGAGATACAAGGTATGATTTTTACTACAATAGATCAAACTAAATATTTAAATGGTTTACAATTTCAACTTTCCTTTTGATTTAATCGATATGAAAAGATTACAAAACCAACAAGCGCAACAATAAGAATAGTAGAAGAAAATATTTTGATTGATCACAATGAACACTATTTGTAATTGACTAAATTCTTATTATTCACATTTTATATCATTTAACACTACTACCTTTTCACTTTTCATTCAAAATTTCTAGTTCATCATTTTTTATCATGAAAGTTATTAACAATATTTGTCATCTCAACAAACTGAAGTAACTAAGAATATTTAAAATTAAAATGATGATATAAATCTAATACATATTTATTATATTTAAAATTATTATATTAATATTAGATGTATTTACATATTATTGATAAAATTAATCATATGTTCGATAAATTTTCCTTGGATGCACACGACTGAAACCAGCCTAGATCCATCTTAACTCTAGATCTATCAAGCGCTGAGAGGGATAAATCATAATATATCTTGAGGTCCAAAACTTTCCTCGAATTTTTCACTAAAAAGGAAAAAATAAGTTTGCACCTCGAGAGATTAGATCCCTCTCGGCACTTGATAGATCCAGAGTTTATATAGATATAGGTTGGTTTATTTAAATTCAAGATATATATTATTTATATAAAATATAATAATATTAAAAAAACAAGCAATCAAAATTCGAAAACACTATATTAATCATAAAATACACATCATAAAATTCATAATAATACATAATAACTAGAGACGTTGAAATTACAAATGAGAATTTTTTTTCAACAAAATTATATAAAGTGTCCATTTATAATAAAGTAATTGATATATTTACGTGCCACCATAATATGTTATGCATGAGAAATTTAATAAATATAATATAAAATTATCAAGCTAGAAATTATTGCATTCATATCACTTGAATATTTGGTAAATGTCTATAGATATTGATTCATAATAAACATCAAATCATATGTATTAGTAGAAAAAAAACATTAATAAATGTTGTTTATATATGTGAAGTCCCACAAGTACAACCGATTGAGGATGGGCCTCGTTAGCAGGGCGACCCAAGATTAAACCTCACGAGGGGTGGTTGTGCACTGTGCTAGGGGGAAGAGACATGCTAAAAAATCGAGTCAACTTAGGGCTAGTGTGTCTCAGATTGGGTGCGATCCTTGGGTGACTTTGAAGTATTATATGCCCCTAGATCGTCTCTCCTCAAGTCATAGGTCAAGCCTCAAGGATCACATACAACTTAACAAAAAAGAATAAAAAAATTGGTTGATATAGATTGTTAACTGTATATGAATGGCATGCACAACCATAATAGTAAATGTAGCTGGAATATGTATTAATGGTATAGATTCAATATTAATATTAAAATTCATATAGATAAATATACAACAATAACCATAATAACATTAAAAAAAGCTATGATATAATTTTTTATTATTATTATAATGTTATACTTATAATAATTTTATCATATTATAATAATAATTATATTATATTATAATGATAATAATTTTATTATAGTAATTA
Organism: Pinus albicaulis; assembly: GCA_034641835.2. Taxonomy (NCBI): domain Eukaryota; kingdom Viridiplantae; phylum Streptophyta; class Pinopsida; order Pinales; family Pinaceae; genus Pinus; species Pinus albicaulis. The sequence continues at coordinate 1,616,341,926 of CM076578.1, forward strand.
TAAATTATAATTATATTCTAATTATAATAATTATAATTAGCAATATAACTATAATCATTATTATATATTATAGGGACTACTATGATAATCCCAAGGGATTTATATTATAAACCTAGGGTATATAAACCATAAAATAAATATTATAAACCTTAAAATAAGCATGGTTGACCATGGTTTAACATGGTTGATTTTCATATTGGCTCATTCTTTGTAACAATGTGATTTTGGACCACCGTTTAACATGGCTATCACAATGTGATGTTGGACCATGAGACAATCTTTGTCACACTGTGACCATGGTTGACCATGATTGATTTTCATATTGTTACAATCCTTCAAACAATGCATCGTTGGACCATGGTTGACCATGATTATAAACTCAACGGATTTATATTAAACCTAAGGAATTATATTATAAAAGCTATGAATAATACTATACCCTAGGAATATGAACACTTAGATTAATAAACCCAATGGATCGATATTATAAACCCAAGGGAATAATACTAAACCCAAGAGATTAACATTATAAACCCAAAGTGTATAAACCCTAAGATAAATATTCTAAACCCTTAAATAAACACAGTTGATCATGGTTTACCATGGATGATTTAAATATTGAAAAAATATTTGTAACAATGCAGCGTTGGAACATGGTTGACTATGGTTGACCATGGTTGTCATAATGTGACATTGGACCATGATAAAATCCTTATCATAATGTGACAATTTTTAGTGACCATGGTTGAACATGATTGGTTTTCATATTGAGACAATATTTCTCACAATGCGACGTTGGACCATGGTTGACCATAAACCCATGAGATTGATATTATAAATCGAAGGGAATAATAGACCCAAGGGAATTACAAACCCTACATATTTATATTATACCCAGGGGATTAACATTATAAACCCAAGGTGTATAAACCATAAAATAAATATTATAAACCCTAAAATAAACATGGTTGACCAAAATTAACCATGGTTTATTTTCATAATGACACAATATTTGTCACAATGCAAGGTTAGACAATAGTTGACCATGATTTCTTTTTATTGAGACACCATTTGTCAAAATGCAATATTGTATGATGGTTGACCATGGTTGATTTCCATATTGAGACAATCTTTGTTGTAATGTGACATTAGACCATGGTTGACCATGATTGACCATAATTGACAATGCTTGACAATGGTTTGTCATGGTTAAGTTTCATAATGAGACAATCATTGTCACAATGTGACGTTGGACCATAGTTGACCATGATTATAAACCCAACAGAATTATATTAAGCCTTAGGTTTAATATTATAAATCTTATGAATAATATTACAGCATATGAATTTGAACCATTTGGCTAATAAACCCAAGGGATTGATATTATAACCCAAGAGAATAATAAATCCAAGTGATTAATACTAAAACCACAAGAGATTATAAACCCAAGGGAATAATATTAAACCAAATGGATTAATATTACGAGCCTAGATCCATCTTAACTTCAGATCTATGAAGCGTCAAGTGGGATCAAATCTCTCGAGGTGCAAAACTTGAGGAAATGTTTTCACCTCGAGATATTTTATCCCTCTCGGTGCTTGACAGATCCAGAGTTAATATGGATCCAGGCTAGTTTTAGTCATGTGCGGCCAAGGAAAATCTATCGAACATATGATAATTTTATAAATAATATGTAAATACATCTAATATTAATATAATCATTTTAAATATGCTAAATATGTTTGAGATTTATGTGGTCATTTTAATTTTAAATATGCTTAGTTACTTCACTTTGTTGAGATGATAAATATTGTTAATAAATTTAATGATGAAAATCGATGAACTAAAATTTTTGGATGCAAAGTGACAATGCAATAGTGTTGAATGATAGAAAATGTGAATAATAAGAATGTAGTCAATTACAAATAGACTTCATCATGATTAATCTCAAAATATTTTCTTCTACTATTCTTATTATCTCCCTCGTTAGTTTTGTCATCTTTTCATATCAGTTATATGAAAAGGAAAATTGAAATTATAAACCATTTAAATATTTAGCTCGAGATGTTGTTGTAAGCATCATACATTCTCTCTTTATCTCCAATATTAACAGGTTGAGTTACTATAACAAAAAAATCAATATACATTGTCAATAATTTATTTTTCTTACACTGAAATCAATGCAAACTATTAATCCAATCACTTTACAAATAAAGTAGCATCATACATCCAATTACATCAAATCATAAATCAACATATACACTGAAATCAATGCATCTAATTTAAGCAATCAAATAAGATTAGAAAACAACATTTGCACTGAAATAAATGCATCTGATGCAAGTAATCAAATAGGATTAAGATACAAAATGAGAATAAATGAAAAAACGGTTACTTAAAAAGAATCAAAGGTACCATGATACCATAATAATGGAAGAGGAAAGGAGGTGCATGGGTGATTTAAATTCACATTTTTCCTTTTAGGTACATATTTCCTCACCCAAGATTCTGACAAATATTAATGATTGATATTTGACTTGTGTGGTCAATTTGATGTTTTTCTATAACTCTTTGGAAGGGCACACTTGTTGTATGTAGCTTTGGGAAGGAAATATCTTTTGACCCTTACTAATGGATCATTCTTACACTCCTCCTTTTGAATTCTGAGTTCTCTCCCTCACCTTTCTTATGAGGGAACATGTGGGAATCCATGGTTATTTTTGCTTTGAAATCATAGGAAAAATCCACAAATTATGGATGGTAAGAATATATGGAGTTTGGGGACTTACTATTGAAAATTTAAAGAGGAAATGGGATGGTCTTGGGATAAAATCATGGAGATTAGGAACTTACCATGTTGAAAATTCAAAGATGAAATGAGATGGTTTTGGGGTAAAACCATGGCCAAAATGTCTATAATAGTGGAAAAAAACACTCGAAACATACAAAACTATTATTGTTGGCCAACCACTATTTTTCCAAGTGTTCTCCTCTGACCCACTCCTAGAATTAAACCAATAGTATTTTACACCTTTTACTTTCCAATCACGTTATAATTTGTTTTTCCAAGTGTTCTCTTATATCTTTCTGGTAAGTTAGCCAATAGTCTTAGAATTTTTCTACATGCACTAGAAAGGAATTGGATCGTATAGGCACTGTGAGTTACAGAAATATATTGTTTTTCTCGTCCTATGAAGGAGAAGAGAGTGCAATGGTACATAGATGATTGGATGAGATCCTAGACCACTCAATGGTGTACAAATTGGTTATTCCATTGGATAAATGGGTTGGGTTGGGTTGGGTGATATTAGAACTAACAGGAGATTTATTCATCTTAGTAGCATCTTGGTTCAACTTAGGAGTGGAATCCGTAATTTATTTTTACGGTTGAATAGTGAATTAATCCCCAACTATTTTTTTGATTGAATTAATTTGAATACATATAAACATTCATTTTATTATATGTCGATTATTTTACATTTTTAACCTTTAATTAAAAAATAATGTAAAAATAAAAATACAAACATGTTATCTCTATATTGTCTATAAATTATATTTTCATTATTGTTGAAGCTTGAATTTAATTTCGAATTGAGGCCCTCATGGGTGTGGGTTGCTGGACAACGAATGAATTGCTAGGTGTTTGTGCCATTGTATAGGTCACAAATCAAACCTTGAATTACCCATGAACGGTGCTTGGGGGTGGTGCGGTTGTACCTGGAGGTTATAGTGGCAGTCGTCGGGGATCGACCCGCTGTCATGTGAGTACGAGAGTTGACACGTTATCGATTTTTCTAGGCATAAAAAATTTCTCTATGAAAGTAACTCAAAAACCAAGAAAACCATCCAAACGTGTCATAATTCTAGAATTGATGTGAAAACTAGCCTACAACCTGATATGTGTTGATGTTTATGCAATCATTGAACTCTTTGTGGAAGATCTCAACCTATAAAAAATCAATATAAAGGTCTGAACCTATAAGCAATCAATATTAATATGAATTCTACTTAATATTTCCATGAAAACTTTAATCATCCACAAAGGTTAATGGATAAACAAGATCATGAAAGCGATAATGTACCTAAGTGTTTCTAAGTATGAGTGGACAAACAGAAGTTCGACATTTACATGCTGCTTAGAAATTTTGAGCTCATTTCATATCCTCTTGGGAACTATATATATATATATATATATATATATATATATATATATATGGGGAGGAAGGTGGGGGAATTCATATATTTTTAAAAGGTATGGAAGCCTTCATCATCAAAAAAATTATTTGACTATGGATTTCATTAGATACACTTGGTCAACATTCGTAGATGAGAAGCAGACCCATTGGAAAATGTCATTTATAGACTTAGATCTTTACTGAAGTAATGTGACTTAGGTTCAGTTTGATTTTTTAAAATGTATGTAGTTAATGTGAAGGGCGTTGCATAATATTAACATCATGGTAATTCATCACACTAACGTTAAATTGTTGCTTAAAAATCAGAAGCATTGCAGCAAAATGTAATTGGTAATTGTTGGTTTGTTTTTGGTCGGAAGTAATTAGTGCATCCATAGTTTATATGGTTGGTAATAGGAATTGAAATAATTATTTCATTATATAATTTGTATTTTTTGAAAAATATATATAATTTATTTTAAATTTAAACTATGGTTAATTTTATATATATATATAAATATATATATATATATATATATATATATATAAGCATATAGATTTCCTTTTTATTATGGATATTATTAATTTGTAAATATATTTTGTTACAATACAATGGCTTACTAATACCACGTACTCAAAAATCCATAACTCATATTCATATGAGACATGTTTATATGAATTTTTTTTAACTAATCAATTTAATTAAAAGGGTAAAAACGGTGTTACAACATCATTCAACACTCATCTAGATCCGATGCTCTTTTATGGCCCTGAACAATCCATTTTTCCATGTAGACTTGGTTATATATACAAAAAAATTGCATACGTTACTCTGCCCACACTAAATCGTGTACATATGGTGGTCCCATAACACTATACCTACATATACCTTTTAAAATATGGAAAAATAAAATAACATGTTTTTTTTTGGGAGGGGTTTATGTGTTTTATTGAGAGCCCACATATAGTAGCTTGTGGGCTAAATGAAATATCCAATTTGAGGTGGTGTATATACACACCTTGGGTATGCCTAATTACATCAAGAGAAGGTATATCGACATTATACCCAATTTCTCCCAGATCAAGTTTTCTTTTCCCATGCCTCCTGCACTCCGAGTCTCTAGGAAAAATTGGTTTCCTTTGTAGATATGTTCATAATCATTATATAGCATCTACTTGCACTTATTAGAGAGGTTGTCTTCATGGTTCAGGCTGGACATATCTAGAGGAAGGCTTCATCGGTGCCTTTGGCCTAGATCAGGTTGTACCTTTCTTGCACTTATTGTTGTTAATCAATAAATAAGCTCGTGTCTTTTTCCTGATATGTTGGTTTCTCATGAATGATAGTTTATCTGTTTTTATGTGATGATCTAACATATTTTTTTGTGTATTCACATTGATTTTTCTATTATATATATTCTTCTATGATTGAATTTCAGGTATGCATATCTTGGAGGAAGTAGAGGGTTTCGACCCTACGGGAACATTATCAAACATAGGACCTTCAGGTATGTATCCTAATCCAACTTTGATAATTCATATGTTTCGCATGCTTGTTTGAGTGTTCTTTGTTAATTAACTTTTTCTTCTTTCTTGAGGATTTCAACCCTTGCCTTAGCGAACATTTCCCGCCAACATAATTGTTGACTCCATTGGGGAATACCATCAACTATTTCCCTTTGATATGGGTGTAGTTTGTTGTTTCTTATTTTTTCCAGCCTTCTTGAGTGTCAATTAATTATTCCATTCAACCTGATCTTTTGGATCTAGGCCTTTCTTTTTATTTTTCCTTATTTTTTCCACTTATATGTGGTTTTTATTATATAAAGTTTCATATATACGTTGTTACTTCCAAATAAACGTGTGCATATGCGTATTTCTTCAAAAATAGTCGTGTATACATGTGAGACTGTATTTGAAAAGTCACGTACAGATCTGAAAAATATTTTTTTTTATTTCTTGATTTTTCTGAGGGCTTGACCAAGTTTGGTTATGATTTATTGATGTGTATGAATCTTAAAGTCACCTTGATATTTGGTGTTGTTGGTATCTTTCATATTGTTTGAGAAAACCCTATGCCAACCTAGGGTTTTTAGTCTTTCAATCTTTTGGTGTTTGAAGTTGAGTTCCAGATCTTATTTGTGAAGTGTTTGGTTGTTTTGTGCCTCTCGAATAACTATTGTTACTCCTAAACTTGTTTATAGCCTAGTGTTTGAATTGCTTCTTTTACAACCTAGAAGTTGGCTTATTTTTTGTTTCTCTTTCTTGTTTTCGAAAGGTGCTTCTAATTCATGGATGAATAAGAGATTTAAGTTCTCTTGAGTTTTTCTTATTTTCAGAATCTTTTGTATATTTCTGGGATAATTATTTGAAGTGATTAAGTCTCTTGTTTAGCTCTAGTATTTTATCTTTGTGATCATTGGTGACCAGTGTAATTTGAGTATTTTTAATTTTATTGGTCTTGAAATTTTTTCGTGTTTTCCCATTCTACTTTTGTTCCTTAAAATATTTAAAAGAAAAAGAAAAAACATTGCTTTGTTTTTCTTTTGTTTTGTTTTTGGCTTTCTAGTCTTTTGAGTTTTGGAAAATGTGTGAATTTTTCTGTTAAGGTTAATAGTCTCTTTGCTTTGAGGATTGTTTTTATTTTGAAATTTTCTTCTCTTTGCTTGTTGAATTGGCTTTTACTTTTGGGATCACATTTGTTTATTTTTTTTCCTTTCTTTGAATCTCGCATTTTCATTCTAGTGTGAATTAGGGTATATGCATTTTAGACAACATTTAATCCTTTTGTTAGGTGATTAATGTGTGATTGCTTAATTGAAAAAGAAAAAGAGATTTTTTCTTTCTTAGATTTCTCATAGAACCCTTGTAGAAATATTTTTCATTGAAGGAAATAAGTGTTGCATTTTAATGTAGCCCGAGTTTTCTATTGATTTATTTTGCGTCAAAACATCATCCGTTTCACTTTTGCTTCTTTTTTCTTAAATAACAACCAGCTAAAATGAGCTCTTAAAATTAAAATGAACTAAAAATTTTATTTTTTTCATAGCAACATCAACTAGTCTAGGGTATTTAGGGCCTTGGAATAGGTGTTTGGAGAGTAAAATATCTCAGTAAACTTAAAAAAAAAATATAGAAGTTTATTAAAGAGTGGAAATATAGTATCATTAAGATTTATGGGAAAGCTCCCATAACAGAAGAGTAAAGCACGAGGACATATGAAGATAAGGAAAGAGAGATACCCCCTCTCTTACTTGTTGGATCGCATGCTTATTACTCTTTCTCCCGACTTCTAACCATGAGCTAGCAACCTTAGTTTGATTTCATAGGGATCACACAGGTAATTGTGGGGGAGAATGATAATGGTACCTGAGGCAGACGTTGTATCACTTTCATAGTACTTCTAGAGGGTGCTCTTGTGAAGCTTGGGTACTTTCACCGAAAAAGTCTATTGTCTAGGGGCCAGTGTAACTGCTTATTATACCTTCATTGTTAAGATTGGGCCCGCATCATCTAAAAATACCTTCAAGAGGTCCTTATCTTCGCTTTCTTATATTTTGGTGTCAGGTCCTAATCACCCGAAGCAGAAATACTTGGAAGTTGTTTGCTTTGTTGTAGCTCTAAGACCTTTTTAGAGAGTGCTTTGTGCTCCTAGCTCGCTGTAGGTGATTTGAGTCTTTAGTTTTCATTTATATATAAAGGTGGTTGATCGACCTGTTCGTTGGCCTACAAGGCTTCGTGGGATTTCACCTGTAAGTATTGAGCCTTCACCTAGAATGCATATGAGTGATTATGTTGGTTCTTTTGAACCGCTGTTAGCTAACACAACAGAGACATATCCTTCTATGAGGGCCCTTATTTCACATGACTAATCTAGTCTAGTCCATAATACATGTAGAAATGATTTCATTCTTACTAGAGTACTCTTCCAATAAAAAGAAGAAGTACACATTGAAAACATTTCTAAGTCCCCTAGGACCCCTACAGAACCTATTCCTTCTCATCTTCCTTACATTGTATTTTATGTGTGTACTATGACTCATAGGCTAGTTAGCCCTGTTCACTCTCCTTCTCTCTTCTTAATGGGCAATGTTAGTGGTGCAAGTATGGTTGTTGATAACGCTCGTGTACATACTCCTTCTTCAGCTATAGGAGGAGGTACTATTGCTATCTATACTATTACACCTAGTACATTAGACGTTGGCTCTGCCTTGGCATCATGGGTTCAAGTGGGGGCACATAACCTTTTTCTCCTTTCACTGGTGCTTATCCTTTTGGAATTACACCTAGTGGGATTCCCTCAGTCTCATCCACTTTACCTTTTTCTTCCTCTGTATCTATGACCTCGATGACTAGTGGTTCAACATATTTATAAGGCTTTGCATTCAGAAGTGGAAATTTTCCTCCTTCGAATCCATCATTGAATGTAAGATCAATTCCTTTCTCTAGATATGCTCAAAACATTAATCATTTTCAAGGAAGCTATGGCTTGGTATATCCTTTTGTTAGTGGTTTTTAGTCTGGAAATCTCTCCCATTTATTTGGTCAGCAAAGGAGTATTCCCTTCCCCACTGCTAGTAATTCACAAGTTTTCCCTCCTTTGGAATCCTTACCAGGGGCTATCCCCATATAATGTTCCGTTAGGAGGAATTTTTCCTATAAATAGTAATCATGTAGTAGGGGGTTGGTACACTTCGTATACCCTTGGACTAAAAGGTTTTCCTTATACTTCAGTTGCTTCTATGAATAATCGTTGGCAGTGTGTTGCCTCTCAAAATCCAGGATACTCTTTTTCAAATGTTTGGAATTCCACTCTTGGAGCATGTAATTCTCGAGTTCCTTTGCACTTACCATTCCTAGAAAATATCAATTTTCTAGATCTTTGAAAATTGACTAATGATCTAATATATTACAACCCAAATTGGCCTCCGGTCCCTACTATAATTTTGTCTGATATACCAAAATTTGAAGGGAAATCTGATGAGGATCTGACAAACCATATAACCAATCTCTAGTTATGGTGTGCATCAAACTCCTTGAGTGATGATTCAATTAGGTTGAGACTATTTCAACGCACCTTAATTGTAAATGCAGTGAAATGGTATATTGAGTTAAGAACGGGGACATTTTATACGTTTGATGAGTTAGCTACAATGTTTCTCAACCATTTTTAGTTTCCTATTCATTATGATGTTGGAACTGAGCTTCTCACCAATTTTTGAGTAGGAAAAGGCTACCCATATTTCAAACCACATTCAAGAGTGGTGCAAAAATAAGATATTGATCAAGGCATATATCCATGATGATTTTTTTCTAGAATGGTTTTTGAAATCATTACAGTCGGAGATATATAAGGATGTGTCACTTTCACGAGTGTTCACTAAAGAACAATCTATCTTTAGAGCCCAACAATTAGAGCTTATTTATTCCTAGTCTGGGTTCCTCCATAAGATTTTTCCTGATGTTCCTAGATCAAAAATATATCTTGCCAAACTAAAACTACGACCCCATGCCGACGAAGTTGTAGGATCGATCCATAGTAATACAACTAGTTTCTTAAATAAATCACATTAATTTCATTGCAATATGCTTCTGCAATGCAAAATATGCCATCAATATCTCCTCCTCAACTTTTACCAATTAATATTGTATAGTCCTCAAATACCAAAGGAAATCAACAATCTGATGGGAATAAAAAAGTTCATGGGAATAAAAAAGATAAGGGGGGAAGGGGAATGAAAATAAACTTAGTGATGACACTGGTGAGGGAAAGAATGAATCTAAAAATAAGGCTAAATTCCCATGTAAATTATGCATTGGGGATCATCTTACCCATGTTTTCACCAAGATTCAATGTGCTCAGTGCTTTTAGCACATGAGGGTTATTATAGTTCCTAGGCTATGCTTACTAACCATTTTCCCTAAGGGAAACAATTACTTGTTGGCATGGATGCTAGTACGCGAACCCATACAATGGGAAACTAGGAAGGGGAATCTACATAAAATGTATATATGGTTAAGTCTCATGTTTATATTTCAAATAAATGTCATGATTATGGAGATAAAAAACCTTCTAAGGCTAAACCTACTTCCTATGTGCAAGAACCTCTTCATATACAGAGGCCCATAGTTGATCATGTACCTCGGATGCCTAAAGGTTCCTCAAAATGGTTGACTTATAATCCAAATGCTAGGGCTACTCATAACTATTCCATTCTTGAAAATTTAGCTCAGAGACCCTGTGCTATGTCACTTTTAGTGTAACAACAACACCTTGCTCCCACATCTACCCAAGTAATGAACCAACTAGGGTAAACATGAGTTGAGGGGAGGTTATGATCAGACACAACCTCCTATATGACCTTAAGGAAATGGAGTCGACATACAAACCTTACTAACATTCCTTAGGTGCCACAAGGCCCACTGGGAGTAACCAAACCACTCCAGGTGTCAATCCCTGAGGTCACTCAGATGTTTAATTGGATTTTACCCCCACTCTAATCATTTCCAAGGCATCAATGCAATTGGAACCTCCGAGTCACCCCCACAGGCTTGCATAAGTGCGACCACGAGATTTTTCCAAGGCTAGGGCTATACCTATACCCATAATTCCCTACAAATTTCGGAAACCATAAATTACTCAAGGAAAAGGCTTCTAGACTAAAAAGCTAGCTCCAGGACTAGGCTTGACTATCCCCAACTGGGACTAACATTATATCCAACACTTTGCAACAATGCAATCTATAGGTCATCAATAAAAGAATGGAAATAAGGGACTGAAAATTCTTAGGAAACTTATCAAGAAAGATCACCACCTACTCCCATTTATTATATTAACATTAATTAGGTCTTGCGCCCATTATTATTTCAGTTACAAGTAAAAACATGAAATTAACCATGACTAGAACCAGTCACATAACCACACTTATAACGAGCATATAACCATAGAAATAAACATAGTATAATAACCATTAAAGCCACATAAATACAAGTACAGAATAGAGAGAAATTAGCTTTCATTAAACATAGGTAAGAGCCAACTAGTTTCAATACTTTCATGTGCCACACGACCATAGACATGGAAGAACCAAATATTTCTTCAACGAATCACCCCCATGCCATATTCCAAGAATGAATGTGGGATAAAACAATTGAAAAACAACCAAGGGAATCCATAAACTAAACCACCTCCACCTTCCCCATACCGTGATCTTACCTAAACTGGTACTGATATCGTAAAACTTAATCGAGCTTGGAATTCCTCTCGATCTCATCACCATCCTTGAGGAATTTTCTATCTCCTTGTCTCTAGGATTTACTGCAATCCAAACTAGAACACTAGTCCCTTACCGAGACACCACTCTCGGGCTTTACCATGTATCCCGCCAAAACCGGTCAAGGGATTCCTAGGCCTTAAGGAATGAACCTAAGATGAAATATGCCCCATATTTCGAAAATATTTGGAAATTCCAAAGCTAAAAATCGAGAACAATCCCATAACACCATGGCTATTTAGAAAAAGGTACGGAAAGGCTGAAAACCATTGTCAAAACTAGGAAAAACCATATCACTGACAACAAAGGAACCAAATATAAACATGCACATTCCATGCATGTAAAAACCAAATAGGAAATCATACATGCAAGTATTCCCTCTAAAGCTACTTGATCCTACTCTTTGTTTCTTGATCTTTGATTTTATTTCCTTTCCTTGTTCTTCATTTTCTTTCTTTTCCCTTTCTTTTTCAAATGTTTAAATTCTCCAAGAAAAAAATAAGTGTCCTAGAGTGTGAGAAAGAGAATAGAGAGAGAGATCCAAAACTGAACTGACAAAAGATAAACTGATAAAATTGTACCAACTAATCCTCATAAGCCTTTTTATCAATGAGTCCTCTATTTTCCTTCAATTTCATCCTCACATGCAACTTGTGACCTTTGACGTTCCTTTTTTCCTCATTTAATTTATTTTCATAATAAATGTGCCATTGTCTTTGAAAATTTCCCTTTAGCTGTAAACACATCCAGTGATGTCCACTAGGATATCTTTCCGAACATTGATCTTGTAATAAGTGTCCCTTAACCATGGTCTTATTTTTCCTTTATTAAATTTTATTACATGAAATTTTAACTCGGGTCTGTTATATAACCCTCCCCCTTGGGGAACACTGTCCTTGATGTTAAACCACACCTATACCTCAACAAAACCACTGAAAATAAAACATACTACCCATGGAGCTTTATAACTTAGCTCGTTGTAGTATTTATAGTGAATAACCTACTCAAAAGAAAAAACCATCATGACAACATGTCAATATAACAACCATACCTCTTATTGGAGCTTTATAGCATTTATCATGGAGGTATTTACAATAGAAACCATACATAAATATGTGAAAATACGAAAACTAATTTTCCTCAACCGGAAAAAAATGAAGGATACATACCCCACATCTAATCCACCATCTCCCATGTAGGTTCATTTGGCGCAAAGTCCCTCCATTGCACTTTAACTTTCATTATGGCTCTATGTCAGAGCATGAGCTATTTCCACTGCAATATGCACTTAGGTTCTGGATGGAATTCTCCTTCTTGCTCCACCTGCAATACAGACCAATAAATAACATGATCAGCATCTTGTATATACCTTTTAAGTAATATAACATGAAAAACATCAATGACTTTCATTGTTGGAGGAAGTACAAGTCAATAGGCTACTGGTCCAATCCTCTCAAGGATCTCAAAAGGCTCGCAATGCTATGGTTCTAACTTGGCACATGACCCAATCCTCATGGATATCTTCTTGGGATTGATGTGCAAATAAACATGCTCCCCAAACTGAAATTGCTTAAATGCCCTATGCTGGTCTACATAAATCTTTTTCCTATGTTGTTCTGCCTTTATATTATTCTTTATAACTTGCATCTCATGTTCCATGTCTGACAACATGTCCGGTCCAATAAGTACCCTGTTCACTAGATCATTGTAGCTGATGGTAGTATTACAACTACACCGATACAGTTCATCGAAAGGACTAATCCTCAATCTATCATGCTAACCAATTTTATATGAAAACTCAACCACTGGAAGGTACTCCTCCCATCTCCTCTAATGATGCATGACATACATCCTCAGTATATCCTCAAGGATCCTGTTGACCCTCTCTATTTGTCCATCTTTCTGTGGGTGATAAGTTGTAATGAAGGCCAAATTTATACGTAATACTGAAAAAAACTCCCTCCAAAACTTAGAAGTGAACTTTTCATCCCTGTTCAATACAATATTCTTAGAAACACCATGTAATCTTAAGATATCCCTGATGAATACATGTGCCACATCACTACCTAAATATGGAGTCTTCACTGGAATGAAGTGATCCATCTTTCTCAACCTGTCGACCACAACCATGATAGAATCATGCTACTTCACTTTCGTCAGAAGACTTGTAATAAAATCCATGGAAATGACCTCTCATTTCCATTTCAGAATTGGAATAGGTTGTAGTAGACCACATGGATGCTTACATTCCACCTTCACCTGCTGCAAATCCAAACATATAGCCACGAACTTTGGCACGTCCATATTCATATTCGTCCAATAGTATAATTTCATCACCCCCATCTATGTCTTATGATATCCTAGGTGACATGGATATGGTTTGACATGAAATTATCTCATAAAAATATTTTTGAGCTCATTTTCATCCAACATATAGATCCAGTCCCTAAATCTCACCAAATCATTTGCTGTGAGACAATATTCTGCATTCTGATCACATGTACCTTCACCTACACCTATAATTGTTCTTGCACATGTACCTGCACTCTGTTGTAACCTATTCCTGAGATACACATACATGCGATCCCACTATCCTTCCTATAATATTCAATCCTATAAATATGTCCCATAGAAACTCATAGCTTCTATATCATTCACCTATACTTTCCTCATGAGAGAATTTGAAACACTTCTTTCATTTCCCTTTATATATGGTGTCAAAGTCAAACACACTAAGGGTGGTGTTGGGGTTCCTATTTTTTGGAAAAATTTGGTAATACCAAAAGATAAGACAACATCAAACCACTTTGGGGCCCTAGGATCTAGCTCTCCTGGACCCGGAGAGGGATCTCTCTAATAAAACAAAGAATGATATATCTTTGAAAGTTAAAATGAGATGTTAGGCTAGTTATGAAGCACAAAGGGGGTTTAAAATGATTTGGTTGGTTGGTTGCTGGGTTGGTCATGAGATCATAGACTGAGAAATTAATGGGTGAAAAGGAACAAAGCAGCAGGATGTTTCAGCAAAGAGGATAGGTCAAGGATGTGCCATCCATTGGGCTATGGATTCATGAAAGGGGATTACCTGCACACAAATAGCCAAGGCTTTCAGAGGGCAAGTCATCTATAGTAAAGGATCTTTTTAGATAGATGATGGAATGGAACATTAAGGATTGAAAGTGAAAGAAGGAAAGACACCCAATTTCTGTCTATAGATAAGGTCAGAGTTCATTTAACTTCAGACCTACTTGGACATACTCAAAGGCAACTCTCAAAGGAGGGAAAAGGGGGCAGCTTGTAGATCAGACCAGAGGTCATTTAACTCCAGGTCAGCTTTAGCATGCTCCAAGGGAAAACAGAGATAAGTTTAACAGAGCCAGGGTCTATAGATCAAAGAACGACTTTGAACCTTCAATGCTTTGACACCAAAAAGGATATCCAGGCAACAAACCCCTAATTCATACATAAGCTAGCAGCATATGGAACCGCTATACTGGTTAAATTAGCTGAATTTACTCTTAGATTCACTATCAGCAGAAAACATTAAAGGCAAGGATAGCAGAAACATAGGGTACCTAACAAGGGTAAATCCTATGCTATATTTCTGATGCAAGCCAGCAGACCAATGAACATCATGAAAGTGTAATAAAACTATCAGACAAGAGAAAACATCACCTGTAGTAATAGAACAGGATCCAAAGAAATGTGCTTGATTAATTGATGCAAAACCAGTCACATACACTGAGCTCAAGGGCTGAATACAATACAAACTTCTCCTCCCAACCTACTACATAAAAAATACTCTGCTAATCCCTCCCAAGACTATTCTAATAGTCCAAATGAATCCCTCTAACAGCAATCGGCAACAACCGAACAACAACAACCTTTTACAATGTGTTCTTTCGAATTCTTATATGAGAAGAGAATAACAATGGTAGATGATATTCATTAAATGGATCCATTAAGACTGAGTGGTAGAAGATTCCGAACCCACTCTGCTTAATAGCCTTGCACTGTACTCTGTAGACCAGTTCAAAGATCTCTGTCGGGTAGGATTTGACCTCGGATGTTTCGTGAAGTCCTTCTGGTGTTTGGTATTCTGCCCTGCCTTCTACAATTGGTGAACTGGGTGGCAAATCTGCAAGGTCTTCATGCTTCATAATTGCTGTCTGACAGTCGTGAAAGCTTCTATTAGTGAAATACATTTAAGGGCTTAAGGAGACATGGAGACTTTTGCAAGAAGGTGTCCTTTTGGAGAAACAGTGCTTTGCTAATGTATACACAGATATGGCTTGTTTCGTGTCCACTTGGTCTTCAAATTGTGCTTTCTTCCTTTGATCATGGGATTAGGTGCTAAGCATGCAATTAACAGGCCTGGTTCTCTTTAATCCGTCTATGTTGTCTCACTGGCCGCTGCTAAAATGGCCTCCCTGCGCCATGCATCGCAGTGACTGCGATTATGATAAGCAGAGTGAAGAACCACTCTGATGAAAACCCTGCACAATGAAATAAATCAATTATAAAATCTGGGGTGGTAGAAGGTTTCCTATGGAGGCCGGAGGAATGGTGGCGGAGAAAAGGAGCCTTTAGTGTTAAACGCGGGAGTGTGGCCTTGGCTGAAATACAAAGGGAAAAGGGGCGGGATGAAATGAAATCGAGACTTTTGAATGGTGGGACCCGGTGGGCGGGGGCCGATTAACTGTGAGCCGTCGGATCTCAAGAGGAGATTAACGGCGGAGATTGAAAGTTGAGGCTAATAGGGACTCCGATGAAGAAACTGATGGGGGGGCGCAATTAGATCCCATCCGTCGAATTTGAAGAGATGGACGGCTAAGATCGAATCAGCAGATCGCAATCAGGGGCATGGGGGGTGACACTTTTAAACTTTGTGATTGTGATTGGAGCGATTGAGCACTGGTCGTTGGATCTGGGGACTAGATAAACGACCCACATTCAATCGGAGGGAGATGGAGAGGGGCGACAGAGCGATGATGTGATTATCGCTGAGACGTTGGATCATGCGAGATGGACGACTCAGATCGAATGGGGGATCATCAATCGAATATCGCTAATCGGGGATGCAAAGGGTGGCACATTTTAAAACTTGCGATTGCGATTGG
Organism: Pinus albicaulis; assembly: GCA_034641835.2. Classification (NCBI taxonomy): domain Eukaryota; kingdom Viridiplantae; phylum Streptophyta; class Pinopsida; order Pinales; family Pinaceae; genus Pinus; species Pinus albicaulis. The sequence goes on from CM076578.1 coordinate 1,616,358,495, forward strand.
AGCGATTGAGCGCTGGATGTTGGATCTCGGGACCAGATCAACGGCCCACATTCAATCGGAAGCCTGTGAAGGGGTGAGGAAGGTGTGGCAAGACTTTGCATGGACCGTTAGATTTATTCAGATCAATGGTGGAGATTGCGGCACGGGGCTACAGACCCAAATCCAATCGCATCGAGATTTTGCGTGTTTACAAAGGAATGTGCTCGCCCGAGAGCTCCGATTGCGATTAGCGCCCGGGGTTTAAGCGCTTGATCCTGGGCATGGGCCATATGGCGGGAAGGGTTAAGGGGCTAGGCCAAAAGGGGCTAGGCCTTAATATAAAGTGGAAAGTGGGTTTTTGCCCCTTTTAATGCATTTTAAGACTAGGAAAGGGTAACGGTAGGGGGGAAAAGGGAAAAAAAGGTCAAACAAGGGGTACGTGTAGGATTTAAAGGGGATTTTGGGAGGGTTTAGAGGGTAAGAAGGGAATTTGAAGGGGAGACAAGGGGATGAAAATAGAGGTATAGAAGGGATGATATAAGGGGGAAAAAGGAGGCCTTTCGGGCATTTCTTCACAAACAGAGAGGCTTTATAACTGGAAATGGCAGTGGGAATTTATCAAAGAACAAGGGCATAAGGAGGCTTCAAGGATGATGTGTTTTCAGAGGGAAATGTATTCCTTAAAGGCTCAAAAACATTTTAGCCCCCTTTTTGCTTGTCAAAAAAAATTATAGGGGGCTAACAGTGGCTCCACATGGGGATGGCTTCTTCTTGAAGGAGTCAAGAATTCAGAAGATAAATCTTTGGTGTAGGCCAGATGCTTGGTAATTGACCCATCCATTTTCTTTCTTGGATCAGCTACCACAAATTATGAAGATATCATATCAACAGTGGAATTTCTCCCAAACAACTACCTACCCAAACTATAGTCCTAACATTTTTTCTTCTGGGTGCATTTGGACTTGCAGAACCTTTACATCATCAATTTTTTACAAGCAGGAAAATAAACCTATTCTACTTCTACCCTTATTACTCCATGAGACCAGATTAAACTGTTGATCTCATAGTTTCTCTACCTAAACTAGTATCTGATAGGATTAAACTGTCTAGCATATTTCTTCTCTACATTCTAAGGTAGAAATTGAAAACAGTCAAGCCAGGATTAGACTGTCTGACTTACTGGACTTTGCAGAAATTAGAATAACTAACTACATGCTCACAGGCTGAGCTTTATTGAGCTTTTCCTACCTACCCTACTCTAACTAGAAATCTATGATGCTCTAGGTGATACAATAATTCCAATGCAGCCAATCAAGCAATAGTAAAAAAGGGGAGAAAAACTGACTGCTCATAAGAGACAACCATAGGGTGCTCTGCATGTGGATCTTCAAAACTGAGGCCACCAGTAGTGGTGACCAATTCTGATGTATTTGGCTCGCAAAATATCAATGCTAGAGTATTTGAGAAAATTAGGGCCTCCATATATTCTGCCAGAGGATCAATGAACACATGATGCACAAGTTCTTCTTTTAGGCCCTCCATGATTGGTAGGCTGTCTTTATCCTGGGCAACTTTGATTACTGGATCCTCCACTGCATCTTCAAAGTGGCTATTGAAAACCTGATCACCTTCTTCTTGTACTTCAATAGGAAGTGGAATCTCTTCCCTCTTAGGGGAAGGGAGACTTTCCAAAAATGATTTGGGGTCTCTGAAATGGTATGATTTCTCTTGTGAGTTCAGAAATTCAATCTCAGCTTCACACCTTTTCACCAGCACTTCTAGAAAAAATTTCTTCAGCTCAGGTTGATCATTGAATCTTGAGCTGGAACGAAAAACCTCTGGCAAGTCTTTGCTTCTGAGTTGGGCCACTATACCTGATATTCCATAACGAAACTCTTCAAGTCGAATTAATTCAGAGTCTTCCATTGGTGGGAATGATGTTGTAATGTGACTGGTCTCCCAGTGGAGTCATGTGAAAACAAAAGTAATCAGCGGCCTACTGATCACCAGTGGAGTCTTTTAATCATTTACGAACTGTGGAGTCGCCAGGTGGATGATTCAAAATTTTACCGTCCACCACAGTGATTTACCAAATCAGGCTGATTGGTCTCATTCCCCAGTGGAGTCGCCATTATGTGGTGTCAAAAATGGGGGACAGACCAATGTTATCAGTTATAGGCTCTCAGATTTTCCCCAGTGGATTCGCCATTATGTGGTGTCGAAAATGGGGGACAAACCAATGTTATCAGTTATAGGCTCTCAGATTTTCCCCAGCGGAGTTGCCATTATGTTGGGGTTCCTATGTTTTGGCAGATTTGGCAATACCAAAAGATAAGACAACATCAAACCACTTTGGTGCCCTAGGATCTAGCCCTCCTGGACCCGGAGAGGGATCTCTCCAATAAAACAAAGAATGATATATATTTGAAAGTTCAAATGAGATGTTAGGCTAGTTATGAAGCACAAAGGGGGTTTAAAATTATTTTGTTGGTTGGTTGCTGAGTTGGTCATGAGATCATAGACTGAGAAAGTAATGGGAGAAAAGGAACAAAGCAGCAGGATGTTTCAACAAAGAGGATAGGTCAAGGATGTGCCATCCATTGGGCTATGGAGTCATGAAAGGGGATTACCTGCACAAAAATAGCCAAGGCTTTCAGAGGGAATGTCACCTATACTAAAGGATTTTTTTAGATAGATGATGGAATGGAACATTAAGGATTGAAAGTGAAAGAAGGAAAGACACCCAATTTCTGTCTATATATCAGGTTAGAGGTCATTTAACTCCAGACCTGCTTGGACACACTCAAAGGAAACTCTCAAAGGAGGGACAAAGGGGTAGTTTGTAGATCGGACCAGAGGTCATTTAACTCCAGGTCAGCTTTAGCATGCTCCAAGGGAAAACAGAGATAAGTTTAACAGAGCCAGGGTCTATAGATCAAAGAAGGACTTTGAACCTTCAATTCTTTGACACCAGCAAGAATATCCAGGTAGAAAACCCCTAATTCATACATCAGCTAGTGGCATATGGAACCGCTACACTGGTTAAATTAGCTAAATTTACTCTTAGATTCACTATCAGCAGAAAACCTTAAAGGAAAGGAGAGCAGAAACATAGGGTACCTAACAAGGGTAAATCCTATGCTATATTTCTGATGCAAGCCAACAGACCAATGAACAACATGAAAGTGTAATAAAACAATAAGACAAGAGAAAACATCACCTGTAGTAATATACCAGGATCCAAAGAAATGTGCTTGATTAATTGATGCAAACCAGTCACATACACTGAACTCAAGGGCTGAATACAATCCAAACTTCTCCTCCCAGCCTACTACATAACAACTACTCTGCTAATCCCTCCCAAGACTATTCTAACAGTCCAAATGAATCCCTCTAACAGCAATCGACAACAACCGAACAAAAACAACCTTTTACAATGTGTTCTTGCGAATTATTATAGGAGAAGAGAATAGCAATGGTAGATGATATTCATTAAATGGATCCATTAAGACTGGTGGTGGAAGAGTCCGAACCCACTCTGCTTAATAGCCCTGCACTGTACTCTGTAGACCAGTTCAGAGATCTCTGTCAGGTAGGATTTGACGTCAGATGTTTCTTGAAGTCCTTCTGGTGTTTGGTATTCTACGCTGCCTTCTAGAATTGGTGAACTACATGGAAAATTTGCAAGGTCTCGATGCTTCATAACTGCTGTCTGATAGTCGTGGAAGCTTCTGTCGATGAAATACATTTAAGGGCTTGAGGAGACATGGAGACTTCTGCAAGAAGGTGTCCTTTTGGAGAAACGGTGTTGTGCTGATGTATACATAGATATGGCTTGTTTCGTGTCCACCTTGTCTTCAAACTGCACTTTCTTCCTTTGATCATGGGATTAGGTGCTAAGCATGCAATTAACAAGCCCAGTTCTCTTTAATCCGTCTCTACTGTCTCACTGGCCACTGCTAAAATGGCCTCTCTACACCATGCATCACAGTGACTGCAATTATGATAAACGGAGTGAAGAACCACTCTGATGAAAACCCTGCACAATGAAATAAATCAATTATAAAATATGGGGTGGCGGAATGCTTGCTGTGGAGGCTGGAGGAATGGTGGCAGAGAAGAGGAGCCTTTAGTGTTAAACATGGGAGTGTGGCCTTGGCCGAAATACAAAGGGAAAAGGGGCGGGATGAAATGAAATCGAGACTTTTGAATGGTGGGACCCGGCGGGCGGGGGGCAATTAACTATGAGTCGTCGGAACTCAAGAGGAGATTAACGGCGGATATTGAAAGTTGAGGCTAATAGGGGCTTCAATGAAGAAACTGATGGGGGGGCGGGATTAGATCCAAACCGTCAGATTTGAAGAGATGGATGACTAAGATCGAATCGGCAGATCGCAATTGGGGGCACGGGGGGTGACACTTTTAAACTTTGCGATTGCGATTGGAGCGATTGAGCACTGGCCGTTGGATCCAGAGACCAGATCAACGGCCCACATTCATTCAGAGGGAGATGGAGAGGGGCGACAGAGCGATGATTCAATTAGCGCTGATTCGTTGGGTCATGCGAGATGGACGGCTCAGATCGGATTGGGGATCGTCAATTGGAGATCGCCAATCGGGGACACAAAGGGTGGCACATTTTAAAACTTGCGATTGTGATTGGAGCGATTGAGCGCTGGCCGTTGGATCCCGGGACCAGATCAACGACCCACATTCAATTGGAAGCCTATGAAGGGGTGAGGCAGGCGTGGCAAGACTTTGCGCACACCATTAGATTTATTCAGATCAATGGTGGAGATTGCGACGCGGGGCTACAAATCCAAATCCAATCGCATCGGGATTTTGCATGTTTACAAAGGAATGCGCTCGCCCGAGAGCTCTGATTGTGATTAGCGCCCTGGGTTTAAGCGCTTGATCCTGGGCGCGGGTTATATGGCGGGAAAGGTTAAGGGCTAGGCTGAAAGGGGCTAGGCATTAATATAAAGTGGAAAGTGGGTTTTTTCCCCTTTTAATGCATTTTAAGACTAGGAAAGGGTAACGGTAGGGGGGAAAAGGGAAAAAAAGGTCAAACAAGTGGTACGTGTAGGATTTAAAGGGGATTTTGGGAGGGTTTAGAGGGTAAGAAGGGAATTTGAAGGGGATACAAGGGGATGAAAACAGAGGTTTAGAGGGATGATATAAGGGGAAAAAGGAGGCCTTTCGAGTATTTCTTCACAAACGGAGAGGCTTTATAACTGGAAACAATAGTGGGGATTTATCAAAGGACAAGGGCATAAGGAGGCTTCAAGGATGATGTGTTTTCAGAGGGAAATGCATTCCTTGAAGGCTCAAAAACATTTTAGCCCCCTGTTTGCTTGTCAAAAAAAATTATAGGGGGCTAACAGGTGGCCAAGCATATAGTTTTCCTGGAATTCAGATTCAGTTGTTCAAACAAATATCTCAACCCACTGTGATCCCCTAGCATTACAAATATCCTTCCAAGAAGATAATTCTTCCACATTTTCAACGAACCAATAATAGTTTTCAACTCAATATCATGAGTCACGTAGTCTTGTTCATGCTCATTCAATTTTCTGGATTCATATAATATCACTCATACCTCGAGAAGAAGGGATCCACTAAGTCCTATTTTACAATCATCTATACACACCACAAATTCTCTATCTAGATCTGCAACCTTAAGAACTAGAGAATTGGTAAACAACTGCTTCAACTGCTCAAAACTAGTTGTACATTATTTTTTCCATTCAAACTTCCTACCTTTCCTCTGCAAAGATGTAATAGGATATGCAATGCATGATCAATTCATAATGAACCTCTTGTAGTAACCTACTAATCCCATAAACTATCTAACTTCCTCCACATTCTTAGGATTTTTCCACTCCATGATGCCTCTTATATTTTCTGGATCTACTTCTATGCCTTCCTTGGAAACAACATGTCCCAAGTAGTGTAACTCTGACTAGAAGAAACTTCACTTTCTAAGCTTAGCATATAATTGATGTTCTCTTAGTAATATCAACAGTGTTTATAGATTCTCAACATGCTCTTCCTCATTCTTAGAATATACCAAGATGTCATCTATGAATACAAGAACAAAATTTTCTAGATAAGGACACAATGCACTATTAATAAAACTCATAAATGTAGCTGGGGCATTATTCAAACCGAGTAGAACTACAACAAACTCATAAATCCCATACATTTTCATGAATGCGGAATTGAAGATGCCAGATTCTTTGATGCGTACCTAATGACATCCCGATCTCAATTCAATCTTAGAGAATACTGTTGCTCCCTTCAACTGATCAAACAAGTCATCAATCCACAAAAATGGATACATTTTCTTAATGGCCACTTTGTTCAAATTCCTATAGTCAATGGACAATCTGATAGTATTATCCTTCTTCTTTAAAAACAATATCGATGCACCCCAAGGTGATACACTCGGCCTAATGTATCCCTTGTCATGAATTATCTTCAACTGCAACTTCAACTCAACTAAATATGGTGCACTCATCCTGTAAGGTACCTTTGATGCTGGTGCTACCCCTAGTACAAACTGAATAGAAAATTTCACTTCCCTGTGAGGAGGTAGCTCTTGAATATTTGCTAGAATCAAATCCCGAAACTACTGCAATACATGATACCTTTGGAAGGCTTCTGCACCATCAACATCTTTACCGTTGACACTGGAGACATGCACTACAAACATCACACAACCTTTCCTCCAACTATGCTCAGCCCCCATAATGGTGACCATCCTCACTAATGTAGGCTTCTTCTTTCCCTACATAATTCCTTTTTCTCCAATATCATCCAGGAACTCAATGTACTTTTCATAAAAATGTACTTTGGTTATGTGAAGGTAGAGCCAATCCATACCTAAACGCATACTATACGATCCCAATGGCAGTACATTCAAATTTTATGTTGTAGCCATACCATTTAACTCAAATGCATAAGCTCTTAGAAAATGATGAAATCTCTTCTTTGTATCGGTAGCCAATTGCACCACCCAAGATTTTACATGCACTTCTTAATTCGTCAACTTCAAAGTCTCCAAGGAAAAGCCAATATTTTAAGGAGATTTATCCTAAACTAAGTTGATACCATGAAAGGATTTATGTGTTTAATTAATAAGGAAGTTCCATTTGTTTGGGACAATTTCACTCAATTCTCATTCGATTCTTTGAAATAGGCATTGACATATGCTCCTCTTCTGAGTCCACCTGATTATAGCAAAGATTTTATTTTGTACTTTGCTCTAGCAACATCAACTATTGGTATGTTTCTAGTTCATGAATATGATTCCCTTAGGTATAAAGTGATTTATTATCTAATTCATGGCTTAGTTGGTCTTGAACTCTGGTATTCTCATATTAATAAATTGTCTTTAGCAGCAGTTCATGTTGTTCAACGGCTTCATCATTAGATTTTGCTCAAAAAAACATTTTTATTGGTTGAAGTCAATCAATTTCAATTTGTCCTTAGTGGGTGAGTGATTGGGGGTAAATACAATAAATGGATTTTCATTTTTCAAGAGTTTGATCTCAAGTTTATGTCATGGAAGTCAAAGAAATACTTTTTTTTTTTCACAGAATTAATTTTAAATTTCCTTGTGAAGGAGAGGTTACCTATGAAGAATCATTTCCAGATCAACATATTTTTCTTATCTCCTCACAATATCCTTGGTATGAAGACATCATTATATATATATATACTTCGAATTTTCCTTAATATTTTTATAAGGACAAAGCTCGAAGATTACGTCACCTGGATAAGAATTATTTGACCTTAGAAGAAACTACATCCCAAAAAATATTACATGCGGGGTATTTTTGGCCCTTGTTTTTTAAATATTTTATTGAGGTGGTCAAAAAATTCCATCGTTGTTAAATTTATACTCAAAAAATGCACGCTCATCCAACTCCACTTTTTCCTATCACTATCAGTACACTTAATAAGTGGGGAATTTATTTTACTACTTGTAACCTGATTTCGACTAAGGGACACAAGTACATTATCGTAGCAATAGGGTACACCATATTGGTCAAATCTATGCTTACTTTTAATAATGATGGTGAGACATCAACTCTTTTCCTTTTCAATCAAATCATTTCACGTTTAACTATTCCTAAAGAGATTGTCACTAATCTTGGTTGTCACTTTAAGAATTATGTGATTTTTGAGTTGGTTCTGAAATTGGGATTTCTAAAGGAGCATTCATCTCCTTATTATCCTCAATCTAATGGAAATGTTGAAGCTATCAATAAATCCCTTAAGACTATCCTGCAAAGGATGATTAATCAAGCTAAGTTAAACTGGAACAACATGTTATACCTTGTGTTCACTCCTTTTCAGTTGGTTTATGGTTTTTAATTGATCTTTCCAATATCTTTTGATATTCCTAAAGTGATTGTCACCGATCTTGGCAGTCACATTCAAAACAAGATGATGTCTGAGTTGGTTTTGAAATTGGGATTTTGGTAGGAGCACTCATCTCCTTATTATCCTCAATCTAATGGACAAGTTGAAGTCTTCAATAAATCCCTTAATACTATTGTACAAAGGATGATTAATCATGGAAAATTTTAGAGGCTAATATTCTCTAGTGGGCTAATTTTCCATGGTTTTTCCAAAAAAAAGGTTCGCTAATTTCCATTTTGTTCTAAAAATTATTTGCCCAAATTTTATAGTATACAATTATTTTACCTTAAAAATCACCAAAATTGTATAAAGATAATGTATAAAATTATTAGAAATTTTCATTTTTTTACAAAGATATCAACAAACATTTTATAATTTGCAATTTGGGGACTAGTAATATTCTCCAAGGTTTCTAAAATTTAAGAAAAATTTTCATCCTTAAAATTTTCCCTGTGATTAATCAAGCTAAGTCCAACTAGAACATCATGCTATACCCTGCACTCACTTAGTTTCAGTGGGTTTATGGTTTGGAATTGATATTTCCTATAGGATGTGAGAATCCATCTCATAAGTTGGCAGTCCATCTTCTTCCAGACACCTCAGGTCTCAAAGAGCGGCTTGTTGATTTGGAACATCTTGATGAGCAACGTTGACATGCCACCATAATGAACGAGACCCATAATAAAAAAAGTCAAAGCTCGGTATGACAAGTCTGTATGACCTAGGGTTTCCTCTGAAGGTGACCTTATCTTGTTCTATGACCATGATAAAGATACTTTGGGGGAAGGAAAATTCAAATCTATGTGCTATGGTCCTTTCATTTCTAAAATATTCTTGAAGAAGGGTGCTTATGAATTGATTGATTTTGAAGAATGTGTCGTTTGAGCCTAGAAATGGGCTCTCTCTCAAGAAATACTATGCCTGGGATATTTCCTAGAATTAGCTTTGTTTTGTAAATATTCCACATAGTTTTAGTTTCTCTATATAGGTATCGTGGTGATGATGGTGTTTTTTATTTGATTTGGAAGGTTTTGATGGGTGATTCAGTGTACCTAGGATTCACAGATGGCACTAGTATACATACTCAGAATTTAGCTTCCGCTTCTTGGGTAATACATTATACATCTAGTGAGTTTTTGGTCGCATGAGGCATATATACTAGTCCTTATTCTAATAATATGGTTGAGCACAATGTAATTATTAAATTACTTTTTGAAGCAATATATTATGGTATTGAATCATTAATCGTTTACTTGGACTCGCAACTAGTTGAGTCTCAATTAAATAATGTTTATCGTTTGAGTGCTCCTTTATTACATCGTCAAATTTTTAGAGTGATATTATTGCAAATATCACTTAATTTATTACTTTAAATCATATTCCACAATAAAAAAATGCATTTGTTGATTATATATTTAACCAAGCATTGGATTGTCATATTAATCATTCATCACATTAAATCAAAACATCAAAAAATAATTTGTATATATGATCAATTCATCACAAATTATTTATATATATTGTGTCAAAATATTAAATAATGTGGAAAAATTTCCTACAAAATTAAGGCTTAAGCTCGATCATGTTGATATAAACAAAGATCGGTCATATAAAAACTAAGTTTGTGGGCCCTACCCTAGATAAGCATCTTGATAGAAGAAGATGGCATTCACAACTTTTCAGAAGAGTCACGCCACTCTTGTGGTACTCCAACCACTCATCTCTATATATCCTCTAGAATATCCTCTACTGCTTCCATTGGAACTTGACGAGTCAAAGTCTCCAAGTTCCTCTGTACAATATCGAGGATTGTCTCAAACCCAGTTGATGCTCTCTGCATGTCTCTATTGCGACACCTATGCTTCGGTAGACCCTTGGGTCTCTCTGGTCCAACATTTCTATCATGATAATTTAAATTTGTAATATTTTTTTTTCACGGAAAAATAATTTAAATTCTTGAGATTATATTCAAAAATCCAAAAAAACTCAAATATTCCCAAAAAATAAATGGGAAGGGGATAATTTCTTAATTATTTGATGGAAGAAAGAGTAATTCATGCCGGCCTTGAAAAATTCACTTAAAATGAGTCTTTCCTCCATCGGAATGAGACTTAGTTTGAATTTACAGAAGCCATAACCTTTTTCTTGAGTTAGTCATTCACCAGTTGGTTATATCTTCCAATCATATGGAGAATTTTTTAATGTCTGCTACGTCGCAAACTTATAAAAAATTATTTTATGTTTCCATGAAGTCACATCAATTTGTGCTTTTTTTTAAGGGAACTAAACCTATTATCTACCATTCTGTGGTGTCTCTTGACTCATTTTTTTCAGACATACCCAATTTTTCAAGTTATTCTCAGTATCATATCAATGACATGGCCCTTTACTTGTGCTAGTCAAGAACATCCCCGTTGAATTATTACTGGTGGGTCTTCTCTTATCGACTCGAATCTATTTCTCTAACGGTCGACCTAGAGTTCAACACTGGCCCTCTTTACATCATTGATAGGTGACCTTGTGCTCAACATCACTCAACGTAATGGGTTTTTCACTAAGTGGTTTCCCTTGTGTTTGACGCCATTTTACATTATCACACATTGGGATTCATGCAGTACATTTTTTTCCATTTGACCCTATTGGTGGATTCCTCGCCTCTGTGTCAGCTTTCATTATTGGTTGGTTCTTAGGATTTTAGTCGTGCAATAGCTACACCTTTTGTATGTCGAAAATGCACTTCGAAATGGTTACTTCATCTTTCTTCATTCGATTTCTTCCAAATTATTGGCCTGTGGGTTACTCTCAGGCTGGTTGATGTGGGATGCTTTAATTTCTTCCTTCCAGTGAATATTTTCCCATCGAATCTAATTGATTGCTCTAGGAACAAGGTATAGAGTTATTTTTTAGTACCTTATGGTTTACAGTCATAAGTGGCAGACTCCTTCGCTATCGATAGTGAGAATACATCAATGTTTCCTAGTTGATAGATTCTTTCAAGTATTCGAATTCAACACATATATTAACACTTGTTAGATTGTAGTACAATACGTTGACACTCATTATCATTATTGGTTAGTTTTCTTGTGTTTTTTAATGGTATACATCAATGACTAGTAATAAAACAATTTCTCAAATGGTCGACTTTAGTTCATTTATTCCCATTCTGTAGAAATCTACCATTTGTGGTCAGTGAAGACCTTGGCTTGCGTCAGCATCTTGGTTCACTTGAAAACTCCTTCATTTTTCTTCCAATGACACCTTTTACCTCTATATGTTCTGGTATTTCACAACAACATCTTATATGTTGGCACCCAATTTTATACAGTACCACTACTCCACCTATATGATTTGGTACTTTTATCAGGATGAGATATGGAGCATAATTTCTAACATCATTGATCGAGAATTTTTTCTATATGTGATATTGAGACATAACTCCATTATGTACCTTTTCAACTATGGTCTGATGATCCACTATGTATTCTTTAGATTTTTTTTTTGTACGTTTACACTAATCCTAATCTTTCCATTTTTCCTCCTCCCATCCCACCCATGGGTTTCGAACCAGTGACCTTGCAGTTGGAGTGCCTTAATAGTGCACCCCATCACTGACTGCTCCACACCACGTGGGTTGTTCTTTAGATTCTTATTAACGTTTATGTATACATTTTGGATCTGCTTTATACTTGATCAACATACATGCTTTACTACTTCTAAGCATGGGTATGCTCGCCTTAGACATGAGTTTTCTTTATGAATCCTTCCATAAGTATTTGATGGGCAGGAATATGATGATATCCTCCCCGGTTTTCAAATGACTCCTCTCTCTATACTTAATATATTTTGTCATCATGTTCCCCTTTTCACCTCATATATTAGGTCGAATCTGTTATAACATCATTCAAATGAAAGATAAATGACCAAGAACTTAACGTACGGCAACCAATCTCCCCAAATGTTGTGTTTGTTGTATCACTTCTACAAGGTGTCTGACTTAGTTACCTATGGTAGGTTTTCAGCCTAATGGTGTCTCCCAAAATATACGCAACGGTACGTGGGAGTCCAAATCCATAGTAGTGTTGTCTGATGTGTAATTCTTTGATGAAAGCGTCCCAAAATATACTTTCATACATCAATATACTTCCATACATGGGATGAGATATCACCACTGGGTTGTAACACAGACTGTTAGCAACAACTCCTACGCTTAACGACATTAGAACACGTCTCTATCCTAGACCTCTAAATGTGATTCGTTATGTTCCAAATGCTCCTTAGGTTGATTGAATAAATTTTAAGGTTGATATTGGATTATGTCTCGATTTTAAAGTCCTATCGATGTCACCTAAATCCCTAAGATGTAGCTAAATGAGAGAAGAAATAATTCATTTCGATCAAAACTTTGTTAATTAAGGAGAAGGAAACTCATGCAATCAACGAATAAAACAAAACAAATACATGGAATGAAATTCACTTTAGTAGTTTTCTTATAAGCACAATGCAAAATGTAGAATGTAAATAAAAAACAATGCTTTGAGTACTGATTAAATCTCTCGAAACGCATACAAGAGGCAAAGATTTGAAAATCAAAGAGAGACCCAAACCAATTTCCTCAAAACAAGACACTCTTAATTTCTACATTGATCAACACTCAAAGAAAAAAAACTTCAGTTGAAAGCAAGAAATTGTGATCTAATGCTTGATAGCGAAAAGAAACTCAAATGCACATAACGTTGACACTTAAAAATTCTAATCCTGAGAACCAACAAAAAGACAAACTCAATAAAAAAATAAAAATTAAAGGATATGACAAGACTTGATCCAATAAGAATTCTGGAAATAAACAAAGCATGCAACTGCTCGGATGACCTGAAAACACCTAGAAACCGTAGGATGACAAGGACACACTAGCTTTGCAAAAGAGAGAACCAAATATGTGAAACTTGAATAAAAAATGTCATTGAACAGAGAAGAACGAGATCTATCCAAACAACAATGAAAACTCAGAAGGATAAAACCCACCGGATGACCAATAGAAGGAAACCCTAAAACATGATACACAGAAATAGGCACGGCTATTAAGCTGTAGTTTGCACTGGAAGAGGAAAAGCGCTACTGTGCAAATGCATTCAGTGCGACTGTCAGAGAAATACTAGCACTAATCGAGGAGAAGACTTGAAAATAAAAGGGCTTGCTAAATTAACACCAGGCTTATCACTTCAACATGGAGATAAATGTCTGTAAGAAGTTACAGAAGCTGCAGAGACAAGGAGATGGACACTCGATGAAAATTGATGACAAAATAAAAAATCAGAAATTGAAAACATGATACATAAGGCTATCACTCCCTAGTGGAGTTGCCAATTTTTTATGTAGGAAAATCTTCTTTGCGGATAGAGAGGATCCCTCTAGCCCTAGGATGGGTCTAGTAACAATAGGGAACAATCTAAAGACTACTTTCCTAGATTGCAAATGGACACAGATTATGAATAGATCACCTACCTCGATCTGATGTTGTTCCTCGCTTGAATCCTTTGATCCTTCACGCTCTGTAGTCAGATATTTGTTGTTCCCAGTGCTCTATTACCTATAGAATAGATTAAACAACAACAAACGTGAAAGAATAACATATATCTAGCATAAAAAATCTATCTATTTTATCAAGGAGAACTAGAAATCCAATCATACATTAAAGACGAGAATGGAAAGCAAGAATAAATTGTATTATATTAATATAGAGAGAGGTAGTTACAACCTACACTTAGATTTCACAAATATCCTTCAACGGGTCTAGACCCAGTCACGTCTCCAAAGTGCGTGTTTCAACTTGATATGAAGGGGCTGGAGGTCTCAACTCTCGCTCAACTCCTATATCAACCAATATCTCTTTGTTGTTCTTCTATCTCTGTTCTAACTAACAGAGGTATGGGAGGATGTCCATTTTATAGCATGGGAAGAGGGAAGATGGATCTAATTAAGGTGGGGAAATGGGTTATCCCTTTGGGTGGTTCCACTTTTGTAGGAACAAGAATCCCAAAGGGAGAATCTCGGCTTTGTCCTTAGGAAAAAAAAAAGCATCTCTCCACCATGAAGCTTTAGATCTCGAAGCTTCACTTCAATTTTTAAAAAAATTTCTAGAAGAGGATCGATGCGAGTATGATTCTCATTCCATCATCGATCAGCGTTGCTGCATACCAAAAAAGTGCAATTAACGCTAGCAAGACATGCAGAGGGCACACCACTCCAAATAACCATGTTTTTAAGGAGTTGCTTCAAGAATGGTCAACAGAGAGTTTGTTCAATATGATGCAAGGGATATAATGGAACATTTTATGATTGAAAATGGACATAGGGGTCACTATTAGGGGTCTTCAGGATCAGGAATGGGGAGTACAGGGATAGTGCAAAATTTCTCTGTAAAAATGAATCTACAAACTCAGATCTAGCATAACATAACCAAAAGATATGATTTCCTTGACTCACTAAGATAACTCCTTATATAGATTTTCCTTTTACAATACCATGGTCCAAAAACCATGGGTGGAGCTCACGATATTCAAAAAATTCCCATAATTTTACAAAATAAGGTACTTTGGCCCACCCCAAAGCCCCTTTAAGTCTTAAACATTTGTGTGAAGTGCGCTCCGCTCGTCAAAATTCGGAATTTTTACCAAAACTTATACCAAGGGGTACCCTGCAGAACATTCCCCCAAAACAAATATGTGACTCATCTCAAGTCACTTAGCTAGTGCACCCCGAGTCTTTACTTTGATGTTGCTTCATGCATTCTTAAATGGATGAATTGTCTCAGCACACTGCTTCTTGGCCTCATACCTCATCTAGTAGCTTCTCTGTGGATGGCTATGTTGTCTTTTGAAGAATGTCTCTCTATGTGTGCCTTAGCATCTTCAACTTGTTATCCATTTTCTGCGATAGTTGATTAGCTTCTGCTTCGCAAGGTTGATCTCGGGTGAAGATATTTTTTCCTTCCACTGTAGCTTATCAATCTAGATTTTCAAAAACTTTCCTTCTTTAAGATGGGAAAACTGTTGTGCAGGTGCTAGATTTTGTGCTATCACCTTGATCTGATCATACTGTTGTTTCTTTTCTCAGATTTCTGCTTCAATTTTCTGCACATGGGGGTCCTCCTGCAATGAGGCCCATATTTCCATAACGTCATCAAATATATGGTTTCAGTCCTTAAATTTGGTTTTAGTACTATCCATAGAGGAATTTATGTATGCCTTGCACTACTCCTAGACCTTTGGTAGTGTAGCGGGTTGTAACTTCATCTTAAGCTCAATCATCTACATTTGAAGCTCAAAATTTACCTTGTCCACTTCTTCCTTGGAATCTTTGACTGCTATAGCAAGCTTCTTAACCTTTTCTTCTAGCACTTCCCTATCCTAAATATGGAGTTAAGCCAGCTCGTTGCAAGCTCTAGTGATGGCCTCCTCTAATTGTTGCCTGGCGCAGCCACCTATGGTTGGTCCCGCACAACCTGCTGCATTTCCTCGACCATTTTCTTTCTCTTTCTTGACATCCTTGATGACAAGCAAGGATCGCTACTCATGTATCTTCAATTCCTATGTAACTCCCTGGTGGAACTCACTCAATGTTTGAATGGGTAGTGTAGCAATATTTATACTAGTGTTATTCCAACTCAGTGTGTGTGCTCGATATTCAATAGTGTCAAATGTAAAAGCTCCTGCATGTATATGCACAACTCAAAGTTCAAGGTTGACTACCAATTCTAGGATTTCTTTGCTTACACTTGCTTGTACCCCACTCGCTTGAGCCACACTCACCTAAAACATGCTCTCCTAGGCTACACTCGCTCGAACCACACATGTATACACTTGCAATTTCTTGAGGTGCTTTTGGACCTCTTCAATACAACCTTGTATTGATATTAATATTTTACCAGATCTCCTTAGTTCAACGTCGTACTATGTCACCAATATCTTCGGGGTCCCCCTCGGTGAGGGCCCTGACTCTACTCTAGTTGACCTATCATATTTAATCTTCTTCCCTACTCCTCCGGAACTGAGTTTCTACCATCTCTTGAGAATGTAAGAGGAGGTGACATCTTTAGGGTCATCAAACAAGATGTCTCCACCCTGATCACTGCCCCCAGCCTCCTATTCATCCTTCTTAGTTTCAGGCTCTAGTTCCTTATGATTATCCTTGTCAGTCTTGAGGGTGACATTCTTGGGCTACTTCTTGGGGTGTTTATTGCTATTCTGTGCACTTGAAATATCCAGCTTTTCTCCACTCGTGTCTTTCTACTCTATCTCTACCCCTTCCATGGGTGGATTTAACCAATTAGTTTGGCATTGAATTACAAAGTGTGTGATTTCATCCTCAGTCCCCAAATAAGGAAGCTCATACCATACCTCCTCAAGATCCTTCCTTGTGCAGATGTACACATGGTTAAAATTGACCTGAAAATCAACACTTTGACGGTATTATTCAAACAAAATAGGTGATATCCTTGGCTTTTGACTGAACACCATGCATAGAATCATCTCAAAGATGACCCAAAATAAGTTATTTTCCATTTCCGGTTTCGATTCCTTCGAATTCCATTATGAGGCATACTATGCAACCTCGTAGATGTCTGAGTCCACAGTGGGGAACTGTGACTCATCTAGCTCTCTCCATGCCATCAACACGATCAAGAGCAATAACCATGTGTAGTGGAATTGCTTCCCCTCCTCTAGATCTTCTTTACAATCATCAAGATATTCATGATATAAATACCTAGCTAAGTTGTACTGGACTCCTTTTCTACATTGTCCATTCAAAGATATGATGGGTGTCAATACCTCCTCTATGTGACACTGTCGCATAATCTTTCATGCCAAAATATGTGCAGTGAAGCACATAGATTAATCATTAATATAATTTATAGCGAACTCCCGTGACTTCATGAGCGAACTCCCGTGACTTCATGATTAGTCCATACTCTTTCTTCATCTTATCTGCGACCTTCTTATCCTAATATTTTCTAAAAAATGCGTCAGCAGGGTTCAATCCTCGATACAGGAGTGCAATTATCCGTCAGATAAGTGTTGGGGAAAAATAATTTCTTGTCATTTAATTTGTCAACCTGGGGGTTTCGTAAACTTTTGAAGCATGTGTGCATTGTATGTGCTAGAATTGTCTTTCATTTTAGATCAATCAAATTACAAAATAACAAAAACCAATTTATCTAATCAATGAAATCAAATAATGAAAAATGAAATTCAACTAACCTATGAAATCAAGTAACGAAAACAAAGAAAACAAATTCAAAATAAAATATAGCGCACACAATCACACTTGTAGGAATTGAAATTTTAATGTAAGGAAAATCTCAAAGCATGTAAGGAAAAACTCAATTACTTTATAGGTTAAACACTCAAGCATCCAATTTGGAAGTATGATAGAGTCACCTTCTTGGTATTATTTACAAGAATCCAATTATACATTTAACTGAGGATATTAATCTAGGAAAGCAATTTAAAGGCATGTAAAGGAAAACTAAATTATTGCATAGATTAAATACTCAAGCATGCAATTTGGAAGTATGACAAAGTCACCCTCTTGACATGATCTTTAGGAGCATTCAATTATACACATAACTGAGGATCCAATCTAGGAAAGCAATATAAAGGCAAGTAAAGGAAAACTCAATTATTGCATAGGTTAAATACTCGAGCATGCAATTTGAAAGTATGGCAGAGTAACCCTCTTGACATGATCTTTAGGAGCATTCTATTATACACATAATTGAGGATATATTCTAATAAAATAGTGTAAAAACATGTAAATAAACTAAATAACTGTGAGCTCTAATACCTCAAACATAATCGAATTGGAAAATAGAAAAATCTACCTTCTTGAGATGTTCTAGGAAAGAAAAGATTACACAGTCATTCTAAAACTAACACTAAGAAAGAAAATAAATTTTAATCTATAAAAGTAAATAAATCTCACACATTTTAGATGGTTGATCCAAAAGTATGAGAGATGGTAAATCGAGATGCTCCATATGTAAGAAAAACCAAGTCAAAATGAAAGAACATTCATGAGTAAGGTGCCAGAATATAATTCTTTATTCAAAGCTTCAGCATAACTCCAATTTTACACATGACATGATAGGAGAAAGCTTCCCCTCTTTATAAAAAAAAATAGGGATATCTACTCAATAAATGTAGATCCCTTAAATATCTACTAGATCAATACTTGTCTCAACTTATCCTTAAATTATAGATACAAATCCTATGACACATCAAGATCTCCAAGATCTTTCTCCTTGAAATATGGTCCACCTCCTGAGTTTAAATTCGAATTTGATCTTTGGAGGCCAAGTAAGACCCTACTAGAATCTCCAAAATAGGCCACAACATGTCACAAAAATCATAACACACAGAAAAACACACACACACACACACACACACACATATATATATATATGAAACCATGTTAATTTTCTAGTTTATAATCATAAATTCACTTTAAATATATAAAATAAATAACTTTGGAAAACAAGGATCCGAACCCATATATTTATGAAAATGGTTACTTGATGTAGGGTTTTAGGCCAGATAGTTATAAAATGAGAGCTAAATTGTTATGACATAATGGAAATATATATGAATATGGAAGACAATTTTGAGACTCAACATACCCCCCAACTGAAGTTGTTGCATGTCTCATGCAACTATTGCATTGATTCATTTGTCCATGAGTTGATATTTTATGAGTTTTGACTTGTATAGATTCTTTTCAAACTTTGCTTCATGATATTTTCTTTTTCCAAAGTATAATACACTTGATTGCAACCTTTTTTTTTATGGTTGGTTCTTGTGTGACAACCAATTTTTGAGCAAAGTTTCTTGCATAACAATGCTTTATTTTCTTTGTTGCATCAAAGTTCATAAAAAAATTTAGAATAAAATACTATAATAACTCATCAATGCACTGATAATTTTCAAAGAACATAATCTTTTGGAATCAGACTGCAACAATAGTTGGTTGGGAAGTATATGCGGCTTGGAATGAAATGAAAATTTGTGATAGTTTATCACATGTGAATATGAAATGATGTCCCTTCCCCCCAACTAAAGATATGACAATGTGAAAAAGGGAGTGAGGAATTTTTCCAAAGTTACAATTTTAGCATTCTAAGGAATTACATCACTAAAAATTAGAAAACCACATACCTTCACTTACTTTAAATGTGGATGAGTTGTGTATACTAAAGAGTGTGGCTATTGATGTTGTTGGATCATGAAGTATGTAAAACAAAGTTATTAGATATGTTTCTTTGTTCTCTTTGTGCTGATGATAAGATTGGGATCTTTATTGCTGCTGATACAAATTGATTCCTACTACAAACTACTGAAATGATGTAGCCTTCAATCATCACAAAATCTGATGGTACAATTCTAGTCATGCGAATAAATGTGTTGATGTTGAGCATGAAGAGAAGTCATTGGATTACCGACCATTGATGAATGTCGTTAACCAATGCGAGGAAAACTCCCCATTAATGTCAATGAGTGCCAAGGTACCTAAGTACATCTTGCGAAGTGCGAATATATGAGATGATGTTGAGCCACTTGCAAGATCTGACGTTCAAGGGACATTTATGTATTCCCATAACTGTCAGTGAGAGAACTTGCCATTAATGCATACAAGCCTCAAGGTACTAATAAGGACTCTAGTATTGGACCTAGATAATGTGCTGATGTCGATAGTCCAAGACTTGTTAGAAGGGTGGCCTTAAGGAATCCTCCATCATCTAATGCGAACATGAAAGAACAATTTTTGAAGGACAATGGATGAAAATTTTTGCAGTGGATCAAGGTTTATTTGAAAAAATTAAAATGGAAATGGAATGAATCAGCTTTGTAGAGGAGTTGGATGGTTTTATTGCTGTGTTACAGGTTAGTGAAAGAAGGGAAGGAAAATATCATGGCTGTGAAAAAAATGAGCAGTGAAGGAAAATGAGACAAGGATATGACTAAGTAGAAATGCAATAGCGAATGTAAAGGGAAATGAGGTGAATTATTATTATTATTATTATTTATTTTTTACTATGTACATAGATGCAATGGAGATGATGGCATCTAAAATAAGTGTTGCATTTGATCTACATTAGCATGTGCTCATGCATTGATGTTTTTTTGCTGATCATTTTCTTGTAAAAGAAATGTGGTCTCTAAGAGAGACATTGTTCGGTTGTAGTCATTTGTCCTTCCTCTTGGAACCTACAAAAAAAAACAGTACTTATTCTCTAATGGAATGTAAGATTATCAAAAGAGAGAGGTGATAAATCTCTCTGGTTATGACATTTACACAAAAAACTGAGAATTGGTACTAATAAAACAAGTTCACGAAGAAAAACAAAAAGAATTTATACCTATTTCAAAACTAGTGCGTCAAGTTACATGTTTTGTTTTTTCAACAATTTATTCATTTTTTATTGTTTCAAACTCTGATGATAGATTTCTCATTGTGTAGATCTCGTTTTTTTAAATAAACCATCAAAACAAATTTATCTATTTACTTCAATCATGATTTATTTATTTTTTTTGCGAAAGGGCCAGTAGTTGTCGCACACATATGCTATTGATATTTTTGTGCTAAAAATGTGGAACATAAAGCATGTTCAACAACCCTGCTTGCTGAATTCCCAGTGCCCACCTAAGTGGCTCTACCCTTGTCACTCCACCTGCTTCATAATAGAATGATCTCAGGCACTTTCTCGGCTCTAACTGGGGATATTTACTTCTATCATTAAAATCCTAGACTTCCATAAGTAATTGGGACACTTTTCCCAATAGATATCCTTCAAATAGTACTTCTTCTGGTAGCAATGGCATGAATATTTAAAATTAACTACGTTTGGGTCCTTAGTAGGATTAGCAACAATTGAATTTCTTAGCAGCATATACGGTGTAATGGAGAAATACATTCCACATACTCTACATCGATATCTTTGAATACCCAAGACATAACTTCTTCGTTAGATTCTTTAACCTCCACTGGCTTCTTCTATCTATCCAATCTTTCCTTATTTCGTTGTTCCTTGGTGATTTTCTTCCTGGGTGACTTTCAAACTACATGCTTCTTTGACTTCTTTGTATGTGCTTCTTCTGCAATAGACTGTTTCCTAGGAAACCTCATCCCTATTACAAATGATTTTGGTGTGGCATTCATAGTGTGCCCCAATCATGCCTTAATAATTTCCTTTGCAAGTGCTTCAAAAATCCAGTCTGACATGCAGTGGAACACTCAGCTCAGTCTTAGGCACAAAAACACAAATCTAATTTGTAGAGAGAAAAGTGTATAAATGTGGAGTGGGATGCCATATTTATAATAATTTTTAATTTCAAACTTCATGATCCCCTTCACATGCATCTCATAAATTCAGATTTGGCTGTAGATTATCCCAAATATTCTCATTAAATGCAGTTCTCTCACTCCCTTTAATGAAAATTTTCATGTCAAATCAACTATTTCACTTCAAATGGTGATATTATGGATGGACTTCACCAGACTCTCCTTTGTCTTGCAGTCCTTCCTACTTCATCGCAGTCCTTCACACTTCGGCTTCCTTCTGAATACTAGACAACACTTATTCTTTGATGAAGCCCTCTGCTGGCAGAGTAGTATATAGTCTCATCTCTCTTCCAGCTTCTTTGTGAAATAAGACTCTTCTTCATCCATATAGTCAATGCAAAGTGCCAGGGACAGAATAGTCCATGTATAACTTCAACCTGCTTCCATTCACTACGCTAGAAAATAATTCACCATTTAGCTTTGCGGGTTGAACTGTGGCACCATCCAATATATGCCTAACAATGTATGGCCCCAGCCAATGGGTCTTAAAGTTTCCTAGGAAATTCATGAAATTTCTATCATAAATCAACACCAAGTCTCCTTCCTTGAATATTTTATGCTTGATATGTCTGTAATGCCATGATTTTTTCCTTGATTTTTGTACCTGCTAATGATATCCTACAATGGATCTTTCTTCCTCAAGTGCAAGCAAATGTGCCAACCTTTCTTCCATGATATCAATGTCTACCATGTTTGTTACTACTGCAATTCTTAAAATAGGCACAATATATTCCATAGGCATAACTGCTTCATGTCCATAAACCAACCTAAATGGTGTATGTCCTATAAAATTCTTGCAGGTAGTTATATATGCCCATAAGACTATTGGAATTCGAAAATCCCAAGCATTCATGTTGACATTGCATACCTTGGTTAGAGCATTCTCCAAAACCTTGTTAAAAGCTTCAACTATTCCATTTTCCTGTGGGTGATAAGGTGCGCCCTTGTGATGATGCATTTGGAATTCCTTAGTCAATTCTTCAATGGTATGATGCAAGAAATGTGACCCTCTATCACTCATAAAAATCATTGGGCACCCAAATCTAGACAGAACATATGCCAATATGAACTGCACAATAGGATCTGTGCTGCAATACTTTACTGGCTTAGCTTCAGCCCATCTGGTCTGGTAATATGTGGTAGTGATAATGTACCTCATGCTAGTATTCTTCTCTGGTGGATTGATTGGTCCAACAAATTCTATTTCCCACTTACCAAATGTCTGCAATTTCACTTTTGGATTCAAGTGAATTTCATCTCTTGTAGAGGGTGTTCCTATTGTTTGACAAGCATCGAAGCATTTACAATATTAATTTTCATCCTTGCGCAACATAGGCCACCATAATCCCATCTTTGGAAATCTTCTGCACAGTGGATTTTCCAACATAATGACCTCCTGCAATTATGCCATGAGATTCTTCCATAACACTCTATCTTTCATGCTCAGAGATATATCTAGGCATTATTTCATTTGGCCCCGTTTTATATATATGCCCCACAATAAAAGAAAATTTTGATTCCATAACTACCAAATCCCTTTTCTATTTCATAATATATCCCGCAGGTGCCATCCTTGTGTTTAAAAATTAAATAATGTCTACGAAATGATCATATGCAACCCTTATAACATATAGATGTGCATCAGGCAGGTTCTCTTCAATTCTCGTTGGCTCTTCACCTATCTCAATCGTCGACAAATGATCAAGTCCAGTGTTAAGTCTTCCTGGATTAACTACTACTTCAAAATCATATTCTTGGAACAACAATAGCCATCTGCAAATCTCCCCCCCAATATAGTCTTGTTCACCAAGTATTTTAGCACAAAGTGATCCGTGAACATCTTGAAGTGCGGTCCTAATAATTAATGCATGAATTTATGCAGCATAATACCATATCCAATCATTCACGCTCTATTGTGGAATAATTCCTTTCTTCCTTGAAAAATTTCCTAGTTGCAAAATGTATAGGGTGATCAATATCCCTATCACCTGGCTATGCTAATACTGAACCCAAAGTTATGCAAGAAGCATCAACATGTATATGGAACTCCTTATTCCAGTCTGGAAAAACTAGAGTTGGCACAGTTACCATCTTCTCCTTCAGCACGTCGAAGCTCTTTTGGCATTCATCATTCGAACAGTACGTAACATCCTTCTTTAGCATATTTTCCATCGACACAGTTATCTTTGCATATTCCTGTATAAACTTCCTATATTAGCCTTTATTTCCAATGTTGCGCGCAATTCTTTTACTTTGTGGTTCCAGGTTCACAATAATGGAAGTATTCGCAGGGTCTACCATCAATCCTTTTTTACAAACAACATGCCCGAGTAGTATACCTAAAGGTACACAAAAGATGCATTTCTTCAAAATAAACATCAAAATAAACATCCAAGAACTTGTGTATATACTCCTTAAAATCCGTGACTACTTCTCTAGGGAATATCACAAGAGAATTATTTAATCCAAAATACATGACTCTATACTGAAGATATCCCCATTTAGTGGAAACTCTAGTCTTACTCCTGTCTTCTCGTTCAATTCGAATATGATGGTACCCTGAAAACCCATCTGTAAAAGAGTAGGCTTCCTGCTCTCCAACATTCTCCAAAACTTCATCTGTAAAATGTGTATGGAATGGGTCATGCACACATGCATCATTAAGCTCCATTAAATCAACACAAATTCTTATTTCACCTTTTTTCTTCTTCTCCTAGAAAAACATGCGACTTACCCATTCATATTCCTCCATAGCTTCAATTATTCCAACCTTAATCATCGTTTCCAATTATTCCTTCACTTTTTCATCATATTTTGGGTTTAGCCTATATGGTCTATGTTTTATAGGCTTCAAATCTGGCTTCAAGTTGATCCTCACAACCCTGAGGTCTCCTACTATTCTCTTGAGTTCAGATAACTTATGGGAAACAAGCCCCTGATATTCATGTAACAGTTCTACAACCTTGCTAAATGTATCTACATCCCAATAATCTCGAATGATTGTGAACTTTGGTTCCTCTTTTGTCCCTATATTCACCTTCTACGTCTTCACTGACTATGATATGTAAATCATCTCAGGATCTAGTCTAACAACCTCGTGTTTTCCTTCTTATTATGGAATATTAACATTGCACGCATCTTCCTCATTATCTTCCGTTGTTATATTATAAAATTCTAAAGCATGTTCCAACTATGCGGCGCAAGCAGTGTGTGTCCAGGCTAGTTCATTTGGAGTCTTGAAAATATTCACATGGACTAATTGAACAACTTCGTCGATGTATTGATAGTCATCTTAAAAAATAAACGTCATTAGGAATTCTTCAACCAAGTCCTCCCAATTTTTTTTTCCATGTCACCACTCAATTTCAATATTCCAATACATAGGGACTCCTTCTAATGTGTTAATGAATGTTTGTACCCATTCTGGTGATGGATATTCACCCCACATCATAGTCTACTTGAAGATAAGTCCTTGAGGGTCATCCTTTCCATCATATTTCCCTTCAAGTCTAGTATTTACTTGACCAAATATGATCTTCATAAATATACGACATTATCTCCAACTTCCAATGTTTCCCTTATGCATACCCATCATATAGCTAGTGTAGATCTTAGCGTGATATATAGAGCTTGAAACCTTTGTTCTTCAGGTACTTCTTCTTAAAATTTATCAAGAAACAAATTGAGATCTCCTATCCCATCATAGTAAAAAAAATTGCATACCTCTGTAGTGATGTAGCGAAGTGATCTCGTAAGGCAGTTAAATCTCCTTGTAGTAACTTCCTGCATCCTATTCTTCCAATGCTCCAGTTCTTCATCAGAATCTGAAATGCATGAATTGTCCTTCTCCTAGCTCATCCTTCCATCTGTAGTAGGGTTAATCCAATCTTCATTCTGTGCAGTTAGCTTATAGATATTATTGATATTTCCTTCATAGTATTCATCTTGAATAGGTTATCTGCATTATTCTCCCTTAGATGGGTCTTAGGGAACAATGACTCGTATATCACCTTGCTCAAATACCAATTTTGATCGATTATTGCATCAATACAAAAATCCCAATCCAATCTAGGCAGCTCTAGATATGGATTACTATCATCTACAATCTCAATAACTTCAAAATATTCCATTGCACACACTCCTTCAATGTATACTACTATACCATCCAATATTTCCATAATAATAATATTCTGTTGATTAGCCATTCTCAATTGCATCAGTGACCATTGCAGATTCGGCCTTCCCATTCATTCCCATGTTTTCTTTGGAAATACATTGGCATCTGATCCCATGTCAAGAATTACCTGATCCATGTTGTAGTCCCAAATCTGTGCAGTTAAACTCATTTCTCTACTTGTTTTCTTCTTATGATGATGCAACTTATTTGATGTATGCAACTCACTACGTGACTCTTCTCTTTTAGCATAGGAGTCTATCAAATCCTGGAGACTCACTACAACCTCCTGATCTTGCAGCAACTTCATGTAGGTCTATAAAATGATTTCAATATGGATGGATCAACCTCCTTTGTTATAGCCACAACTTAATCACTATTCTTCTGAGGTATAAACTTCTACTAGGGTTGTGGTTGTGTCCTAGAGGTTGAAGCTCGAGGGTCAATGAAACTCTTCTTCACCTCCAAAAACGTCTCATTTTCTCTTTTCATATTGAACCCTGTGTTCTTATCTCTAGCTTTTTGGACCCATGCATCCTCCATCGTATTCTTACTTCCTGCATTATCTTCTCCAGTGGTTGTGCCACTTCTGGTTACTATGTTGACACTAGGCTCTTCTTCGCATGGTTCTGCAGTCTTCATCTGCAACTTCTGTGTGAGATGCATAGTCCTTTTCTCCTGCTTTTTCACTATCAAAACAAGGAAATATTCCATTACATGGTCAAAATCTCTACAATACCTACACGAGGGTGCTATGGGATTCTGAAAATCCCTTACGACGTGTCCAACTTCACCGTAGTTGTAACATATAATTTTACCTCCTCCTCGACCAACACCTCGTCCTCATCCTCGGCCTCGACCATGGAATCCTCTATGCCCTACAGAGGAATGATGATATTCATGCGTACATACTCCAGATTGCATTTTTTATGCACCTACAGTCTGCTCTAACATTAAATGATAACTATGACAATTCCTTTCCTCATTCCCTAGGAGCGACAGAAGTTACAAAACAACTTCTTTAGCATCTACACAATTAATTTTATGCACTAAATAGAATTATGTTGTGTAATTTCGACCGAAAAATTTACATATATCACACCATACACTTGGCCCTAGTTGTAAGGGATTATGCCCACCATTGTTGATGTAATCTCTAAATACATGGAATTTCTCTTTAGAATGGCCTTCTGCCTTACATTTGATACACCATACTTCTGGGTGAATTTCTGATCGAACTTCCTTACCCTCCTTCAACACTTGCAACTGAAAATTCATTGCTGCTAATTGGATTTGAATATATTGAATACCTATTAGGGTGTCTGCGATAGGCGAATCTTCCAACTTCATAGAAATTTCTTGAGATTCATCCTGTGTTTCTATCTTTTGTTGTGTCAATGGAAGTCTAATATGTGGCAATAATGCAACTATAAACCACTCCTTGTGCTGCTCATCAAAAATATGGAAATTCACTTGGCTTAAAAACATCTTGAACCTTTGATATTTTTCCCAAACAGATGTAGTTATCATTTTTTTATTTATTTTATCTCCATAATACACTACCTTTTTCTCATCCAACATGCCAGCTGGGTACGTCACGGATTACTTCATATACCAAGATAGTTCTCTTTCCTACAACGTTGTAACAAGATATGCCTTCTTCATATCATCATTTTCGACTTGTCACGCTCTCCATACTGATTCAGTGACAAACCAAAATTGTTTAGGATCCTCTAATCCCAGACCTTTAAAAATAAGCATTTGAGCCTCAATAGCCATGTCTCATGGGGAGGGGGTGGTGGAAAATATGCATACTTACCTCTCGGGCCCCCTTGAAAAATATGCGTTCAAATTCACTATACGATACATAGGTTTTTATGGAAAACTAAGTTATAAATATTCCCAAAATATTATCGATCCATAAATCAACAACTCTTAAGATCTTGTTATCAGTCTCCTTGAGTTGTTGCAATAATTTAGAGCTCCACAAAGTAGGCTCATCTTGCTTAAAATAGGTCTTATTTTCAGCTATTTTTTACAACCATTCATGTAGCTCATTAATGAAAGAGAAGAAGAAGATCTCATGCTGATATGTAAAAAGATACTTCTGCAACCACTTTTCAGTTGGCGATTGCGGATTTCTGTTTTCTTGAATGGAAAATTCTCGCTCCTTCAGATCTACCCAATATTGAATAACTTTTTTGGTTAGATGCCACATCCACATATCCCTCAATATTCACATCCTTGTCCTAGAAACATAACCATTTTCTAGCTTGACGGGGTCTAGACCTAGGCTTGAAGTAGCTGCACTAACAACAAAACCCTCTATTATTGGCCCTTTCAGCAACGATCTGTTGCACAGACTGAAGTCTCACACGCGGAAATATTAGGGGTTATAGAAATAAGTTTCTACATCCATAGGGACTATCGAGTGTGGCTTTAGGGCTTATCCTCTCTTAAGGCTTATTCAGAGCTTCGTCAGACTATTATGCTAAATATAAAGATGTTGTTCAACAAATATCCTTAACTATCTTATGCACTTCTCCTTTCTATCTTAAAATTCATTATTCATTATATAAAACAACAATATAACCTTCATGATGCAATCACAAATATAATATCGAGAAAACCCTAATCCAACACATATAACTTATAAAATAGTAACATCAAAATACATAGGAAATACATAGATTTGTCTTCAAGTCCTTCTTTATTAAGTAAGATAGTTCAAGTAAAGTCCTTATTTCCCTTCACACATAGTTGTAGGGGCCTCCTCACACAAGTGAAAACTTGCTAAGCTCTCCATGAACACAGTCGTAGGAGCCTTCCCCTTTGTCCAAAACACATAAAGATATGAATTTATAGACTCAGATCTAGCATAACATAACCAAAATATATGATGTCCTTGACTCACTAGGATAACTCCTTATATATCTTTTTATTTTACAATACCATGGTCCAAAAACCATGGGCAAAGCTCAAAATATTGAAAACAATCCCATCCTTTTACAAAATAAGGGACTTTGACCTACCCCAAATCCCCTTCGACTCTTCAACATCTACGTGAAACTCGCTCTACTCCTCAAAAAGAAGAATTTTGACCAAAACTCAGACCGAGGGATACCTTGCCGAGTACATATATGTGTGTGTGTGATAAGTTTTATCAACAAAATTTAATTAAATTTAGATACCATTCTCTACTTTAAACTGATATTTATCTGATGATCTGTATTGTCATTTTGTTTATGAAATAATTTTATATCAAATATGCATTTATAAGATTTCCCGAGATAGAAATTATTTTAAGTATTCATTATGTTTCAAATCTTATATTAAAACCATTACAAATCCATCTCATCCTTTTGTAATTTTTTTAAACCGTGGGAATCTGGTCCCATAATTCCAGTCAGAGCTACCAATCAAAACAGAGAATGATCTTCTCTAAGGTCATGATCATGTGATTTTCCCTGATGTTGAGGTAGACATTTCGAGCCATTAACTGTGTTATGAAACGAACTCACAAAATAGAAGAAAAGGGAGATCAACAACTTAGAAATCAGCCTCTTCGAGGGGGAAACCTCCTTGACATTACATAAATGAACAGTTCTTGGATGATTCAAATGAAAAAAGCTATCTTCTATATAAAGGAGTTCAATGAGTCATAATATAATCCTAGTTGACATAGCAATAATAATGTAAGGGCACATCAATAACAATAGTAGGGTTCTATGGGGAAAAATAATAACAATATGGGGACTACATGGGCACAACAATAACAATAAAGGGACTACATTAACAATAATAAGGGGCTACACTAGTATTATGGGGACCTAACATGCCCCTCTCCTTCAAACAAGTGTTATCCTCAATGCTTGAGTAGTTCTGGATGCTTCTATATAAAATTCTCATCCTCCCATGTCGAATATTAGATAGGTAAGTTCTTCCACTAGATGATATATTATGAAATTGACCGATTTCGTAGTTGTAAAGTTCTTGTTTCCATGACTACTTTAGGTTCCATTATGATTTTTCCTTCCTCATCAATTTCTGTCAATATTGTTTGAATTGGGAGCTTCTCACCTATAACCTTCTTTAAGCATGAAACATGGAAAACTAGGTGCACTCGGGAAGATGTAGGAAGCTCCAATTTGTATGCCATATTACCAATATTTTGAAACACCTTGTAAGGACCATAATACTTTGGTGATAATTTATTATCCTTCTTAGCTTGCTTGATGGAAATGTTTTTTGTATGGTTTTGTAGCTATAAAAATACCCAGTCACCTAGATAAAAAATTCTTTCGTTGTGATGTTGATCTTCCAGTTATTTCATTCGATTTTGTGCCAAAGTGAGGTTATCCTTTAATATTTGGAGAACTTTTTGTTGATGCTCGATGTGATATTTCAGTACTTGAACTTTAGAATTGTCTCTTAAAGATGATGTGATGGACGGTGGATGATATCCATAAAGTTCCATAAATGGGGTCATTTTGGCTGCAGTATGGAAGGAAGTGTTATACCACCATTCAACCATAGGTAACCACTTGAAACATTGTGTTTTTTTATCAAATACAAAGTAACAAAGATATCCTTCCAAATATTTTTTCACTATCATAGTTTTCATATCAGATTGACGATGATATGATGAGCTATGGGCTAATTGAGTACCCAAACAAGAAAATAATTCCGTCCATAAATTTTCTGTAAAAAAGGGGTCTCTGTTACTTATAATAATATTTGGGTTTCCATGTAGTTTTTGAATTGTTTTCATAAATGCAATAGCAACTGTACTCACTTTAAATGGACGAGATAATGCAAAAAAGTGTGTATACCTAGTAAGTCTATCAACTACCACCATGATGACACTCTTTCCTTCGTACTTGGGTAAACCTATGATAAAATCCATTGAAACCTCCTCCCAACGTTGACTTGGAATGGATAAAGGTTGTAACAGGCTCGGGGTCTTAATTGTCTCAACCTTATTTTGTTGGAAAACAAAACATTCTGCCATAAACTTTTAAATATCAGATTTAAGGTCATCCCAAAAAAATTATTCTTGATCCTATTGTAATTTTTTAAAATTCCTCAGTTCCCTCCTAAGGAAGAGGTGTGCAGTTCCAAAAGCATATTTTGTTTGAGTTGGGAATTCTTACAAAGATATAAGCGATCTTTGTACCATAATGAATCATTTTTCCAACTAAATGTTTCAGATGTATTGGGATATTTCTGCAAATGTTGAATTAGTGTCCACACCTCTTCATGATTCTTCCATTCCTCCCTTGATTTTGTTATCCACTCATGTTGGATAATAGAAATGGCACAAAAAAATGCTTCCACATCCTCATCCTTTCTTGGGAGTGCATCTGCAACAACATTTTTCTTCCCTTTTTTGTATATGATTTCAAATTCATAACCCAACATCTTGGTGACCCATTTTTATGCTCTTATCAAGATATAATTTGTTCCAAAAATTATTTAAGACTATCATGATATATTTTTAGCTTGAAGTGTCTTACCATTAGGTAAGGTCGCCATTGCTTTAGTGCATGTAGTATTACCAACCTTTCCTTCTCATAATTATGTTTCTGTAAATACTTTCCTTTGTTTGGACGACTTTAAAAGTAATGGGTATTCCTTATTACATTAAAACCACACCAATTCCATTTCCTTAGGCATCACATTCCACAATAAAAAATTTTGTGAAGTCTAGTGTAGCTAAGACCGATTCTTGGCATAATGCCTCTTTAAGATGCTCAAAGCCCTTAGTTGCTTCTGGAGTCCAAGAAAATGGATATTTCTTCAGTAATGATGTAATAGGTGTTGATCTTATCCCATAATTCTTAAAAAACTTGTGATAATACCCTGTTAGCACCAAAAATCCTCGAATATGCTTTATGGTTGCGGGGATTTTCCATTCCTTAATGGATTTAATTTTCTTTGGGTCTACCTTAACACCCTCATGAGATAAAATATGACCCAAATATTCCACCTCTTGTACTCCAAAGAAACATTTGAGCACCCTGTCAACATGTTGAACATGATCCTTCCAAGACTTGTTAAAGATTATTATATCATCAAAAAATACTAACACAAATTTTCTAAGGGTTTGAAAATGGAATTCATCAAACCTTGAAATGTGGAAGGTGCATTAGTAAGGCCAAAAAGCATGACCAAAAATTCATAATGAACCTCGTGAGTTCTGAATGTTTTTTTTGAAATGTCTTTAGTCTTTATTCTAATTTGATGATATCCAGAACGAAGATCTAGTTTGGTGAATTAAATTGCTCCATGTAATTCATCCAATAATTCATCAATGATGGGGATGAGAAATTTATCTTTAATAGTGAGCTTGTTGAGCTCCCTATAATCTGGACACATATGCCATGATCCATCCTTCTTGTGCACAAATACTACTGGAGCATAGAAATAACTTTGACTATGTTGAATTATTCCAGCCTCTACCATTTCTGCAACCATATGTTCAATCTGACTCTTTTGAGCATAAGGATATATGTAAGGCCTGACTTTTAGAGGAACGCTTCTTGGAATCAAATGAATAGAATTATCATGATCACGAATAGGTGGGAGTCCTTTGGGAGTATCAAACACCTTAGAATGATTTTCCAAGACTTTTTGGAGATCTGGAGAAATAGATGATTTTGATGTTTGAACTTCAAGTGAACATAATTGTGAAATTACACCTCATTTTTCTTTCTTCATAAGATTTTTCATGACATTAGCGCTGACTATATTTCCCAAATTTCCTGTGAATTTCTGTAATTCAACTTCCTTTCCTTAGGAAAAAAAATTCAAGAAACGTTCTTGAAAATTAAAATATACCATCCCCAAAGATTGTAACCATTGTACTCCTAGTACAAAATAAGCACAACCCATTGGAATGGAGAGCATTAGACTATTCAATACATATTCCCCCATGGTTAGCTTGATATTATGGAACATTACAAAGAAATTTATAGTTCCTCCATTTTAAACAATCACTTGACACTCTGGTGTTGGGTATAGGACGTAATTCAATTCCTTGGCTACCTTACAATGAATAAAATTATGGGTACTACCCAAATCAATAAGCACTGTTATATTTTTCTTTTTGATATGCCCTTCTATCTTGAGAGTTTGAGGAGTGTTAATTCCTGCCAATGCATTACACGATATGGTTGTATTCATTTATTCTTCCTCTAGGGTTGGTTCCTTCTGTATATCCTCTTCTTTTGAAGTTTCTTGTTCCTTTTCTTCCTCCTATTCACAATCTATGTAAAATAATTTCTTTTCAACACACTTTTGACCTTTAGTATATTTTCTATCAAAACTATAGGAAAGCCATTTTTCTCTTTTTTCTTCCAATTTTTGTGGTGTCAACCTTGTAGGTTTTGGAAGTATAGGAGAAGCAACACTTCCATCTTTATAGTTGTGAGTGGTAGGCTTCCTTATTGCCATAATTTTTCTTTCAATTTTTATTTCCAACATGAATTCCTTCTCCAACGTATCAGGTTCCCAAAATAAAACCTCATGTTGGATGTTATCGTTTACCCTTATATTCAATTTTTGAAAGTCCTCAATGTGCTCCATCATTGAACCCTTTTCTTTGAGATTTATAAATTGGCTAAATAAGGTGTTTCTCTTTGTATCATCATAATATGTTATCATTTACTCCATAAAAATTGACCAAGTGAACAACGGTTTGCGATAACAAAGACATTGATACCATACAAACTAAATTTTTTCTAAATATAAAGTTGCAATGGGTAGCTTTTGAGTGTTTTTCACATTACAAGGCTCAAAGTATTGCTAAATTTTTAGTATCCATTTTATAGAATCCTTGCCATCAAACTTCCTCATACCTATATTTGGAATATGGTGGGTCTTAAATCCAATATTAGAGTCTATGAAATCAGTCTTAGCATTTCTTTTGTTCTCATAATGAGTTTCCTCTACAACCTTTTTTCCATTAGGAATCTTTTATTATAGAAACTTTGCCAAACCTTCCTTCAAAACTTCCATGTATTTCTTCAAACCTTCCAAGCTACCTTATATACCATCTATCTTAGCTTCCATGCCTTTCATACCATCCTTAAACCCATACATATTAGCATCCATGTTTGATTTTAAACCATCTATGTCACCTTTTAGATAAGTCTTGGTTGTTCTGTGTGAGAGAATTTTTTTTTTCACTTTGCCTCGTAATTTTGATATATCATGTGGCAATTCTTCCTCTTCATGCATCATAGTAGAATTTTCTGAGGGCTTAATGGGTGGAGAATTATTTTTTGAAGGAATTTTAGAACTTAATACTGATATATATATACATATATATATATATATATATATATATATATATATATATATATATATATATATATATATATATATTCTTGAATATTCCCTTGGAATCACTTCAAACTGTTTTTTCAAGCAAAAGTCATGTAATTTGTTTTTAAAAATACATACATTTTTCTTTATTTTAGGAGCTTGATCTTGAAACGGTTGTAACTACGTAATTTTAGATATCAAATATCTTAACTTGGACCTATAGTAGCCCTCTGAGTCTTGTTTCCAATGCCATAGGTCAGACCTAATTTGGATTCTTCAAGACAAAGTCATGCCCAATCTACTCGACTACCACAATGACCTAATTATGGACTGGTTCAATAGAGTGAACTTGTATGGCAAGCCACATGTCATTGTTTCATCCTTTAGCTCAAAAATTGATAAACAAGAAACCAAAGTTCGTGAAATTTCAGAAATTTGTTTTACAGAAATCAAATCTGATGCCTGAAATTAAAGTTATGATGATTTTTCCTCAGTCACCTGTTTGAGATGAAATTCTGGAGCCTGCAAAAACCTTAAGTTACATAGATCATATCTTCAAAAATATTGTGAACCAAGGTCTGAAATTTGGGCATGAGGTTCATCACGATTTCAACTCAAATGGGGTTTTTCAGCTTCTGATGTTTTTTTCAGCTTCTAATGTTTTGTACAAACAAAGCTATAAATAACATTCCGCGATGACTTGTTTGTGGCAATGAAACCCTATAATTCAAAGCTCTAATGCCAAATGTTATGAAATCGGCTCACAAAATACAAGAAAAGAGAGATAAATAAGTGAGAAATTAGCCTCTTCGAGGGGGAAACCTCCTTTACATTACATAAATGAAAAATTCTTGGATGATTCAAATGAAAAAACCTCCTTTCTATATATAGGAGTCCAAGGGGTCATAATATAATCCTAGCCGACATAGAAATAATTATGCAAGGGCACAATAATCACAATAGTGATCTTCTATGGGGCATAATAATAATAATACGGGGACTAAATGTGCACAAATATAAAGATAAGGGGGATACACTAACAATAATAAGGGGCTGCACTAGTATTATGGGGACCTAACAAATAATACCCAAAATGGGATTACATCCGTAATTGACTTGAACAGAATAGTCCATACATGACTAAATATAACAATTATTACATCATAGGTCTCTAAATGACCTTTACATCAAATGACAAATATGACATTTATAACCAAGACGAAATACCTCAATAGTGAGGTGTCAAGACCAAGATATTCTTCAACAACCATCATATACCATATAAGACTTACGTCATAAGCATCATATCAACATATATTTTATGCATTAGCAGCATATGTGAGAACCAATCATAATGATGTAAGAAAAGAAAATGTAGCCATGTCTCCAAACATCACCCAACAAATGTAACAAAAGTATATCAATGACCATGTATTCATCATACTATTGTCCCAATATGAGAGAATAATTATCATACCAAAACCACTTCATCAATACGGAACTCAAGTTATCATCCATCAGATCCTATATCATTTGCATCATACTAGAGAGTTTTCTATCATCCCACATCTCATAAACATCAATCAAAGTTAGCATCTCATGCATTAAAAAGCTACTACAACATGAGTATCTACAACAACATAAGCATCATTATGTATCAAGAAATTATTAATAAAACATAATTCCAAAAATGCATTATTAGAATAATAGTTAATGCTCCCCCTAAACTTGTGCCAACCATTCACTTATCAAATGTGATCACATCCAATCATAAATCAGTAAGGATGTTAAAGTAACTTCATCAATCGATTATCCATTAGCTCGTCAGCAACTAATACAAGCCAAAACAACTTCTTAAACAGATTGTAACCATCAACATCAGAACAATAAAGGTAAGTAAAAATTGTTTGAATCATGTCATGAGAGCCTTTTCCTAAGACTGTCCCACAATTTCTTCATTGTGGAAAAACATATGCGATTTTTCAGATCAGAACTCATGTATATATGTGACTGTATTTCATAGGATCCACATACATAAAGTTAAATATTGAAATTTCATAATCTCAACTCCTCCCGAGTCTGAACTGTTTGTACATGTTTATTGTTACTACACCATTGAGATCATCATCCCACATATATTTCTCCCCCTTACATCACTAATCCTGATGACTTCATAACCATATTGTGTTCTCATGAGGTAATGTCCCTCTCATTACTCCTCCAGTCACTATTAGCAGCATTCCTTCAAGAACAATGGACTTCATTGGGCATTGCCTTCTTTTAGTCTGAGTCTGAATCTTCCTGATATCTACGAGAATTTGGTTCTTTAAACCCATATAATTTATCTGGGTTTCTATACCCTCTTTCTATGACATTTCAAGTTTCTTTATCCATGAGTTCACATTTTTTTTAATTGAACACAATTACATTTCATTTATTTTCCATTTGATCTACACTTAGAATTGTTTTTTTTAGGCCTTGAACTAATAAAGTATCAACTTCTCTTTTATGTTTGTTAATTTTGGCTCTACCTTTTCATAAAAAATTCCTTGGAACACTATTTGGAAGAATAATCTTACCATCTTGATTTTTCTTGAGAGACACCATCTTACTCTTATCTCCAGTCATGTGATGAGAGCATCCTCTATCTATGTACCATTCAAATTCATTTTAAAAAGAGCATAGAGAAAGACCACATCTTATCTGTTTTTCTTCTTTTTGCTTACTATGAGAAATATTGGTTGATCAATCGACATTATCTATTTGTCTTCCAAGTTGTCTTTGGAGATTCATTGATTTGTTCATGCATTATTTTGCTATATTCCCAAGCTTGTTACAATGAAAAAATATTAAATGACTAGAAAAGGGAGCAGAGGAATCATAATATTTTTGTCTCATGTTTATTTTATTGCAATCAAAAAATTTATGACAAATATGTTGCGATCAAAATAGTATCCCCTAAACAAGCTTGAGTTCCTGGTGGCTGATGATCCTCTCGTGGCATGGTTTTTTTCTTGAGAATGAAACAATGTGCTTCTCCAATTGGCTGTAATGTCCATAATTAGTACACATAAAGCATTCAAAATTATTGATCAGAGGAGAGAAATGATTAGTACTTCTATATTTAGGATCAAGTGATCTCCTTTGAGGATTCATAATTTTTGGTTTGTGATTAGGTTGGTTTCTTTTCTCCTTATTAACCACTTTAGGTTCTGCATTGTTATCCTTTTGATTCTTTGCACTAGCTTGTGAACTATATTCTCCTTTAACATTTTCATGAAATCCAACACCATTTTTAATATTGGGAGACCTCTGACTGCAAAGAATTTCATCTATAATCTAAGTATTATCTTGAAATCTCAATTTTTTTTATTTTTCTTCTACTTTACATTTTAGAATGTTTACCTCAACCTTCATTCTTTGGTATTACTTTTCCTTTTCTTCTTTAACCCTTCTTTCTTATTCCACTTACTTCTTTAATAGGAGTATCTCTTCTTTCAGGCCATTTTATTTTTCTTCAAATGGTTGAAGTAGATGTTCATTCTGCTAATCTAATTTTTCAAGATCTGTTCTTAGATATACAATCTAAGCTTCAAGACCTTAAGAATATTGTTTATATTATACAACATTATTTCCATATCTAATATGATCCTTGCTTTCATCTGCCTGCAACTTTTATTTAATATCAACAATCATTTTTAATGAAATATCAAGTTTTGTTCTAATATCATAAATTTCTTCTAACCCGTCATTTTATGAATCAGTAAATCCATCCAACATTGTAGGTGATGATTTATCCTTCTGTACATTCTTTGACATATTTTTTGGGATAGGATTACCTCGTTGTTTCCTTGATGAGAAATATTCTTCTGGTATTTCTTCATGAATTACTTATAGCTTATCCCACACTTGCTTTGCAGTAATAAGATGCATAACCTTGTTTAATGTTGAATCAATTATGCTACAAAATATGTCAATTAATGACTTACTATTATTTTGCACTTCCTCGTCTGATGGGGGAATCTTGGTGTAGCCATTGCATAATAAATACAAAACATAATGGTTCATTAGATTGGACTTCATATTTTCTTTCCAATGTTGATAATTATTGTTTCTTAGCATAAGCACATCTACATTGACCATTGTTTATGACTTTCCTTGAGATTCTTCTTGTAGAGCTATTATTTCTGAATTTATCTTCTCTTTAGAGTGCTTACTTTCACTTTACCAATGAGTGCAAGTTCAGTTGTTTCATTGTCATCATCACTATAATAATTATTGTGTAGACAAGGAAATGGATCACAATTTGAACAAGAACCCATACCTGGTAATTCTTTGTTATCGTCTTCTTCATTCTCGATCACTAGAAAGCAAGGTGCTCCCATACCAAAATATTTTCTAACATGAGTAATTATTACTACATATGATATATTACTGTCACAGTTTACTACATGCTCTATTTCACACTTAGTTGATTTATTAGTTTATTTTGTTTCACAATCCATGAGAACTAGATAATAACTGTCAGAATATGAATTTTCTTGATCATTGCCCATGCTAAGGCTATCTTCATTAGAGTAAAAACTATTCTTGTAAGAATATTTCCTTTTAGAAACATTATTTCCATTCTCTTTATGATTTTATTTAGAAGGAAATTTGGATACATAATGGTCTACTCTTCCACAAGAAAAAAACTTAAATGGAAGCTTACCTATGAATCTTCGAATTCCCACTTGCAACTTTCTCATGGAGTTTGTTTCTTCCTTATCTTATATGTAGCTTGTGTCTTTGGGTGATTCCTTTTCCTTTCCTTTTTTAGAAGTTTTTAATGCAACTTCTTTGACATCTGAGGGACCCCACTTTCTCATTTAAAAGGATGGTAAAATTCCACGAAGTTGTACAAATGTAAGGTTTTTCAAATATTTCATTTCTTCAATGGAAGAAAATTTTGAATCAAAATTTGGAGTTAGAGATTTCAATATTTTATCTACTAAATACAATTATTTTATTTATTCACCAATATTTCTCATAGAATTCACGATCTCATATATCCTGAGAAATAAACTTGCAATAAATTCATCATTATGCATTCTAATAGTTTCATATTGAACTCTAAGAGTTTTAAGTTTGGCACTTTTTACCTTAGTGTCACCTTTATAGATTTTAATGATATTGTCCCATATGGCCTTTGATGAATTTAGTTGCATGACTTTGACAAATTCTGATTTTTTCAAGCTTTCTAACAAGGCATTGACAACATTTGCATTGGTTTCATATTTATTCAATTATGCCTTATCTGTGGGAATGGAGGATGCATATTGATAGCACCCTTCAACGATTCCCAGTACATCTGCTCCAAGAGACTTCAGACAAGCTCTTGTTCTTACCTTCCAGAAAGTAGATTAGTTCCGTTGAAGAATGGTGGCTTGATAGATGTTGTACCATCTTTATTTCTCATCTTGATGAATCTTCCTTCAAGCAATCAAACTTCTTTCGAAGGATCTGCTTTGATTCCAATTGTCTGGAAAATATTGAGAGGGGGTGGGGTGAATCAGTGTCTTAAAACTCACTTAAAATTTTCTTTTCATATTTTTAATTCTATACTTGAATATACTTAATTAAACATGTGTATGTACTTGAATTTAATTCAGACAACTTGTGTATATCAAGTAAAAATATTTTTAGTTAATTCATCATATTCTTATCTTAAACTAGAATAGTAGTGTTTCATTAGTACTTTAATAAGCAGTAAGCATGTGCAGTAAGAACATAATAAAACATCACACATAAGCAACACACATGAACACCAAGATTTTTAGGTGGAAGCCCAATGTGGGAAAAAACCATCAGTGTTGTCATCTCTGTCTTCATATTTTATTATAAAGAAAACATCTTAAAATATTATACTGATGCAGACTCATACCCACACACATGCACCCACTTTCCGAAGGCTACAACCTTCACTCGTTTTCTAGCACCCACTGTAAGAAAGTTACAACCCCCTTATCTCGTTTACCGACACCCACTGGAAGGGATCTCCTACCCTGTAATCTCTCTTACCATTACCCACTAGAAGGGAGCTCCTACCCCCTGATCTTATCATGAGCTACTACAGGTAGGAAGCTTCGACTTCCTTACTGGAGGCTCCAACCCTCAACAAATCGGTGGACCACATTTCATAGATTTTCACACTATATCCACATCATACAAATCAACACAACTTTTTGGCCAATTTTCATCAGATTTTCAAACTTGACCCACTACCATCATTTAAGCTCAATACCAAATATCAAAAATGAAACTAATCACTGTAACAAATCAGTACTTAATCATTACACCAAACTCAATCAAGAAATCACTGAACCAACCGAGACCCAATTCAATCAATTTAAACAATCATATTTGTTAGATCACCTTTACCATAATACAAATGTTGAACCCAAAATACTACATCAATTAACTGAATCAACTAAAAACGCTGATCAGCAAAATGAAAAAATATATACGCTACTCGACTTCAGCATATCCACATATATATGCGCTTTTCCATGAAGTAAACCCGCGTACATATCTCAAAATACTAAACCTCGAAACTGAACTTATGTCATACTTCAAAAAAATTTGAGCCACACACAAAACTACTAAATCATTCTGAGCTAATCACAGATCCTTCACCGATCACATACAGTTAGTAGTATCAACACTCTTCAACAAATCAATTCACAATAAATTCAACTTCAATCATTACTGTTAAACCCATATCTTTAAGAAAGACTTCATTAATAGACAACAACAAACATGGAAAATAGATTAAACTTATCAGAAATCATATTTTTGGGAAACCATAGAATATATACGCACCTCCCATAAAGCACTTACACATGTATACTCTCTTTTTAGGATTGAAACCTGAGTATAGATCTGCTCAAACTGAAGGAACAATAAGCTACTATTCAGAAGGTTATCAGCATATATATTTTCCTTTCCTCAGCCAAACCCACGTACATATATGCAATTATTGGTTTATACCTTTGTTGCACATTAGCACTTCAGACATACCCATATCATGACATTCATTATAAAACAAACTTCAAAACATCATTATCCCAGATCATATCAACCCAAATTATATTATTCAGCACATAGTCATTTTAGGTCTATTGAACTTGATCCATAATTGTATTCTTGGGTGCACAGTTATTTCAGATCAATAACCCAAAA
Source organism: Pinus albicaulis (assembly GCA_034641835.2). NCBI lineage: Eukaryota > Viridiplantae > Streptophyta > Pinopsida > Pinales > Pinaceae > Pinus > Pinus albicaulis. Next base: position 1,616,400,022 of record CM076578.1, read on the forward strand.
CAGACTTCAGAGTGATGTATTCATCAAACACACATTATTTTCACACCTTAATCACTTTGGTTTTCATTTCCTTATATAGCTTAGGCCTTAGAAAATACCACTGGTCAAAACCATAGTAATGTCGATGGTATTTCTTGATGGGATCAAATAATCGTTAAGCCACTCAATATTGTGGGTAATACCATGGTAAACACCATTGGTATTTAGGAAACAATAGTATGGAAACTATACATGCTTCTTCTTCATCATACCCATGTGTGTACACACCTTTGCTTCACATAACCCACATGTATTTCTTACACATTGTGTCTTTATCACTTTTCTGTCTCTAAAATTCATGCCTTTTTTCAAACACTTTGTCACATAAGAACTAGCTCGTAAAATATTTTTTTTGACGTCTTCATCAAGTGGATTTCTATCAAGGACAACTCATCAAGTAGGTTTCCTTCAAGGACAACACATTCGTCATAATTCCAACAGGGTGGTTATCTAATTGTGTGTGGAAAACCGACTATGGATGTAATCTAATAATGAATGCACTCATGTGGAAATAAGACAACATTCTTATAACGTTGGGCATGGGAAATTATTTTTATTAATTAATTAGTTGTGTGTTATTGTAGTTTTCTTATGGCCCTTGAATGCTTTCCTGTATGAGATCTATAGATGTATATTAGCACATGTGTAACTCTAGTTTTCTATTGATTTCCTTTATTCTTATCAGAAACTTAATTATTTCCTTGAGCTACCAATATTCCTTTATTAAGATGTTAAAATGCAAGGGATATTATATTTCCATATTAAGTTAAAAAAACATGCCTAGAGCATGTAGATTACAACACCTCATAAAAACATATATTTTACTATAACAATGTTTTCAGTTGGGTATATATGTGCATAGGTATATATTTGTGTGTCTTCATGTGTGTGTGTGTGTGTGTGTAAATACTCAAAACGTGAAGGATTTAACGCTTTATTAAGCACAAGGGGAAACCTAAGCACTAGGCACAACCAATGATTGTTCTAATCATATCCCTATCAATACACATGTCATGTGGGCTGAGGATTTGGAAGTCAAAGGACTTAATCCATAATGCATATAACAAAGTGATACGAGAAGAGGCCCATATATATATATATATAGATAGATAGATAGATTCATATGGGGTCTTAAAATTTAAGCTCTGAAAATACAAGGACATATGTCTAGGTGATATGATTAAGGGTATCATCAATCAAGAGATGTGAAGGGTCGATGATTGGATGACCTATATGAACTGTAGACCCCCCTTCCCCGTTGATTTTAGTGAGGAGGAGGGGGGGAGGGGGTGTCCGCACTGAACCACTACTTACAAATTTGTTATGGTGACTTCATAAAGATGGTGGCCATTGGATGAGAACACTTGAAAATATTTTTGGAGCCAATAATACAGACCCACCATATGACATGGAAAAGGGGGTGTCCACATTTATTGTCAGCCGTTTATTTTCTCATGAGTTGATATTCATCAAATGGATAGGTTGGAACCTTGCATCGTAATATTGATTGGGAACCTACATTGCACCCATGTCATTGATTTATAGCGTACATATTTTCCATTGGATTTAGTATCAGTGGGACTCACATTAAATCAACTGCATTGATCAGGAAAGTTAGGTCAATATCAAAAATAAATCAAACTAGTTGACGAGTCAAGTGGGACCCACTTTTCGAGGTTGGGTATGTTAGGCCTATTATCTAGTAAACCAAGTCAAGGTTTAGGATTCATCCAATGTCATAGCCTATGTTTTTGGCGAAATGGGTTGACTATAGACTATACACAAGGACAAGTCTTCCAATTGGATTCATCCACTTTGGTAGAGTAGCCATGTAGGTGCCACATAAGATTCTACATGGGTGACACTTGGGGCCATTGTTGGTGTCAAAGTTTGATGGGCCTAACATTAAATGACTATATATTTCGATACATAAGTTAGATCAAAGAAAGCTTTATATTTCCAGAAAGGTATCGATGAGATGAACATGATGGGGTTGTTTGTTTCTAGTTTTAAGGTAGTTTAAAAATGAGAATTTGTATGACCCTATTTCCATTACAAGACTATGAAGGTCAGTTCATCTCAATAACAAGGACATTAAATCCTTAGTGTGGTTTATGGGTGGTAAAGGGTTGTGTTATAGAAAGTAATTTTGTTTATTATTTTGTTGTTGATATATGTTTTATGTTTTTATGGTTGCGCTTTATATTACCTATTCTATTGTCAATCATTTCTCATGTTCTTCTACATAGTAAAATATGTTTTACCAATGACACATGGATGGCCTACATGTTCATTTCCTTAATGATTTCTTTGATATTTATATTATTCTACAATTCAATTTATGAAGGATAAGTTTATCTTAACTAAGGCACACAAATTGTTTTTTGGTCGGTCAAGATTTTTACAATAAATCTAGATTTGATATCGACATGTGTCAACAATGAGTTGATATCATCAGCTAGAAACTGGTTTAGTTAGAAAGGTGGAGAAGATCACATTCATTATAAAATGCTCACATTTCACTCGCTCCTTAATTTTTAATTTAAACATGACTAAAAGACAGTCCACAACATAACTATAAATCAACTCAGTTGTCCTTCATAAAAATAAATAAAAATGATATAGACTCATTACGCAGTATTTTATTCATTAATTACAGACTCGATGGATGTAAAAGAACACAATGCACTAGGAGTACCATATGTTGTAATAACAAAATAAAGAATCAAGCATTCTAGTTTAATCGGCTACACTACAAGTCAATTTGTTTTTTTCGTTAACCAAGTGGACTAATTCCTTACACACGATTCTGGCGAATGCATCTCCTTGAAAATTTTGAGGCTACCAGAATGGTATTATTTCTTAGCATATATACAACCAAATTTATCCATATTTGTAGGAAAACTTATCATTTACAATTGAAATCTCAACCAAAGGATCTATCGAGTTGACTAGACTAGAATTGAAATTCTAGTTGACCAAGTTGACTTGGTCTTAGTCGACTAGGTCGACCAATGTTTATGTTATCCCCGTGTTTTGCTTCATGATTTTAACTGTAAGGTGATAAGTTAAAAGATTCCTTCTATAATTTTATATATCATGACTCTATTTCTTGATATGTTCCTACACATGGATGACATGCTTTTATGCTTTTAATTCGATTAAGGTTTCGTGAGTAAATGTGGGCAACTTAGAAAGATTTAAAGCTCAAGTAAATTTTGAAACTAAGATGAGCCTTCAATTTTCAATTTTCTAAGAGTAGGGATATATATATATATATATATATATATATATATATATATATATATATATAATTTTTTTTTTTTTTGATGTTTTAACATTGAACTTCTTTGGAATTTTGGGGAACGAAAGGAAAGTATATCCATTTAGTTAGATTATTTCCTGCATATTTCGCATGAATAAGGTTGTCTTTATGGACTTGAAGGAAACATCAATCTCCATTTTCTTTTTTTTCTTTTTTTTTTTTGTATTTGAGAAGTTTGACTATAGAAAGCATGAAATAAAACCTCAGTGTTGTCATACTCATGTCTATTTATATGTGTGTATTAAAGATGCATGTTTTATTTGGAAACAATGTCATCAATGCATGTGTGACATCCCCTGGTTGATATTTTCCCTTTCTAAATAAATTGTGACTATTTAAAGTTTAAGAGAAGGGACACATATTCCAGTCACTTCATGAGCAAGATTTCTTGAGGAATGATTGTTTTAAATAATTGTCTTGGTCAAATGAGTGGTTTTAAATGGTATGACTATACAAAAAAATTAATTGAAAAGATGAGGACAAGTATAGGTGTCCTTTAAGCCACAAAAAAAATCAAGAAGAGGATAGTATATTAAAGGTAGCATGGGTTGTGTTGTACAAGGTAGTTGACCTTCATCGGCCTAGGAAAAAGATAGAGGCTTGGTCTATATGAGAGATTAAAAAAAAAATATGTGGGAAGAGAAGATAGGGACACATCTTCTAAGTAGAGAGAATGCAATCTCATTTTGGAGGCCATGTGTAGTGAAGAGAAACAATGGTGAGAACTAGGGGAGATTCCTCCAAGGGTCAGAGGTGTAAAGAGAGAGAGAGAAGTGATCAATATTACTAGCTAAGGAAACCTTAAGCAACTTTTTGGTTGAAATATTACAGAGGGTAGTGGCTTGCCTGAAGTTAAATAACCCACTAGAAGCTTTTTCATTAATGAAACTATAGGATTTTGAGGATACATTCAGGAATTTGCGAGGGATGATAAACCACAAGGAGTTTCCTTAGGGATAAAACTCTGGTGCTAAATGCATTTATGAAGTACCTAGAAAAGTGATTTATTACCCATCAATAGCTTATCCACTGATAAACCTTCCTCAATGTGGAATCTATTCTCTTGAAAGTGAGTAAAGAATCTTTGTGTTGTGGTATCTTAGAATGGATTTTAATTATGTTCGAAAATATAATTGAGAACCTATGTATCTAGTGGATGAAGGAGGTGTGGCTTTCTAGCATCTTGTTTTAGTTGTTCTATTGATTTAAATTCCTCTTAATAATAACTCCACCTCAAGCTTTAGAATCTGGATCAGGGGTGAAAATTTAAAGTATTAGTTGTTGTAGTTTATGTATGGTTGGGTAGAAATTTAGAGTCCCACTCTCAATTTCTAGGTCTTTTATAAGATAAGTTAGATCTTATCTTTTGTGCTTGAGTTTGTTATTATGTATTTGTTATTTGCATGGAAATAATGTTATGCTAATACCACATAGTGTTGTTCTCATATAAATTAATAATTTGAATGATTGTTTAAATATATCATGATATGGTCCATTACTCGTAGATGTGTTAATATTGAAATAAATTAAGCCTTCTTGTACATAAAGGGACTGGAATCCCTATAAATGAGTAGTTTATTTGTGTACACCTATTGATATATTTGGGTTTTGGGATATTGAATAGAATATTTTAATAATAAGGAAAGTGATTTCGTGTGTATAACCATGAACATTTTCTTAGGAATGATTTATTTTGTGTAATTATAGGAGCATGAAAATTGGTCTAAATGGCTTGTGTATTGAGAGATGGTTGGATATTTGTAACATTTATCATTCTATTGAAGGATTGGTTCAATTCCTATGTTTATTCTGAGCTCAAATATAATCTAATTATTTGAGCATGGAGGACATGATGTGGGGGATTTATAAAATTATATGTATATGAAGTCAAACTTGGAGTTAGACACCCAAATTTATAACAAAACCATTGCATCCAAGAACTGGATTAATTTCCCATCCTGTGTATGTATATATATATATATATATATATATATATATATATATATATATATATATATATATATATATATATATATATATATATATATATATATATATATATAGATATATATATATATATATGTATGTATGTATGTGTGTGTGTGTTCATATATGTATATGTATGTGTGTGTGTGTGTGTATTTTGTGTGTGTGCCAGTTTTTTATAAGAACTTTAAACCACGTTGGATTTTAAATTCATTGTTCACCATGATCACGCATGGATAAGAGGTAGAGCCCTCAATAGAATGGGGCTTAACCTTTGCAGCATACAATTTGAGGGGTGGGTCACATGGTGCATGCGACCAGGGTCTAAGTGGTTTTGAGAATGCATATATTGATGGTGGAGATTCACTAGTGAGAGGATGATGTGGATACAAAAGTAAAACCCCCCCCCCCCCCTTCTCCATAAGAAATGAGGTTGTGTCCCTGCATACCGTCGATCTAGAAGATATAAGAAAAGTCCATTGGATTCAAGCAGTGGAACTGAGAATGAAACCATAAATATAGACCCCCTAGTGACATCAAAAGGAGGAGGATGGGTCTACTATTAAGTCTAGACCATCGATGGGGAAGATAACATGGCCATGAGATGACCCTCGAAGAGTGGTACCCTAGAATTCTTAAAGGGGCGTGAAAGGAAATGACCAGGGTAGTATCTTAAGGATGGCATGGAAAGTGGATCCCATTTGGTGGGATAGTTGAGAATGATTAGTAGTACTCATAGTTTCAGAACAACTAGCAAAGAAGGCATGATGAAGTGTGATATCTCCCTAGGTCTTAAACCCTGGAGGTTTCTAATCGAGTGGAGTGGTAAATTTCCAGGGTATTATTCTCAAGATGATATGCCCTGATGGAGACCACCGGTATAAGTGCAAAATAGAAAGACCAAATAGTTTTTCAAGTTGCGCTGAGGTGTCAGACGACATGACAAGGTGCACATAATCCTAAGAGGGTCAACCTAGATGGAATGATGAGGGAAGAAATATTTATTTCTGGGGTGAGTGTTTCCAGTATGACTTGGCATGTGGGGCCCTGTTCAGTGGGAACACATCCGAGATTTAACTCCCAAGCTTACATGACCACGAAGGACCCACACCCTCACCTATTTGAATAAATAAATATTTGTGTGTGTGTGTGTGTGTGTGCGTGCGTGTGTGTGCGTTCGTGTGTCTGTATGCACACTTGGGTTGGCCCATGTGGACAAAAGAAAGGGGATTAATATGTGACCCCAGTATGAATGAGTCAAAAGTTGTGTGGATTTTCCACTTGGGTGGTGACATGGTTGATGACTAGGGTAGCCATGTGTGCACCATAAGGGGGCAGGTGGGCGCCATGTGGTAGATTAAATGAAGTGGTATTGTATGATAGGTTAGCTTTAAATCACCATATATTTTGATCTGTATGTCAGACTGAGGAAAATTTAAATAATTGGAAAGTTTTCAACGAGATGGGTGCAGTAGAATTATCCATTTTAAGTTTTGAGGAAGTAAAAAAGGTCAAATAATTTGGACCCCATTTCCACCACTGGAGCTTAGACATTGGATTGAGATAGTAACTGCCTCCTTTTAACCTTAGTTAGGGATCAATTTAGTAGGGGTTATGTTACAACATCCTCAAAACCTGAGTCTTTATATGTCACATATCATTCCAACAATAGACTCTTGGCCTAAACCAAGACCAAAATAGTCTATCGATTATGCTAGTTAACGTAAGCAACCAAGTCGACCAAAAAATGTAGACATAGTCAAAAGGAATACTTCTCCTATGCTCAATCATAAAATTATTCATTTAATATGATCAAAAACTTCATATCATATTATGTGAACAATTTCTTATAGTTCATCAACATTCATAAATAGTTATTAGTTGTCTTTTCAGATTAACATGCTTTCCCTGTGATGTCAACTAATTAATAGTAATAGGTTGACTTGGGATTGCAATTGGGTTATGTATCTACAATAAACTAAATGGATACCAATTTCACATTTTTTCCACTTAATCAACATATCAGTAGCTAGCTGATGGTGGCCTCCCCAAACTCAACTTTTTATAACTCAACACATCTTTTTCATTTTTGTTTTATGTTGATGAGAAAATAATAATAAAACATCAAATATTTGTTATAATTTTTCTAGAGGACGTTCTTAAAATCAAATTGTCTATCATTGTATTCTCCCATGTAGTTACTAGCTAATAAAAGTAATCAGGATTCTATTACGGACTCTAGAAGCCAGTCAATCCAAGCTTCCAAGGTGGGATGAGCATTGATGGCCAGCGTATCCCCTCAAAATAACTTATTAGGATGAAGAAATGGGCCAAACAATTTGTTATTGGATCTCTTGTATGTCTATGATGCTTATACAATAGCATAATACATATCAAAGCTACAATTATATAATATATTTTAAATCAAAAGCATTTCCCAAACCATTGGAGTGATGTGACACAACCAAAAATTTGAAATTTTCAAACTCTTCTTTTTCCAATAATATCATTTTTCAAGCAATATTATTTTGATGATATATGAATATGTTTCTTTACTGAATCAACATAAATGTACACAATCATTGGGGCAAGGAGGAAAAATGAGAATATTTTGAAAATATTTTCTAAGTATGGAAAAAATGTCAAGTGAAAAAAAAGGAATACCACATGCAATAGAGGTTGGAAGACACCACATAAATTTTCAACAAACTGTGCATATCATTGGAAAAAGCTTCTAAGACCACAAAATAACGAAAATATTCTTGATATCACACTCTCTAGTTGTGTGAGTTGGTTATTTGTGGGTAGTATTTGCAACTCCGCATAGTATGGTCAAGTAATTGGTTGTGGCTTAGCACATATGAGGAAATATCATGAAGGTGATTTTTACTATGATTCTCAAGAGCTTAATGTTGAATACATAGAATTATATAAAAGGAGTTTATTCCAATTTTATATGGTTCCAATAAATTATTATTTTTGTTCTAGTGTTGCTCCATTATAATATTGTTTTTTTTTTATGTTATTTATTTTGTTGTCATACTACTATTGTTACTTTTTACTTAGCTTGACGAGGGATCTTTGTATAAGGTTATCATCTCAATATTGTTTCTATCAATTCTTAATCTCTCTGGGACCTTCTACACATCTATTTTTTGAATTGTAATGTTGGTGGTTAGATAATATAAGGTGGGGCATGATGGTCCAAATTATTTCATTCAATTGTATAATTCCTATTGTAAAGTGTATTCATGTTAACTGTAGTTAATATAAATTATATTGAGATTATATGTCAGTTTCTCATGGTTTTGTTATATTACACATTGGTATAAATGGGTGAATGAATGAATGATAGAGTTTCGGCCAAGTTTTCTTGGAGAATGTCATGAGTAGATATGTTGGAGTAAAACAAGTGGCCAAGGACAAATGTGGAAAACCAAATGTTACAACAAAAGAAAATAGAATATAGTAGAAAGCATTGATGTAAAAGTAGATGAATCATTATCTCAAAAGGAGAATCCATAAACAGAATAAAGGTCCTAAGGAAAAAGTATTCATAGATCATGAAAAGGAATAAAGAGAAGGAGAGGAAGAAAAAAAATAAGAAGAGGAGAAAGGATATCAACATCCATAGACTTCATCTAGGTATGTTTAGAAAAACCATCCAAAAAAAAAACTTTCAGTGATAAAGATTCAAGAATTTAGACTAGAAAGAAACTAATCATCTCACCCAATCATTCAATTTTTCCCTTGTTATCCAAAATTGAACCCAAGAATTTTGCACAAGCTAATGAAGAAGAACATTCAGACAATTAAATGGAGAAAAAAATAAATAAAAGTGAGAAAAATGAAACATGGGAACTTGTGCTTTGACCAAAAGATAAAAATATAATTGGCACCAAGTGGATATTCTTGAAATAATTGAATGAGGATGGACTCTGTAATATGATATAATGTTAGATTCCCTTGCAAAGGATATGCATAAGTGGAATGTATTGAATTTGAAGAAACATTTGCTCTAGTTTCTAGACTAGAAGCAATCAAAATTTTCTTGGAATTTGCTTGTTTTTAAGATTTCAAGGTTATCAAATGGATGTCAAATCTGAATTCCTTAATGGAAACTTGGAAAATCATGTATATTTTGAACAATGAGAGGGAGTTCAATTATAAGAAAATGAAGTCTATGTATGTAGGTTGAATAAATATCTTTATGGTCTTAAGTGATCTCCCATGGATTGGTACTTAAGACTTCATAAACATTTACAATGACAAGAATTCAAAACGAGAGAAGAAAATAGCAACCATTGCATGAAAATAGATAACAAAAATACATTAATTAATATTTTGTATGTGGGTGATATCATATTTAGAAGTGATGTTGATATGGTGAGGAAAAAGTTTGAAACAAAAATGTTGAAATAGTTTGAAATGTCCATGTAGGGAGAATAATCATTCTTGTTAGAATTGCATGTTTTTTAAACAAATATATGCATATTAATCTTCCAATCTAAATATATTAAGGAAATTTTGAATAATTTTGAAATAAAAATTGTGCACATGTTGGCACTCTGATGGTTACAAGATGCAAATGAAGCAAAGATCAGTGAATCTCCATATGAAAATATTATACAAATCAATGATAGGTAGCCTATCATATTTGACAACTTGAAGATGGAAAATATAATGTAAGCATTAGGATTGCTTGCAAGTTTTCAATCTACTTCAAACGAGTCCCATGTGCATGGAATAAAAATGAAATTCATGTATTTGAGGGGGATTATTGATTCTAGCTTATGGTACTTAAGAAGCAAGGATTTCACCTATTAGCATATAATGTTGCATATTGGAAAAGAAGTGTTGATGACAAGAAAAACAATAGTGGTGGAGAATTCTTCTTGGGAAATTATCTAGTATCATGGTTGAGCAATAAGCAGAACCCAATATCTCTTTCCACAACTAAAGTAAAATATATTTCAGCAACAACATGTTTCACTTATTTCATGTAGATGAAGTGGTTTCTAACCATCGATAGTGTTCCCTTAAAATCAAGATCAAATTTGTGGAAAATAGTTTTTGTATAATGATGTCCTCGGAGTTCAAGAAAAATCAATCCAGTCAATTATATTTCATATCAACTAGGGAGAGTCAAAGTCACTTTTTTTGCAGCAGGTTTCAATCAATTGATGCCCTAGTAGCAACTGTAGAATCGCATCGAGACACCCTTTTCTAATAAATAAGGACACAATGGACTTCCTTTATGTCCTTTCTTTTCTTGTCAGAATATACAGATAAGAGAAGGTCATGTTCGATTCTTGGTTCAATCCATACCTGAGAGAATAAAGAGTTAACCCATTGATCCAATGAATGAGATTTTGATTATGTTTCCCATGTTTCACACTAGAAGAAGGATATTGAGCCAAGTTTGTTAACATACATGATTTCACCATGACATATTATGAGGAACCTACACCAATTATATATGATAATAAAAATGAAATAAATATCTCAAAGAACCCTATTATGCATTTAAATATAAAACAGATTCCTGTCAAACATCTTTTCCTTAAAGAGTAGGTAGGTGATCATAATCATAACCTGGAATAAAGTGCTACTAATGAGAATATTGTAGATATATTTACCAAACCCCTTCCTATAGAGACATTTTAATATCTAAGTTAGAAGTTGGTACTAATCCCTATCCTGTCTCATAAGTGAAAGGAAACATATATTCAGGTGGAGTGGTCTATTTCTCTTGATTTATGAGAAAGGAGAGGATTGCAGATAAAGAGAAGTCGCTCAATTTACGAGGAGAATCAATTTCCAATTCATGTAAAATGGGGTGAAATTTCAGAGAAATGAAGAAGATTCAATCAATATATGGAGCATGCATACAAGGGAATTTCCTTGGTGGATTTCCTCAACTCTTATTTAAATCCATTTAAGGGTTTCCATCAATGAAAAAGGGAGATATTTTGTAATAATATTTTTCCATTGATGCCAAAATTAGGGGGATACCAAGATGGGTACATGAGGCCCTTATAGATACATGTTAATTTTAGGAGGAGACCTAAATCCAAGGGTGATCCAAGGTACAATGGACTCAAATTAAATTAATATAGAGCCCAATTTATGGTTGGAACAAGTTATGTGGATCAATACTCAAGTATACCCCTTAAAGAAAGAACTAAATATAGGAGCCAAGATTGACCAAAAGGTAAAACATGACTATAAATTTCTAGTATGGGTTAGAGCTACATATAGAGTCTATAACAGATAATTTGTGATGTTTCTATCATATGTTTTGTGATTTAAGTGATCAGAATCGAGCACAAAAAGGTGATTAGAAGAGAAGAGGAGCAAAGAACATAGTAGTATGAAGAGTAAGGAGGATGTATAAAGTGCGAAGTGTAGAGAAACAAAGGTATGGTTTGGGATCTTTCAAGATAGTTCCATACCAAAGGAAAGGATTTGAGGAGCGATTTTTAGTAATAGAGGGTTGAATAGACACTTTCAGGTGAAAAATAAGCAGTATCTCAAAAGAATTGAGAAACCTAAAATTTTATCATGACATGATCATATCTTGCAAATAAATTTATTTCAAACCACCCACCATCAGTTAATGGACATAAAAATTTCTTGAAATAGATGTTATGACTACTATATACTCAGAATATCATTTTTTTTATCAAAGGAACATGTCTAAAAGATCACCAATATTGTTATATAAAGGCTCCTAGTCATAGCCAGTGGTCACGAGGCACTTAAGTCTTAGCACCCAAGCACTAAAACCGTTCAACATATCAATAATATATTTTTCTTATAGAGAGGCATCTCGCCTATGAAATAATTGATATTTTAGGATATTGGCTTATGACTCACAACCAATAATCTTATTGGTGCTTAAGTATGCTATCCAAGGGATAGCTCCCTCAGCATATCATCATATCAGTGTTTCAACAATAAAAAAATACGTCTGGACTTTATGATATTCTAAGCCCTGGTAGATCCTGGTCATATCCTTTCTCATGAAGGCTCTTAACACTTAGTAAGTAATGGCTAAGCACCCTCAACATATCATCTTATTGGTCTGTTAACAAAAAGTGAAGGTTCATGGAACCTCTAGTATTCCAATATATTGTCCCCTAGCCATAGCCCTACTCACAAAATTTCTAAAGAACAACATCTAGCCTCATTTATATCAACACATAAACATACCCAAAGATTTAGTGGTTTAGGAAAAATCAAATCCTCTGATATCTAGACATATCAGGGCCCGAGCTCATTAACTATAAATACTTTTCTTGTAGTTGAAATTATTAATGTCATTGGTAATTGAAAGGTCTTGGTTTTGTGAGTGCTTTTAGTGTTATTAAAGAATTTCAGGTTTTCTCTAATATACTAGTATAATTTAGCACCTGGATGTGTTATATGAACATATGTAGTAGGGATAAGTCTTATACGTACTAAAATTTGAATTGATGGGAGCTATGAGGTTCCAAAAATTATAAGCACTTGGTTTTATGTTGTGCTATTATAAACTCTAGACATTGATAAGGTTGGATTGAAGGAAGCTTCTGTATATCGTAAAATTTTTATGTTGGTGCTATAAGTTCTTGGGCATAGTACCAAGTTATATGTGGAGTATAATATTGATTATAGGTTGTACTAATACTATAATTGAATACTATAGGTGGTAAAAGAGTTTAGTATTTTAAGAACTATATTTGTAAAGGTTGGATTGAAGTTGGTGCAAGTTCTAACAATTTGAAAGATTACCATTTCTATCTATTTAAGTTAATGGGATTTTATATTCATACAATTCAAGTTGATGTGAGTCTCCAATTAAAGATGATACATTAAAGAGTAACTAAATATATGTAAATAATTGAACATGTAACAAGAGTGAATCTTTGTAGAGTATAATTGAGAACAATAGAGTGAACCTTTGAATAATATGACTGCACAAAAGAGTTTATAAAAGTAAAGCATCTATTTGAAGAATAATTTTGTAACATCCCTGGTCAAAATTTCATTTAAATAAAGTTAATAAACGCAAAATAATAACCATGGTCATCAGACACTTATTCCAAGTTGAATGTTGGGTTAATACATCCTAGTGTGGGTGTTCATTTGGTTTATTATGGCTAAGGAATTGGAAATGGAAATGGAAAAGGATTTGGAAAGATAAAGTGGAATTAATTGGCATTTTATTTATGAAAATAATGGAAATTGGGAGAAAATGAAGGTGAAAGGTCACAAGTGGCATGTGAGGATAAAAATGAAGGAAAATAATGGAAAGTTGAATAAATTAGAGGCCTAATTAATAAAAAGGCTTCTGAGGATTAGTTGGTACCTTTAGTCAGTACAGTTTTGGAGCTCTCTTTATATTCTCTCTCTCTCTCTCAATCTTTCACACTTGGAGTTTTCTTGGATAACTCTAGCATTGGATCAAGAAGCAAAAGGAAGGAAAAACAAGGAAAAGGAAAGAAAAGATCAAGTAAGGAAGAATGAGATCAAGATGTTATAACGAGATTACTTGCAAATATTGATTTTCATGTATGATTTCATTTCCATATTTGGAATTCATGGTACATGAATGTGTGTATTTGGTTCACTTGCTATCATTGCCATGGGATTTTCCAGAAGTGACAAGTTTTTTCATCATTTCCTTCCCATTTCCGAATAGTCATGGTGTGATGGGGTTCTCATGTTTTGGTTGACATGGATTTCCAGATGGATTTGAAGCTGAGTGAAGTGGTCTCTGAAAGAAAGAACACATGGCCTAGTGATCCCTGAACTAGACTCTGGATTTTGTTAAAGTCCTGACCTAGTAACCCTTGAACCAGAATGTGGATTTTCGTAAATTCAGATATTGTGTGCCTCAATGGGAGTAGTAATCCTTGATTAGTGAATGACGAGATATACAGTAAATCCTAGAGGTGTGCACCCTTTATTGGGCCTAGGAATCCCTTGATGGGTAATGGTAGGATACACAATAAAGCCAAGAGGTTAAGACAGAAAATTCCTAACAGTTTAGGTGGAGAGATTTGGAGGCATCCATGCTTGTTTAGGGCCTAGTGATCTAGTGGGGATTGCAGTCAAGCTTGGTTCTATTGATGAGGGTGAGGTGGTTTAGCCTCGGGAAGCCCAGTTGATTTTTGGTGATGAGTCCCACATTCATTCTTAGAATATGGTGTGGGGGTGATTAGATGCAAGAAATATCTGATTTAGCCAATCTATGATAGGGTGGTATGTGGAAGTCCCAAACTTGGTTTGCTTATGCATTCATTAATAAGAGTTTCTTGTCCTTGTTATTTTATATATAAATGTACTAGATTGTATAGGTTTTTTATGGTTGTTATCTCCTTGTTATTTCTGTTGGTTATATCTTGTTTATGAGTATGTTTCATGACAAACTTGGTGTATGGCTCTCATCATGTTTTGATTAGAAAATGAATATACAATGTATATATGTCCTAATAGATGATAATGCAGATATTGTGATAAGGAAATCATGATTTTTTATGAATATCAGATAAGTATCAGACCCATATGCTCAAATCTATTATTAAGTCCTATAGATTACATATTTGTGACATATTTAACGAAATTCTTGTCATGGATATTAGGGATAAAATAAAGTTCTTGTATAAATATTTTCATTAAAACCTTTTTTTCGATGTTATTTATCACTCCTAAAGTTTTCATGAATTTTTGGGTAGTGGCTTGGGTCCTAGCCCTGAAAAAGTGGCATAGAATCTAGGGTTGCTTGCAAAAAACTATCAACAAAAGTCCATAGTAATTGGCTTTCCTTATTGTGGGAGTGACTGGAGGCCTACAGTCACATGCTTGGCATGTCAAGGGAGCAAATGAGGTTCCAGATCAGTGAAATTTTAATTTTCCTTAGGGTTTGGTCACGTAGAAGGGTTGGTTGGCTCCTAGAGGTTATGTAGCATGTGTGGAAGGTCAATTTGGTTTAGTTCCTTCGGTTCCACTTCCTTAACTATACATGGGGAGTTAAATCACATCATAGTATCCTCTCATTGCATGTTTACCCCATTGGAAAAAGTAGCTTGGCTAAATGTGGGAGGAGGGTGTTATAGAGTGGAATCAAAGAATGGTTCACCCCTTGGAGTGGATAGGCAGTGTTTTAGTCATGCAGACATGTCAATTTCATATTTGTTGTTTATTCTTGTGGTCTGTATTTTTGCTTTGTATGCATGGTTTTTTTCATGGTCATAGTTGTGTTGCTATGTTAATATTTATGCTTTTTTTGTTGGATGTATTTTTTGTGAGTGCATGTTAATTATCCATTGTTAATGCACGTTATTTTTTGCATGTTTTTAATAGTTATGCATATGTTGACATGGTGATAGTTTTCATGCATGAGGTCATGCATGAGGTTGATATGGTCATGCATTAGTAACTGGATAATGATTGAAATGAAATGTATATACTGCTATGATTAGGTTTATACATGTATTGCACTAATATGGTTTAGATTGCAGATGAGATACCCTCTCCTGAACTATACTAAGCTATGTTGATTATGTTATGTTTTGGTTTTAGCTGAAATGGTATACTTGCAGGAAAGAGATCAAATATGACTAGCAAGATGGTAAAATATAGTTCACAAGACTCTCCCTATGGATCAGATCAGTAGCATAGTGATGGGCATCCTTCTGACTTAGAAGACACATTGAGAAGCTTGAAGGAAGAAATAAGAAGTTGCAAGGGAGACAATGACATGATCATTCGGGCATAAGAGAAATAAGCAAAAGTAAATGCAGTAATCCTTCAGAGTTTGTCAGAATTGTAGAGACATATAAAAATTCAGATCAGCCATGGGCAGGAGGATAGCACTAATGGGGAATATGGTTGTAGATCTGATGGTGGCCACGGGTCAGGTAGGGATGAAACAATTAGATATGGTAGGCTCATTGATACACCAAATGAGAGAGGTGATGGACACAGGTTCTATTATATTTCTTGTTCTGACATGTATCATTATCATCATTGTTATCATCCTTACAGAAGTAATGATAGGGGATATTCGCCATATGAGTTCAAGAAAGAAAAGCCACCTACCTTTGATGGAGATTTGAAGAATTCAGACGATGCAGATGCATGGCTATTGGGGATGATGGAATTCTTTGAGTTTCATGATTACATGGATAATATGAAGGCTGGAATAGTTTTCTTCAGCCTGAAAGATAAAGAAGACATCTGGTGGGAAGATGTGAAGTGGGTAAGAGACATAAGGATAAAAGAGTTGTGATGGCATGAATTCAAGAGTCTTTTCAAGAAGAAATATTTGTCATAGAGGTACTATGACAGCTAAAACCAAGGAATTCTATGAGCTAAATATGGGATCGATGATAGATGAGGAGTATAAAACCAAGTTATAGTAGTTTTTTACGTATTTACCATACCTTGAGGATGAAAAATATAATGTTCAAAGATTTTTCAGTGGATTTCCATTAGAATTTAGAGGTCGGATTAAGTATGATGACCCTCGGTCACTTGAGGAATTTATTGGAAAATTGAAGCATTGTTATGAGTAGTTAAATCATAATACGAAATCTTAGCAAGGGTGGAGAGGGAAATATAAAGCTAAAGGTAAATGGCATACGAAAATAACAAGGCCTCAGGATGCAGGTGAGAAATAAAATGTTGCAACTTACAATTAGTTCAATATAGTTAGATAGGGTCATGGGTCACAACTTGGAAGGAAAAAAAATATAGGTGATGGTATAGGAACATTGCAGTGTTGGATATGTGGTAAGGAGAAACTTAAGAGAGATTTTCTACAGTATCAGGGTGGTAGGCCTCATATTTACAATGCATAGGAAGTGGAAACTATCGGGGATTTTTGGCAAAGCATTCCTCGTAACTATGCAGCGTTGGATAACAGGAAGGTGGATCAGTAGACATCTATCATTGAGATGGACAATAAGATTTTTTATCAATTTATTTCTATTTTGATTGACCCTAGATCTATTTTTTGATCAAGTTATTTCTATTTTGATTAACCCTAACTCCATGGATAAATGTGGTTTGAATAAAGAAGTGCATTTAGAATATTGGTTACTGTATTTGGCTATAGGTACAAAGAAAAGAGTTCATCATTCAGTAAGAGCTTTTTCATTGTGTTAGGGTCCTATGATTTATAGGATCACAAGGCGATTGAATATTTTCTCTCAGTCATATGAAATTTTAAATAATATTGCATGTTACAAATGATTTCCAAAAAAAAAGTATAAATAAAAAGAAATAAAAAAGAAAAGACGGTATTTGAAAAGAAAAAATAGAATGAAAAAAAAAGAAAAAAGAGAAAGAAAAACATAAAAAGAATAAAAAATGATGATGAAAGAACCCCATAAAATAAAGGGAAAATTAAATATAAAAATGATGAAAATTCAAATTCCAGTACTTGATAGAGAGTTTGATTCTTGAGGAATAAATTGAATGTTGTGTGCAACTTGTTTAAAATGCCACAACCCTAAGTCAGTTTTTATATCATATAGTGTAATCATGATCAAACAAGTTTCAATTTCTATTAATTAGATTAGAGAATAAGTTAGCCAAACTGTGTAATCTTGGCTAATTCTAGTTAGGTAGATGAATGGGTTGATTCAATTGTTTAAGATGGATCAATACAAAAAAAATGATAGATAGGATTAGATTAGACGTTTTTCCCAAAGAAAATAAAACAAGGTTATGCACATTTAAATGCACCCTTGATTAGAAAAAGTTAGTCTTAGGTTAGGAAAAAAGTTAAGTTAAAAAAGGTTCAAAGGGTGATATGTTTGTTTTACAATAATTGTTTTTTATCCTAAGTTTGAGAGAAAATCTTTTTTATCCTAAGTGTTGGGCATATGTTATATCGTCCTAAGTGACAAAAAGCCTTTTATCGTATATGGTTAAGTTGCATGATTAAATCGGTGGCCTAATCAACTCATTTCTAGATCAATGACTAACAGTTCTTTTCGCACCCCCCTATCCATCCTATCCTTACCAACGGGGGGGGGGGTGTCCGAAAATCAGTTTCCTCCCCGTTGGTCCCACCCCTACGTGTCATCCCCTTGTTATTTCACACCACCCCCCTCACAAACCACTTACCACCTAAACCCCCGTCTAAAAACGTCTAACCCTCTGTCCTTTCCCGCCAACACTTCCCGCGCACTCCCCTCCACTCCTTTCCTAACAACAGGCCATGTTTTTTATACAATTAATGTTTCTTGGGAAAACCATTTGAATTTAATAACAGCCCTGTGCCTCTAACGAGACTATGCCATTACCATAAAACCCCTTATGTGCACCATTTTCACTCCATTTTCTCACAAATCTTTCACTTTGTCTTATTTTGGAAATTGTGCTCACACAGTAAGATTTCACAACTGAAAAAGAAACCATTCGAGCAAAGGAAAAAGACATTATTGCCACCTATAGCCGACTATCAGCAAATCCTTGATAATCTCCCACTGTCAGTTTTCCCTTTCCTGCAATTTTAATAGTCAAAATTCCTCCGAAGAAAAATAATGTTGATCCAATCAACCCAATGCTACCTCCCACGGTCAATATTGATCATATTCCCCTTGCAGTCAGGGATTAGAAAATCACAGAAAACAAATGCGAATTTGATCTCTTCGAGTTATATTGTTGGTTCGACGACAATTTCATTGATCAAACTGAAGAAATTGGACTCTGGGAATCCAATTTACCCTTCTATATGTTTCCTCACACCTATAATTTACCTGATTTCATTAGAAAGTGCCATGCCTACTATTTTCCCAATGAGAGAATTGTTGTGGCCCCAAGTGGGGAATTTTTTTTCACCATCACCCCTGAAACAATAAATCAAATGATGCAGGTCCCTCAGACATAATTTAACACCCATTTTTCAGAAGAAGCTTTGAATGACCTGTACCAAAAATTATATTTATCCAAGAGGGCCAAAAACTCCAAGACTTTTCTACCTGAAAATGCCCAATTGCCCAAGAAGAATCCACCTTATGTTGCATCCACGTTTCTTGACCAAGCCAAGCAAATTATTTCTATTCTTTCATGTCTATTAGGATATTATTCTGATGAATGGATAGATGAGACGATCCTAGGTTTTCTGTCAACTTTCTTTACTGATGAAAAACCCTGTGTTGTGTTTAATGTTAGTCAATTTATTCCTGACAGCATACATGAACAATTCCTAAAGTTTAGGGTTTGTAAATTTCTATGGGATTGATATTCAATATCAGATTTCGGAACTAGTGCCACAGTAAACATCTTGAAGTGTCGATGTCGAGTCTACAACAAGACCCATTGCCAAGACAAAGGTCGAGGAATAATAGACGAAAAATGAAGTGATAAATAGAGGAGAGTGATAAAAACTGATAGAGAGCAAGATATGAAAAACTAGATGAAAAAATTAGAAAATTTATTTATGTACAAGTTTTATGTCTAATTATTAAAATTATGTATATTACAGAAATAATTTAGAGATTATTTTTAGTGAATTAAAATGTTTTATGTTATTTTTTTTTCAAATTTTTTTATTTTTTTTAATGAAATAATATATTTAATTAAAATAAAATAAAACTTGTATTTAGAAATTATAATATTATTTTTAATTATAATTTTATATTTTATATTTTCATATATAACAACTACAAAAATATTAATAAAAATCTAACTTTATTAAATCTATTAAAATTATTTTGTTAATTTAATTTAAAAATATTTATTAATTATTTTTATTTATACAACTATTAAAAATATGTCTAACTTTATTTAAATCAATTAAAATGTGTTGTTATTTTAATTTATAAATATTTTTTATTTATTTTATTTATACTAATTTAAACAAATTAATATGTTTAAATAAAGAATTTGAAAAAATTAAATTGTTCAAATTAATTAATAACTATTAAGTTATTAATAAATTATTCAAGGATATGTTAAAATTATTGAGGAAATTAAGGCACAAAGAAGAATAAGAGGAAACAGAGGGAGGGAATGGAGGGAACGACGGTTAATGGATGGAACAAATTTGTGTGAGCACAAGGATCGAACTTTCGCTGACTTCAGTCCCGCTATTTTTGTTGAGATTGTTTGGCTCCTTTATGATTTCGAGGGCTTCACACATTTTTCTCTTATAGTAATGGTTTTATCTAGAGATTATTTTAGTATATTATAGGAAAAAATGGTTTCTAGTCTTTGAATAATGCTCAGCGAGTGCAGAGGATCTTATTCTCCCATTCTTGATATCTTCCCCATGTTCCTTGAGCTATATTTTGAAGGAGCTTCATGTTTCCCCAGTGTATCATTTTCCACAAGATCATTTGAATTTGTACACAACTTTTTGCTCCAAGTGATCAAGGTCATCCTTCACTGATTTCATCCTTTTCTTGATAGTAATTAATGGCTCGAAACATGTGGTGATTCCATTTTTTCTTAGAACCCAAGCCAACTTGTCAGTAACACCATGGATATAAGGGATATATTCTTTACCATTAAGGGTGGGGGAATTCACAAAGGTAGGTCTGGAAATGGTTCTAGACTTGGCTTCTAAGATGGCCTTATCGATATGCTTGAGTTTGTAACCAGTGATTAAGAAAACTTTCTTTAGGTATTCTATTTCAGTATCCACATGCTCCTTATCTCCTATCTTAAAAGCTTTGGTGAAGAGATTGTTGAGAACCCCCAACTTCTGGGATGGGTGGTGATGAAATTTTTTATGGAGGTAGCTATCCGAGTGAGCTTTTTTCGAGAATACTTTATGAATTACTGATCCATCTCTATTTATGAGTAGAAGAATATCGAGGAATGGAATGAAATTATTCTCTTTTTTTTCCATTATTAATTTCTTGTTATCTGAAATTTTATTAACGTGGTTAAGGAAGTTTCCTAGCTCTAAATCTCCATGAGGAAAATTCACGCTGGTATCATCAACGACCCTGGTCCAGAATTTTGGCTTAAAAGGATAGGTGTCCATAGATTTCTTCTCAAATTTCTCCATAAAAAGGTTAGCCACTCAGAGGATGAATCAATATGAAACTCAATTTATCATGTATCAGATCCTATACCATTTGCATCATACTAGAGATTTTTCTATCATCCCACATCTCATAAACATCGATCAAAGTTTGCAACCCATGAATCAAAAAGCTTCAGCAACATGAATATCTATAGCAGCATAAGCATCATTATGTATCAAGAAATTCTTAAATTTATATTTTGATTGACCCTAGATCTATTTTTTGATCAAGTTATTTCTATTTTGATTAACCCTGACTCCATGGATAAATGTTGTTTGAATAAAGAAGTGCATTTAGAATTTTGGTTACTGTATTTGGCTATAGGTACAAAGAAAAGAGTTCATCATTCAGTAAGAGCTTTTTCATTGTGTTAGGGTCCTATAGTTTATAGGATCACAAGGCGATTGAATATTTTCTCTTAGTCATATGAAATTGTAAATAATATTGCATGTTGCAAATGATTTCCAAAAAAAAAATATAAATAAAAAGAAATAAAAATGAAAAGATGGTATTTGAAAAGAAAAAATAGAATGAAAACAAAAGAAAAAAGAGAAAGAAAAACATAAAAAGAATAAAAAATGATGATGAAAGAACCCCATAAAATAAAGGGAAAAATAAATATAAAAGCAATGAAAATTCAAATTCCAGTACTTGATAGAGAGTTTGATTCTTGAGGAATAAATTGAATGTTGTGTGCAACTTGTTTAAAATGCCACAACCCTAAGTCAGTTTTATATCATATAGTGTAATCATGATCAAACAAGTTTCAATTTCTATTAATTAGATTAGAGAATAAGTTAGCCAAACTGTGTAATCTTGGCTAATTCTAGTTAGGTAGATGAATGAGTTGATTCAATTGTTTAAGATGGATCAATACAAAAAAAATGATAGATAGGATTAGATTAGACGTTTTTCCCCAGTGGCATAAAATGGCGCAGTGTACATTTAAAATAACCTTGATTGGAAAAAGTTAGTCTTAGGTTAGGAAAAAGTTAAGTTAAAAAATAAACAAAGGTGATATGGGTTTGTTTTACAATAATTGTTTTTTATCCTAAGTTTGAGAGAAAAATCTTTTTATCCTAAGTGTTGGGCATAGGTTATAGTCATCTTGGGTGACAAAAAAATTTTGTCGTATATGGTTAAGTTGCATGATTAAATCGGTGGCCTAATCAACTCATTTCTAGATCAATGACTAACAGTTCTTTTCGCACCCCCCTATCCATCCTATCCTTACCAACGGGGGGGGGGTGTCCGAAAATCAGTTTCCTCCCCGTTGGTCCCACCCCTACGTGTCATCCCCTTGTTATTTCACACCACCCCCCTCACAAACCACTTACCACCTGAACCCCCGTCTAAAAACGTCTAACCCTCTGTCCTTTCCCTCCAACACTTCCCGCGCACTCCCCTCCACTCCTTTCCTAACAACAGGCCATGTTTTTTATACAATTAATGTTTCTTGGGAAAACCATTTGAATTTAATAACAGCCCTGTGCCTCTAACGAGACTATTCCATTACCATAAAACCCCCTATGTGCACCATTTTCACTCCATTTTCTCACAAATCTTTCACTTTGTCTTATTTTGGAAATTGTGCTCACATAGTAAGATTTCACAACAGAAAAAGAAACCAGTCGAGCAAAGGAAAAAGACATTGTTTCCACCTATAGCCGACTGTCAACAAATCCTTGATAATCTCCCACTGTCAGTTTTCCCTTTCCTGCAATTTTAATAGTCAAAATTCCTCCGAAGAAAAATAATGTTGATCCAATCAACCCAATGCTACCTCCCATGGTCAATATTGATCATATTCCCCTTGCAGTCAGGGATTAGAAAATCACAGAAAATAAATGCGAATTTGATCTCTTCGAGTTATACTGTTGGTTTGAGGACAATTTCATTGATCAAACTGAAGAAATTGGACTCTGGGAATCCAATTTACCCTTCTATATGTTTCCTCACACCTATAATTTACCTGATTTCATTAGAAAGTGCCATGCCTACTATTTTCCCAATGAGAGAATTGTTGTGGCCCTAAGTGGGGAATTTTTGTTCACCATCACCCCTGAAACAATAAATCAAATGATGCAGGTCCCTCAGACATAATTTAACACCCATTTTTCAGAAGAAGCTTTGAATGACCTGTACCAAAAATTATATTTATCCAAGAGGGCCAAAAACTCCAAGACTTTTCTACCTGAAAATGCCCAATTGCCCAAGAAGAATCCACCTTATGCTGCATCCATGTTTCTTGACCAAGCCAAGAAAATTATTTCTATTCTTTCATGTCTATTAGGATATTATTCTGATGAATGGATAGATGAGACGATCCTAGGTTTTCTGTCAATTTTCTTTACTGATGAAAAACCCTGTTTTGTGTTTAATGTTAGTCAATTTATTGCTGACAGCATACATGAACAATTCCTAAAGTTTAGGGTTTGTAAATTTCTATGGGATTGATATTTAATATCAGATTTCAGAACTAGTGCCACAGTAAACATCTTGAAGTGTCGATGTCGAGTCTACAACAAGACCCATTGCCAAGACAAAGGTCGAGGAATAATAGAGGAAAAATGAAGTGATAAATAGAGAAGGAGAGTGATAAAAACCGATAGAGAGCAAGATATGAAAAACCAGATGAAAAAATTAGAAAATTTATTTATTTACAAGTTTTATGTCTAATTATTAAAATTATGTATATTACAGAAATAATTTAGAGATTATTTTTAGTGAATTAAAATGTTTTATGTTTTTTTTTTTTTTTTTTAATGAAATAATATATTTAATTAAAATAAAATAAAACTTGTATTTAGAAATTATAATATTATTTTTAATTATAATTTTAGATTTTATATTTTCATATATAACAACTACAAAAATATTAATAAAAATCTAACTTTATTAAATCTATTAAAATTATTTTGTTAGTTTAATTTAAAAATATTTATTAATTATTTTTATTTATATAACTATTAAAAATATGTCTAACTTTATTTAAATCAATTAAAATGTGTTGTTATTTTAATTTATAAATATTTTTTATTTATTTTATTTATACTAATTTAAACAAATTAATATATTCAAATAAAGAATTTGAAAAAATTAAATTGTTCAAATTAATTAATAATTATTAAGTTATTAATAAATTATTCAAGGATATGTTAAAATTATTGAGGAAATTAAGGCACAAAGAAGAATAAGAGGAAACATACGAAGGGAATGGAGGGAACGACGGTTAATGGATGGAACAAATTTGTGTGAGCACAAGGATCGAACTTTCGCTGACTTCAATCCCGCTATTTCTGTTGAGATTGTTTGGCTCCTTTATGATTTCGAGGGCTTCACACATTTTTCTCTTATAGTAATGGTTTTATCTAGAGATTATTTTAGTATATTATAGGAAAAAATGGTTTCTAGTCTTTGAATAATGCTCAGCGAGTGTAGAGGATCTTATTCTCCCATTCTTGATATCTTCCCCATGTTCCTTGAGCTATATTTTGAAGGAGCTTCATGTTTCCCCAGTGTATCATTTTCCACAAGATCATTTGACTTTGTACACAACTTTTTGCTCCAAGTGATCAAGGCCATCCTTCACTGATTTCATCCTTTTCTTGATATTAATTAATGGCTCGAAACATGTGGTGATTCCATCTTTTCTTAGAACCCAGGCCAACTTGTCAGTAACACCATGGATATAAGGGATATATTATTTACCATTAAGGGTGGGGGAATTCACAAAGGGAGGTCTAGAAATGGTTCTAGACTTGGCTTCTAAGATGGCCTTATCGATATGCTTGAGTTTGTAACCAGTGATTAAGAAAACCTTCTTTAGTTATTCTATTTCAGTATCCACATGCTCCTTATCTCCTATCTTAAAAGCTTTGGTGAAGAGATTGTTGAGAACCCCCAACTTCTGGGATGGGTGGTGATGAAATTTTTTATGGAGGTAGCTATCCGAGTGAGCTTTTTTCGAGAATACTTTATGACTTACCGATCCATCTCTATTTATGAGTAGAAGAATATCGAGGAATGGAATGAAATTATTCTCTTTTTTTTCCATTATTAATTTCTTGTCATCTGAAATTTTATTAACGTGGTTAAGGAAGTTTCCTAGCTCTAAATCTCTATGAGGAAAATTCACGCTGGTATCATCAACGACCCTGGTCTAGAATTTTGGCTTAAAAGGATAGGTTTCCATAGCTTTCTTCTCAAATTTATCCATAAAAAGGTTAGCCACTCAGAGGATGAATCAATATGAAACTCAAGTTATCATGTATCAGATCCTATACCATTTGCATCATACTAGAGATTTTTCTATCATCCCACATCTCATAAACATCGGTCAAAGTTTGCAACTCATGAATCAAAAAGCTTCAGCAACATGAATATCTATAGCAGCATAAGCATCATTATGTATCAAGAAATTCTTAATAAAATTTAATTCCAACAATGCATTATTACAATAATAGCTAATGCTCCCCTTGAACTTGTGTCAACCATTCACTTATCAGATATGATCACATCCCATCATACATCTGTAAGGATATTAAAGTAACTTCATCAATAAGTTATCCATAAGCTCATCAACAACTAATGCAAGACAAAACCACTTCTTAAACATATTGTAACCATCAACATCATAACAATAAAGGAAAGTATTAATTGTATGAAGCATATCAGAGCCTTTTCCTAAGTATATCCCACGGTTTCTTCATCATAGCAAAACATACGTGATTGTTCAGATCAGAACTCACCTATATACATGACTACCTTTCATAGGATCCACATACAAAAAGTGAAATGTTAAAATTTCATAATCTCAATTCCTCCTGAATCTAAACTGTTTGTACCTATTTATTGTTGCTACACCATTGAGATCATCATCACACATATATTCATCACCCTTACATCATTGATCCCAAGGACATGATAACCATATTCTATTCTCATGAGGTTATGTCCCTCTCATTACTCCTCTAGTCACTATTAGTTGTATTCTTTCAAGAACAATGGAGTGCAATGGGAAATGTCTTCTTTCAGTCTGAGTCTAAATCCTCCTCATATCTGTGAGAATTCGGTTCTTTAAACACATTTAATTTATCTGGGTTTCTATACCCTATTTCTATGACCTTTCTAGTTTATTTATCCATGACTTCGCATTTGATTGAGTTGAACACAATTATCTTTCCTTTATTTTCCATTTTTTAGGCCTTGAGCTAATAAAGTATCAGCTACTCTTTTATGTTTGTTAATTTTGGCTCTACATTTTCCCAAAATTTTTGTTGGGGCACTATTTAAAAGAATAACCTTACCATATTTATTTTTCTTGAGAGACTCCATCTTAATCTTATCTCCAATCATGTGCTGAGAGAATCCGCTATCTATGTACTATTCACCTTAATTTTCAAACGAGCAGAGAGCAAGACCACATCTTATATGTTTTTCTTATTTTTTCTTACTATGAGAAATATTGGTGGATGCATTGACATTATCTACTTGTCTTCCATGTTCTCTTCGGAGATTCATTGATTTTTTCCTGCATTATTTTTCTATATTCCCAAACTTTTTACAATCATAACATCTTATATGACTAGAAAATGGATCAGAGGAATCATAATATTGTTGTCTCGTGTTTCTTCTATTGCAATCAAAAACTTTAGGATAAATATGTTGCAATCAAAACAATATACCCTAAACAAATCTAAGTACATGGGCGTTGATGATCCTCCGGTGGAGCGGTTTTTTTCTTGAGACTAAAACAATATGTTTCTACAATTGGTTGGAATGCCCATAATTATGACACATAAAGCATTAAACATTATTGATCAGAGGAGAGAAACGATTAGCACTTATATGTTTAGGAGCGAGTGGTCTCCATTGCGGATTCATAATTTTTGGTTGTTGATTAGGTTGGCTTATTTTCTCCATATTAACCACTTTAGGTTTTGCTTTGTTATCCTTCTTATTCTTTGCACTATCTTGTAAACTATATTCTCCTTTAACATTGTCATGAAATCCAACACCATTTTTAATAGCGGGAGACCTCTGACTGCTAAGAATGTAATCCAGAATCTTAGCACTATCTTGAAATCTCAAATGTTTATCTTTTTCTTCTAATTTACATTTTAGAATGTTTACCTCAACCTTCATTATTTTGTATTTCTTTCCTTTTATTATTTAACCCTTGTTTCTTCTTCCACTTACTTCTTTAATTGGAGTATCTCTTCTTTCATCCCATTTTCTTGTGCTTAAAATGATTGAAGTAGGTGTTCATTCTTCTTATTTATTTTTTCAAGTCATTTTCTTAGATAGACGATATTAGCCTCAAGGCCGTCAGAATATTGTTTAGATTATACAACATTATTTCTAGATCTAATATGATCCTTGCTTTCATATGTCTGCAAGTTTTATTTAATATTAACAATCATTTTTAATGCAATATCAAGTTTTTTTCTAATATCATAAGTTTCCTATAACCCTTCATTTGATGAATCATTAAATCCATCCAACATTGTAAGTGATGATTTATCCTTGTGTACATTCTTTGACATATTTTTTGTGATAGGATTACCTCGTTGTTTCCTTGATGAGAAATATTATTTTGGGATTTATTCACGAATTACCTGTAGCTTATCCCACACTATCTTTGTAGTTGTAAGATGCATAACCTTGTTTAGTGTTGAATCAGGTATGCTACAAAATATCTCAATTAATGACTTATTGTTATTTTTCACTTCCTCATCTGATGGGGGAATCTTGGTGTAGCCATTGCATACTAAATACCAAACATCAAGATTCATTAGATTTGACTTCATATTTTCTTTCCAGAGTTGATAATTATTGTTTCTTAGCATAAGAACATCTTCATTGACCACTATTTATGACTCACCTTGAGATTCTTCTTCTAGATGTATTATTTCTGAATTTATCTTCTCTTTAAAGTGCTTACTTTCACTTTTACCAATGAGTGAAAGTTTAGTTTCATTGTCATCATCACTATAATAATTATTGCGTAGACAAGGAAATGGAACACAATTAGAACAAGAACCCATACCTGCTAACTCTTTGTTACCATATTCTTCATTCTTGATCACTAGAAAGCAGGGTGATCTCATACTTGAATATTTTCTTACGTCAGTCATTATTACTGCATCTAATATATTGCTGTCACAGTTTACTGTGTGCTCTAATTCACACTTAGTTGCTTTATTAGTTTATTTAGTTTCACAAGCCATGAGAACTAGATAATAACTGTCAAAATCTGAAATTTATTGAGTATCTTCATTAACTTTCATGAGAATTTGAATTTTATTGAGTATCTTCATTAACAAGCCATGATAATCTGATAATAATTGTTATGGTAAGGCTATCTTCATTATAGTAAAAACTATTCTTGTTAGAAGATTTCCTTTTAGCAACATTATTTCCATCCTCTTTATGATTTTATTTATAAGGACATTTGGATACATAATGGCCTACTCTCCCATAAGAAAAAAATTGAAATGGAAGCTTAGATATGAATCTTCCAGTTCCCACTTGAAACTTTCTCACAAAGTTTGCTTCTTCCTTATATTATATGTAGCTTGTGTCTTTGGGCGATTCCTTTTCCTTTCTTTTTTTAATAGCTTTGAAAGCAACTTCTATGACATTTGAGGGACCCCCTTTTCTCATTTAAAAGGATGATAAAATGCCATGAAGTTGTAAAACTATAAGGTTTTTCAAATATTGCATTTATTTAATGGCATAAACTTTCGAATCAAGATTTGGAGTTAGAGATCTCAATAATTTCTCTACTAAAGATGAATATTTATTTCTTCACCAATATATCTCATAGAATTCACAATCTCATCTATCATGAGAAAGAAACTTGCAATACTTTCATCATTATGCATTTTGAGAGTTTCATATTGAATTCTAAGAGTTTTATGTTTGGCACTTTTTACCTTGGCACCACCTTCATAGATTTCAATGATCTTGTCCCATATGGCCTTTAATGAATTTAGTTCCATGACTTTGAAAAATTATGATTTTTTCAAGCTTCCTAACAAGGCATTGACAACATTTTCATTGGTTTCATATTTCTTCAATTCTACCTTACCTGTTGGAATGGAGGATGTATATTGATAGCCTCATTTAATGATTCCCAATATATCCGCTCCAAGGCACTGCAGATAAGCTCTTGTTCTTAATTTCCAGAAAAGTAGATTAGTTCCTTCGAACAATGGTGGCCTGATAGATGTTGTCCCATCTTTATTTCTCATCTCGATGAATCTTCCTTCAAGCGATCAAACTTATTTCATAGGATCTGCTCTTATTCCAATTGTTGGGAAAAATACTAAGAGGGGGGAGTGAATTAATATTTTAAAACTCACTTAAACTTTTCTTTGCTTATTTTGAATTCTTTATGCGACTATATTGAAGTAAGAATGTTTATGCAGATAACTAACATATATCCAGTAAAAATATTCTTAGTTAATTCCTCATATGTTTATCTTAAACCAACATAGTAGTGTTTCATCATTCCTTTAATAAGCAGTAAACATGTCTAGTAAGAACTTAATAAACCATCACACATAAGAAACACACATGAACACCGAGAATTTTAGGTGGAAACCCAATGTGGGAGAAAACCACTAGTGTTGTCATCTCTATATTCATATTTTACTATAAAGGAAACATCCTAAAATATTGTATTGGTGCAGACTCATACCAGTACACATGCACCCACCTACAGAAGGCTACAAACTTCACTCATTTTTGAGCATCCACTGGAAGGGAGTTACAACCCCCTGGTCTTGTTTACCAACACCCACTGGAAGGGAGCTACTACCCCCTGATCTCTTTTACCATTACCCACTAGAAGGGAGCTCCTACACCCTGATCTGATCACTAGCTAGTATTGGCAGGAAGCTTCGACTTCCTTATAGAATATTCCAACCCTAAGCAAATCCATGGACCACGTTTCATAAATTTTCACACTAGATCCACCTCATACAAATCAACACAACTTGTAGGCCACTATTCATCAAATTTTCAGACTGGACCCACTACCATCATATAATCCCAATTCCAAATCTCAAAACTTATATTGATCACCGTAAAAAATCACTTAATAATTACATCAAACTAAATCAGTAAATAATTGAACCAACTGAGACCTAATTCAATCAATTTAAACAATCAGAGTTAGATCATTGTAACCATAATACCAATGTTGAACCCATAATACTACATCAGATAACTCAATCAACTAAAAACACTGATCAACAAAATGAAAATATATATATGCTAATCGACTTCAGCATATTCACGTGTATATGCGCTTTCCATGAAGTAAACCCACGTATAGAACTCAAAATTCCAAAACTTGAAATTGAACTTCTATCATACTAAAACAGACTCTGACCCACACACAGAACTATTGAATCATTATAAACTAATCACAAATCCATCACTAATCACATACATGCAGTAGTATCATCACTCTTCAACAAATCAATTCACAATAAATTAAGCTTCAATCATTACTGTTAAACCCATATCTTCAAGTAAGACTTCATTGAAAAACAACCACAAATGAAAAAAACAGATTAGACTTATCAAAAATCATATTCTTGGGAAACCCTTAGAATATATACGCCATTAGGGGAATTTTGAGGTCTAAAATGGGCCTCCTAAGAAAAATGTACAACCAAAATAAACTTTATAAGAACCATTAGGATTCAAGATGATGATGTCAACCATGGGGGATGATTCACCATTTTTTAAGTAAAAGGGCAAAAATATTAAAAAATAATAAAATAAGAAAACTACTTTTTCAACTCGCATTTTCAACTTATCTCCCAAAGTTTTTACTCAAACTTCGAGTGGGATTACTCGTTGGATGCAAAATTTAATTCCTCATCCAAGGAGTACCCATGTTGCATACTTTCGATGGAACCTGCTACACGAAAAATGAGAAATACATGAAAAACGTGATTGTAATCACGTTTTTCATGTATTTCTCATTTTTCGTGTAGCGGGGTCCATCGAAAGTATGCAACATGGGTACTCCTTGGATGAGGAATTAAATTTTTCATCCATCGAGTGCTCCTGCTCAAAATTTTAGTAAAAACTTTGCGAGATAAGTTGAAAAATTAGTTTTTCCTTTTTTCCCTCTAGAATTTGATGATGTCATCAAATCTTACTTTATTATTTCCACTATTATTTTATAATTTCCTTAGGAGGCCCATTTTAGACCTCAAATTTCCCCTAATGCACTTCCCATAAAGCACTTACACATGTATACTCTCTTTTCAGGAATGAAACATGCATATAGATCTTGTTATCGTTCTGTAACTTAAAAGATTGGGAGAATAAACAAAGAGGAAAACATCAAAACCACTTTGGAAGCTAGGATATAACCCTGCCAGCTTCATAGAGGGATCTCTCTTTATGATTTAACTTTGTTTTGAATAGGTACTAGGCCAGTTATGGATGTACTTGGTTGTTTGTTTGATTTGATTGATTTGGTTGACTAAATATTTATATTCCCATTGGGCAATGGAGTCAAAACATAAAACTGGCTGTTACATCAATTTTAAAAAGAGTTATAACAGGGGCAAGCTATGTTGCATTCAATGGATTCTTTTATATTTTTTAATAACTAATGGATGTGGCAAAAAAATGAATTTCAGTTAACACTGAAAAGAAATTAAGTATTTTAAATCTGAATTCAAGTGGAAAACATTTAAATTGTAAAAGCAGCCAGAATAAGGTGTTTTAAATAACATGTCCAATTCATCACACTTTATGTTTTACAATTAAGAATTCTGATAAACATATAAGAGAAAAAAAAACAGTGGAAACACATAAACAATAGAAACACTTCACTAATAATTACACCACATGAATCCAGAAAGAAGTCTTTGTATTATTGATGCTCCAACAAAACTTTGAATTTACAATTGCACAGTAGGCAAAATAAGTTCATAAATCAACCTAGAATACTTCAAACAATGAAGTATTTGTACTAAAATTTTACAAAACTGATTACAATCAATGTTGTCTCAATAGACAATGTATTATTAGCCTAAATCGAACAATAAACTCTAACTATGACAAAATATAGGCTCGTTGTGGGTGATATAGCATGGTGGCACTACTTTCAAGGAATCAGTTGCTGAGTAAGAGTATTTTTAGGCTACGTTGGCTGTAGTGATGGCTAATGTGTTGTCCTATGTGCTAGCCACAACTGACTGTTATTTTTTACTTTTCACTATTGAAGCTCACTTTACTTATCCCATCGATCTTCATCTGGGATAGTTAACTTAATTAACAAAAGTAGGTTTTACCACAAATATGTTGTTTACCTCATGCTGGATGAAAAGGTCATGACTTAATGCCTCTAAGAATGCTTTCCCTCTCATAGCACCTTTGATATTTGAAAATTTAGTTGTGTCTCTGGAAATCTCATTCAACTTCTTCACATAATCCTCTTTGTTCATCAGTTTTTCATTTATTACAAATAGAGAAGGAAGACCTTTCTGTGTGAAAGGTTATATCCTACTAAAAAAACTATTTACAACTATCTCTAAGTTGTGGCATTTCTCTTCTAGCTGCAGAATCAGGTTCTTCTTAGTAAGAACCTTCTTTACCTCTAAAATTTTATTTTTCCTGTCATCAACTCCCAAGTCATCCAGTTTGTATCTCTTCTTCGAGTTTAGGAACTTGATGATGTTTTTGGCATTAGTTGGCATGTCTACAAGTTCCTATTTGATGGTTTTGATGGCATCATTGGCTTTCTCTATCAACTCTTTATGGTCATATATAATATGGATATAGGGCTAGATTTCATTAATGGACTCAATGATATATGTCCAAATTATCTTCTTGACTTGGCCTAAGGTATTTCCAATGGATGATAATTTATCAAACTTCTGCAACCTTTCTATTAGCTTTTGTGCTCTCTGTGCTTTAACTGCATGTGAGCTATCACTTCTGGACTTCTGATCCCACAAAATTTAACTTGATTCTGAAGCTTCTTTATTTCTTCTGTCTAGATTGACAGATTTGCACTATCTTTGTTAGTCGTTCTGCTCCATCTGTTGTACTTGTTGTAGAAGGTGTGGTTGTGGGAATTACTATAAGGGGTATAGCCTATAAAAGGACCAATGAAAACTTAGCATCCCGCTCTTTTTCTCTTATCATATTCTCCATCTCTGATTCCATCTGTCTCAACTAAGCATTCTACTCCATGATGAGCTTCATCATGTCTGACTTCTGAGATTCTGTCTCTTCAATTTCCTTGGTCAAAGGGTCCTATATAGTTGGCAGTTTCAGCTTCTTCCATAATGCTGCTATGTCAACATTTTTCTTCTTTATTACCTCTTCTGCAACTTTGATGTTGGAAGGATCATATCCAGCTCTCACCACTAAGTCTTCCAAAGACTTAATCCTTGAATCATTGGCCATAGAAGATATTTTCTCCATTTTGAGTTGTGACTGGATGTTGGCTAAGGAAACCTACAATTTGGAGAAACTCATAGTAGTATTAGCGAGTATAGATGAAATTATTTCACCTGTTCGCTTGTGCATCTCTATTTGATCAATGGGATGTAATTTTTTTATATCAAATTCAAATGTAGTCTTCTTGTAGTCTGCTACTGTCTTGGGCTATGGAATCTGTGCTTGGAGAAATTCAATCTTCATTTTTCCTTTCTCAGATTCAAAGTCTGACAGTAGTCTACTCTAAGAATTGGAAGCCTTCTTCCAGAATTGATTATAAGTGTTGGTCTTCAAAAATTCACTCATCAATTTAATTTCTCTGAATGTATCAAATATCGTCTTCTCTTTCTCCCCTGTGACAATTGTACTTGTCTGAATATCTTGTTGTTGATCCTGTGAAGTTGTCGAAGTGGTAGGAGAGAGTGTAGTTTGACCACCAACTTGTGAGGAAGTAGGTGTCTCTTTGGTGATGATGATGACTTCCTCCTCTAAATCTTTGCTTGGGTTCACTTTTGGATTGAGCTTTGTCCTCTTCCTGTACATGATTTTGAATTCTTTGCTGGGAGTTTTAGTCACTTAAGGTGACTCTTCTTCCCTCATCCTTTTTCTTTCCTTTTGAGTGTGATGTTGAAGTAGAGACCAACTATTCCTTAGCCTCTTGCAGAGTGCTTTCAGTCCACTCTAGTTTGTTCATATACCTCTTAATTTTTTTCCTGTGTGTATATATGTAAGGCGTAGATTTGTTTTCTACCCTTAGCTTTGAGATGGTACCTAATGGATCATATGACCATGAAAAACTGGAGCTGAATTTCATTTTCTTTAAAAATTTGTCTGCTTCCTCCCCTATTGTCCTACTATTACAAATGAAAGGTCCTATTTTTGTTTTAATTCTATATTGATATTTCTTCTTTGCAGACACGGAAGTCATCTTCATTGAGCATTTTCCTGATGTATTCTAGAGAAAAAATCACCATTGGGATGAATTTTGGGAGCTTATATGGGGCAAGTTCGCATCGATAGTTCCTCAATTTTGTGTAATTATGGTATAGATAACAGTCTCTTGTTTTTTTTTGGTCTAAAATTTGCAAAATATTCTTGATGTATTCACTGATTCTTGGCATAGAGGTGTTTCTTAGAAGACTGATTGTTGCATGTACAAATAGTTCAATGAACTATTTGTATGAATATTCTTTTTGTTCCTTCATCACCATTATAGTCCATAAGATGAAAGACTATTGATTTCCATCATCATCCAATTTGTGTATTACAAAATTGAACCTGTCTCCCTAAAAATACAAAAACATATATACTAAGATAGAGGCATATTTAAATACCTCTTCAGTTTGGAATCTAAAAAACTAGTCATGGATGGCATCTGGTAGAAATTGGCTAAGATTGAATAGGATGGAAGGCTTATAATTTGCAGAGAATATAGAAAGGAATCCTATAATTGCCTCATCTACCCACTGATCTAAGAAATATCCAAGGAGGTAGGAGATAACAGTAATGATTTTCTTGGATCTATCAGGGAAAATGGAGGATGAATAGGAAGGATTCTTCTTGGATAATTGGACATCTTTATCCAGAAAAGGCACAAGGGTTTTAGCCTTTTTTTCAAAATCCAACTTATGATATAGTTCACTGAGTGCTTCCTGTGAGAAAGGGGTTTCATTTTTTGTGACAGGGGGCTGCATCATTTGGTCTATGGATTGGGTAGTTATGGTGAATAAAATATCTCCTGTAGGAGCAATTATAGCTCTCTAGTTGGGTACATAACAAGCTTGACACTTTCTAATGAAATCAAGGGAACTGTGGGTATTGGGAAAAATATAATGGGGTAGATTAGTCTCCCACAGTCCAATATCATCAGACTCGTCAATGTACTTGTCTTGTAGCCGACAGTACATTTTAAACAACTCGAATTCACACAAGGTTTCATGGATTTAATAATCTTTGTCTACCAAAGGTATGTGATCAAGTTCAACAGGGGGATGGAGCAATGGATTTACAGGGTCCTCCTATCCCTTCTTCTTAAAAGGCATGGATGGATCTCGTTTTATGGTAAACTAGGGTTTGTGATAGAAAAATGGTTGTTGGGACTGTGTAAAACTTTGGGATTGGGAAGAAGGTGTGACAGTTTCATAGAATGCTTTGATAATGATCAGACTAGCTATTTTGTCATTCTGTAAACCTGCAAAAAACATTCATAGAGCATAGAAACAGACAAGGTTATGATTTAGTAGTTGATTAGGCATGGATTTATACAAAAATTGATCAATTTCTCGTTGATTGTGGTGCATATCTCTTAGATTAACGGTCATTGTGAATTAAATTCATCAATAGTTTCTTTTCCACGGGAAGGCATTTAATTGAAAAGATAATGATCAAGGTGGCATGAGATGACAGGCCCTCAATGGGAATATTGGTGGGTTTTTATATGGCGGAGAAACAACTTTTTGGAGGGGGTCTAAAGCGGTAAGTGGTTTGAGTTTGGGGGTATGAAATGACGGGAAGTTCCCATGTTAGCATGGGCCCGAAAAGAAAAGAAAAAATTCTTGGACCCCCCCTGCGATGGTAAATATGAGATGGAGAGGGGGGACCTAAAAGGGATAAGTTTCTTCGAATGAGAGAGTAGAAGATTGGATGGGCGAATAGATGGTGGTAAGTTAATGTGATGTGATGTGAAAATTTGTTCAGGAGTGGGGGTTTAATGAAGGTAAAAACTTTGGATACAGATTTATATGCCAAACTCGAGATTCATGTGCCTGACCATTTAGGCTTAGGATAAAACATTTACCCCTTTTCCTTTGATGTGCATGAAATAACTTTGAAATTCAAAACTAGGATAAGATTTCATGCTTTTCAAAGCTATAATACAACTTATACCTACCCTTTCAGTTTCATTTCTTTTTCTAAGCTAACATTTATTTCATTTTCTTTCCTTTGGGCACATTTAAGCTAGCAAACCCACATATCCTTTTTTTTTTATAAAGATCTAACCTAATCTATCACTTATTTCACAAATTGATTCAGATTAGACTATTAAATCAATTTCATTTTCTACCTAACTACTAATTTTCCAATATTAAATTGTTTGGAAAATATTTATTCACTAACCTAATTTAACATGAAATTTAGAATATTTTCATCATGATTAAGCTATATGATTGGAACAAAAATATAGTCATTGTGGAATTTTAAGACAAGTTACACACAATATTATTGGATTTTGAGATAAAGGAATCTAATTTAACAGTAGTCGCATTTAAGTTTGCAGCACTTTCAGTATTGTTTCTATTTTTCTTTTGTGGGGTTTTATTCTCTTTTATTATTTTTTCAATTTTCTTACTTTTTGTCTTTTTATTCATATTCATTTTCTTTTTGACATACCCTATTTTGATTTTATTTTATATATACTTTTTTGGAAATCATTTGCATTTTGAAAATTATTTTGAGTGTAAAATTACAAATATGAAATACTCAATCACCTTGAGATCCTATAAAATATAGAACCCTAATAGATCTGATCAAACTGCAAGATCAATACGCTAATATTCATAAGGTTATCCGCATGTATATGTGCCTTTCTTCAGCCAAACCCACGTACATATATGAAATTATTGATTTATAAATTTTTTGCACATCAGGACTTCAAACATACCCATACCATGACATTCACCATAAAACAAACGTCAAAAAATCATTATCCCAGATAAAATCAACCCAAAGTAGATTATTCAATACATAATAATTTTAGGTCTATTCAGCCTGATCCATCATTGTATTCTTGAGTGCACACGTATTTCAGACCAATAACCCAAAACATACTTCAGAGTGATGTATTCATAAATCACACATTATTTCCACACCTTAATCACTTTGGTTTTCATCTCCTTATAGAGCTTAGGCCTTAGCAAATACCACAGGACCAAACCACACTTATGCCGATGGTATTCCTTAATGGGATCAAATAGACATTAATCCACTCAATATTGTGGGGTAATACCATGGTAAATACCATTGGTATTTAGGAAACCACAGTACAGAAACTATACATGCTTCTTATTTATCACACAAGGGTGTGTACACGGATTTTCTTCACATAATCCACGTGTATTTCTTCAACATTGCATCTTTAACACTTTTTTGTCTATGAACTTCATTCCTTTGTCCAAACACTTTGCCACATATGAACTAGCTTGTAAAATATTTCTATTAGCATCTTCATCAAGTGGATTTATATCTAGGACAACTCATCAGGTAGGTTGCCTTCAAGGACAACACATTCTTCATAATTCCAACAGGGTGGTTGTATAATTATGTGTGGAAAACTGGCTATGGATGTAGTCTAATAATGAATGCACTCACATGGAAATAAGACAACATTCTTATAACATTGGGGATAGGAAATCATTCATATTAATTAATTAGCTGTGTGTTATTATAGATTTCTTATGGCCCTAGAATGCTTTCCTGTATGAGACCTATAGATGTATATTAGCACATGTGACACTCTAGTTTTCTGTTTATTTCCTTCATTCTTATCAGGAACTTAATTATTTCCTTGAACTACCAATATTCCTTTATAAAGATGTTCAAATGAAATAGATGTTATATTTCCATATTAAGTTAAAAACCATGCCTAGAGCTTGTAGATAACAACAACTCATAAAAACATATATTTTATTATAACAATTTTTTGAGTTATGTATATATATGCATAGGTATATATGTGTCTTTGTGCATGTGTGTGTAGATACTCACATTATGAAGGATTTCACCCTTCATTAAGCTCAAGGGGAAAACTAGGGACTAGGCACAACCAATGGTAGTTCTATTCATATCCCTATCAATACACATGTCATGCAGGCTGAGGATTTGGAAGTCAAAGGACTTAAGCCATAGCGCATATAACATAGTGATACGGGAAGAGGCCTATATATATATATATATATTCATATGGCGTTTTGAAATTTAAGCTCTTAAAATAAGGAGACATATGGCTAGGTGATATGACTAAGGGTATTTTCGATCAACAGATGTGATGGGACGATGATTGGATGACCTATATGAATTTCAGACCCCCCTTGCTCATTGATGTTAGTGAGGAGGAAGGGGGGGTTCCACACTGAACCTATACTTACGGATTGGTTGTGATGATGTCATGAAGATGGTGTCCATTGGATGAGAACACTTGAAAATATTTCTGGAACCCAGAATGTAGACCCACCCTATGACATGGAAAAGCAGGCATCCACATTTACTGTCAGCCATTTATTTTCTCATGGGTCGAAATTCATCAAATCGGTAGGTTGGAACCTTGTAGCGTAATATTGATTGGGGACCTGCATTGCACCCATGTCATTGATTTAAACTGTACATATTTTCCATTGGATGTAGTATCGGTGGGACTCACATTAAATCAACTACATTGATCAGGCTAGGTAAGTCAGGACAAAAATTAAATCAAACTATTCGACTAGTCAAGTGGGACCCACTTCTCGAGGTTGGGTATGTTAGGCCTATTATCTAGTAAAGTAGGTCAAGGTTTGGGCTTCATCCAATGTCATACCATGTGTTTTTGGTGAAATGGGTTGACTATAGACTATACACAAGGACACATGTTCCAATTGGATTCATCCATTGTGGTAGAGTAGCCATGTAGGTTCCACATAATATGCCACATGGGTGACACGTGGGGCCATTGTTGGTGTGGAAGTTTATAGCTCTAACGTTAAATTGCTATATATTTTGATACATAGGTCAGATCAAAGAAATCTTTATATTTATAGAAAGGTTTCGATGAGACGAACACGATGGCATTGTTTATTTATAGTTTTCAGGTAGTTTAAAAAATAAATTTTATGACCCTATTTCCATTACAGGACTATAGAGGTTAGGTCATCTGAATAACAATCTCATTACATCCTTAGTGTAGTTTATCGGTGGTAAGGAGCTATGTTATAGAAATTAATTTTGTTTATATATGTCTTATGTTGTTATCGTTGTGGTTTCTATTACTTATTCTACTGAACATCATTACTCATGTTCTTCTATATAGTAAAATATGTTTTACTAATGAGACATGGATAGACTGCATGTTCATTTCCTTGATGATTTCTTTGATATTTATCAAATTCTACAGTTCAATTTATGAAGGATAAGTTTATCTTAACTAAGGCATACTACTTGTTTTTAGGTCGGTCAATATTTTTACAGTAAATGTAGATTTGATATCGACATGTGTCAACAATGAGTTGATATCATCTGCTAGAAACATATTTAGTTACGAAGGTGTAGAAGATCACATTCCTGAGAAAAGGCTCAAGTTTCACTCGCTCCATAATTTTTAATTTAAACATGACTAAAAGATATTCCACAACATAACTACAAATCAACTCAGTTATCCTTCAGTTATCCTGTGTATTGAGAGATGGTTGGATATTTGTAACATTTATCATTCTATTGAAGGAATTGTTCGATTCCTATGTTTATATTGAGCTCAAATATAACCTAATTATCTGAGCATGGAGGACATGATGCGGGGGCTTTATAAAATTATATGTATATGAAGTCAAACTTGGATTCAGACTCCCAAATTCATAACAGAAACGTTGCATCCAAGACTTGGATTAATTTCCCATCTTGTATGTATATATCGATATATATATATATATATATATATATATATATATATATATATATATATATATGTGTGTGTGTGTGTGTGTGTATGTATGTATGTATGTATGTATGTATGTATGTGTGTGTGTGTGTGTGTGTTCATATATGTAAATATAAATGTATATGTATATATATACACACATATGTATAGGTAGATATATATGTATGTATATGTGTGTGTTTGCATGTGTGATAGGTACGAGGAAGAGTCCCTTAAAAACCATTCGATTAAATCCATTGTTCACCATGATCACGCATGGCTAGGAGGTAGAGCCCTCGATAGAATGGGGCTTAACCTTCACAACATACAATTTTAGGGGTGAGTCACATGGTGCACGCTACTAGGGTCTAAGTGCTTTGGATAATGCGTAGATTGATGTTGGAGATTCACTAGTGAGAGGACGATGTGGATACAAAAGTAGACCATTCCCCTTTCTCCATAAGAAATGAGGTTGTGTCCATGCATACCGTCGATCGAGAAGATACAAGAAAAGGCCATTGGATTCAAGCAGTGGAACTGAGAATGAAACTGTAAATGCATACCCCCTGGTGACATCACAAGGAGGAGGATGGGTCTACTATTAAATCTATACCATCGATGGGAAAGATCTCATGGCCATCAGATGACCCTTGAAGCATGGTCCCTAGAATTTTCATGTGGGGCATGAAAGGAAATGATGAGAGTGGTATCTTAGGGATGGCATGGAAAGTGGATCCAATTTGGTGGGATAGTTGAGAATGCTCGGTAGTACCTATAATTGCAGAACAAGTGGCAAAGAAGGGATGATGAAGTGTGATATCATCCTAGGCCTTAAACCCTGGAGTTTTCTAATGGAGTGGAGTGGTAAATTGCGAGTATATTATTCACAAGCTGATATGCCCCGATGGAGACCACCCATATAAGTGGAAAAGAGAAATACCAAATCGCTTGTCAAGTCGTGTTGAGGTGTTGGAAAACATGACAAGATCCACATAATCCTGAGAAGGTCGACCTAGATGGAACGATGAGGGTAGAAAAAGTTATTTATGGGGTGAGTGTTTCCAATATTACTTGGCATGTGGAGCCCTGTTCATTGGGAACACACTCGAGATTTAAATCCCGAGGTGACGTGGCCACAGAGGACCCATACCCTCGCTTATTAGAATAAATAAATATGTGTGTGTGTGTCTGTGTGTGTGTGTGTCTGTGTGTGTGTGTGTGTGTGCACCTAGGTTGGCCCATGTGGACCAAAGAAAGGGGATTAATATGTGACCCCAGTCTGAACAAGTGAAAATTTGTGTGGATTTTCCACTTAGGTGGTGACATATTGGATGACTAGGGTAGCCATGTGGGTACCATAAGGGGGAATATGGGTGACATGTGGCAGATTGAATGACGTGGTATTGTTTGATAGGTTAGCTTTAAATGACCATATATTTTGATCCATATGTCGGAATGAGGTAAATCTAAATAATTGGAAAGTTTTCGATGAGACGAGTGTAGTGGAATTATCCATTTTAAGTTTTAAGGAAGAAAAAAAAAAGTCAAAAAATTTGGACCCCATTTCCACCACTGGATTTT
The DNA here is from genome assembly GCA_034641835.2 of Pinus albicaulis. NCBI lineage: Eukaryota > Viridiplantae > Streptophyta > Pinopsida > Pinales > Pinaceae > Pinus > Pinus albicaulis. The sequence goes on from CM076578.1 coordinate 1,616,442,134, forward strand.
ATACATTGGATTAGCACAGCAACTGCCTCCATTTAACCTTAGTTAGGGATCAATTTAGTAGGTGGTATGTTACAACATCCTCGAAACATTAGTCTTCAGATGTCACATATCATTCCAACAATAGATTCTTGGCCTAAACCAACACCAAAACAATCCATTGATTATGCTAGTAAGAAACCAAGTCAACCAAAAAATGTAAACATAGTCGAAATGCATACTTCTCCTATGCACAATCATAAAAAAATTTATTTAACATGATCAAAAAAATTATAGCATACTTATGTGAACAATTTACCATAGGTCATCAACGTTCATGAATAGTTATTAGTTATCTTTTCAAATCAACAGGCTTTCGTTGTAATGTCAACTAATTAACATTAATAGGTTGACTTGGTATTTCAATTGAGTTCTTTATCTACAATAATCTAAATGGATACCAATTTCACATGTTTTCCACTTAATCAATAGAACGGTAGCTAGTTGATGGTGGCATCCCCAAAGTCAACTTTTTATAACTAAGCACATCTTTTTCATTTATTTATTTTTATGTTGATGAGAAAATAATAAAAAAGCATCAAATCTATGTTTGTATCCTTGTTATCATTTTTCTAGGGGAGGTTCTTAAAATCAAATTATCTATCATTTTATTCCCCCATGTAGTTACTAGCTAAGACAAGTAATCAAGATTCTATTACAGAATCTAGAAGCGAGTCAAACTGAGCTTCCAAGGTGGGATGAGCATTGATGGCCAACACATCCACTTAAAATCACTTATTAGGATGAAAAAATGGGAAAAAAAGTTTTATTATTAGATCTGTTGTATTTATATGATGCTTAAACAATAGCATAAGGCATATCAAAGCTACAATTATATAATATATTTTAAATCAAGAGAATTTCCCAAGCCATTGGAGTGATGTGACACGACCAACAACTTGAACTTTTGAGAATTTTCTTTTGTCAATAATATCATTTTTCAAACAATATTGTTTTGATGATATATGCATAGTTTTATTTACTCAAACAACATAAATGTACATGATCATTGGGGCCAAGGAGTAAAAATGAGAATATTTTGAAAATATTGGCTAAGTATTGAAAAAATGTGAAGTGAAAAATAAAATAAGGAATATCACATGCAATAGAGGTTGGAAGACACCACATAAATTTTGAACAGACTGTGCATATCAATGGAAAAAGCTTCTAAGATCGCAACATAATGGACAGATTCTTTGGTTGATATCATGCTCTCTAGATGTGTGAGTTGGTTATTTTTGGGTAGTATTTGCAACTCCAGTTAGTATGGTCAAATAATTGGTTGTGGCTTAGCACATACAAGGAAATATCATGAAGCTGATTTTGCCTATGATTCTCGAGAGCTTAATGTTGAATACAAAGAATTATATAAAAGGATTTTATTCCAATTTTATATGTTTCCAATCAATTATTATTTTCATTCTACTATTATTACTTTTTACTTAGCCTGATGAGGGATCTTTGTATAAGTTGTTCATCTCAATGCCGTGTCTATCAATTCTTAATCTCTCTGGGACCTTCTACACATCTATTTTTTTAATTTTAATGATGGTGGTTAGATAATATAAGAGGGGAAATGATGGTCCAAATTATTTCATTCAGGTGTACAATTCCTATTGTAATGTGTATTCATGTTAACTGCAGTTAATATAAAGTATATTGAGATTATATGTCAGTTTCTCATGGTTTTGTTGTATTACAAATTGGTATAAATGGGTGAATGAATGAATGATAGATTTTTGGCTGAGATTTCTTGGAGAATGTCATGAGTAGATATGTTGGAGTAAAACAAGTGGGCAAGGAAAAATGTGGAAAACCAAATGTTACAAGAAAAGAAAATATAAGATAGTAGAAAGCATTGATGTAAAAGTAGATGAATCATTATCTCAAAAGGAGAATCAATAAAGAAAATAAAGGTCCCAAGGAAAAAATATCCATAGATCATGAAAAAAAAGAAAGAGAATGTTATAAAACCAGCTCCAAAAATAGAAGAAAAGAGAGATCAATGCCTTAGAAATCAGTCACTTCGAGTGGGAAACGTCCTTCACATTACATAAATGAAAAAATATTGGATGATTCAAATGAAAAAACCTCAATTTTATATATAGGAATCCATGGGGTCACAATATAATCTTTGCTGACCTAAAAATAATAATATAAGGGCACAACAATAACAATAGTGGGGTTTTATGGGGCACAATAATAAAAATATGGGGACTACAGGGGTACAACAATAACAATAAGGGGGCTACATTAACAACAATAAGGGACTACAGTAGTAATATAGGGACCTAACATGCCCCTCTCCTTCAAAAAAATTTTGTCCTCAACACTTGAGTAGCTCTGGATTCTTCTGTATAAAATTCTCATCCTCCCATGTGGAATCTTCAGTGGGTAAGTTCCTCCATTTGATGAGATACTCTGAAATTGATTGATTTTGTAGCTGTTGAGTTTTTGTTTCTCTGACTACTTCAAGTTCCAATATGATTTTTACTTCCTCATCAAGTTCTGGCAATATTGTTTGAACTGGAGTTTTGTCACCTATAACCCTCTTTAAGCATGAAACATGGAAAACTGGGTGCACTCGAGAAGAGGCAAGAAGCTCCAATTTGTATGCCATAGTACCAATATTTTTCAACACCTTGCAAGGACCATAGTACTTTGGCGATAATGTATTATCCTTCTTAGCTTTCTTGAGGGACATTTTTTTGTATGGTTGTAGCCATAAAAATACCCAATCTCCTACATCAAAACTTCTATGGCAACAATAAGATCTACTTGATTGCAATATTCCTAATTTAGCTTTTAGCTAATTAGAATTTTAAATTTTGTTTTTCTTAATTAATAGATGAATAAGAGGGTAGAGGGACCCATAAATACCTTTAGTAGAATAAAACCACTTCACCAGTGTAAAAGTAGAACAATGTAGTAATGGAGGGGGCCAAGAGATTGTGTGAATAGTGTAGTCAAGGAGGAGGATATGGACCAAGAGAGCATCAAAGTTATGATGTGGGCCCAGGAGTGTGAGGGTTTTACAAGTATAAGAAAGAGGCGAGGGTGGCCATAGAGAGAATTCTCGATTATTATTATTTTCTTGGCATTCATGACTTGAACACACTTGCGTTGTTTAGCTGTGTCTGAAATGTTGTTTAGCACAAGGGTGTCTCCGAGCCAAGATCCCAACCTCACCCTCAGGAGACTTCGAGTGCCTAATCAGGAGAGGATTCTTGTTGTGCATGTGAGTTGATCTCATCATCCAGCATTCAGGCCACTTGCAAACCCTCTAGTGTTGTGCATTCACTTAGTGACTTACATAGTCCAATAGCAGATTTCATCAAAAGAGGGTAAAATTCCATAACATTCCTGCTTGGAATCCACTGAAGGGATCAACCCGTCAATAGTTTGGCTTGGAAGAATTTGCAACTATTTTATCTTTCAGTTCATCCCATAATGCTGCATACCTATTAGTTATGCATTCGAAACCCTAGGAGGTTGATTTTCTGAGGTCAGCTAATCTGGAAATCCTTTCTCCATTATTATGGGTTTTTTCCCTATAGTCTAGATTCTAAATCCCAAATTTTTTTGAGCAATACAGCATCCTCATCTACATAGTCCTATTCACCTAACAAAAACATTTCCAACAGGGCAACACAACATAGAGAAATGCTTCATTTGGAGAGCTTGAGGCCATTCTATCCTGCTTCTCAACATAAGTGCCATCTATTTTGGAGAACTATTGTTATTTTTTGACCTCAAGATTAATAAAATGGCTCAACTGTTATGTCCATTTTTATGGTGTTTTCATTTTATTTCCATATTGTCGTAGTTTCCAGTTATTTATGTTGCATATTACTGTCTTTTCCTATTTGTAATATTATAGTGGTATCAGATCTCATAGGCTTGACTTAGCCTGTGGAACAACTGGTCTATGACACCTGAAGATAGAGAATGCATTATGGACCAGACAAGGAGATACAAAAACAGATAACGGAGAAATTCCCTAGGACAAAACGTGGCGATTTTGCGTTGGATATTTCAGGAAAATGAAGATGAATCGTGAAAATATGAGACATGGGTGTTTTTCAGAATGAACCAATTTAGTTTAAAATTAGCATTTTTTCCAAATTCAGTATGGATTGAGAGAAACGGAAGGTTCTTTGAGAGATTAAAAAAAAACAGAAAACGTAGAAATTCATTGCGATAGAAAGTGATGGTTTTGCCTTCGTTGTTTCGAGAAAATGAAGATATATCTCGAAAATATGGGGAATGGGTTTTATGAAAAATAGACCAATTCAGTTTGTTTGTGATAATTTTTTCCAAATTCTGTCTGGATTGAGATAAACGAAATTTTTTCTGACTACAATTTTCTTAGATTTGTTGTGGTGGTCATTTTCCAAATTCTTCCAATTTCAAATTGTTTCAGAATTCACATATGGAAAAGAAAATTGTGTTCCAGTGGAGGAGGATAAGGAATTCTCCAATGGCAGAAGAAGGTGATGGGAAGGAGTTTGGAAATCTCCTCCTCAGATTAGTGCAGGATCTCACCAGAGAAATAAGGGATGTGAGAATAAGAAGACAAAGGGAAATCCCACGAGGGTTTCAGAATGGAGAAATTTTAGGTACTTCTCACTGTTGGAATGAGCAACCAGTGGTGCCACAAGTCTCACAACGTTCCAACATGCCCACTTTCTTAGCAATGGGGACAAGAGAAGGTGAAATTTAAGAGCCAGAGGCGGATCACTATGGTGAGTATTTTGCGGAGTACCAATCTCATGGGACAAGAATCACCTAACCTTCAAAGAATTTTTCCAACTGAAGGATAAACGTAGACCCTGTAGCCAGAAACAAGGAAGGAGGTATAGCACACAGATATTAGGGTTGCAGCATACCATTAGATACACTGATTGCACGGCTCGGGATCAGATGGAAATGTTGGATACCTCTTTCCAGCTTAACCGAATAATAAATATTGAAGCCATCAAAGTGGCTACCTCATAGTTAGAGGATGAGGGCTCACAGGATTGTGGGGAGATCGTAGATACACCTAGTGTGACAGAGGACTCACCCTTGTTGTAGTTGCCTTTGGTAGCCCCAGTAGACAGATTGGAGGAGCAGTTGGAGGCTAATGTCGAGCCCATGATGGAAGAGGATGTGCAGCCATCCTTTCAGCTACCCATTGATAAGGGGGAACATAGATACCACACATTGGGATTCCATCATAGTTCACTTCAAAGGCACGTTAACGTGATATACATCATTATCGCCCTGCCCCTACACATTGGATTGAGAGAGGCAGATTTTTCTAGACATACCAGAGGGGATGACCAGGATAGAAGCGCGCAGCAGATGGGTGGGGTGTCAGGAGATGTATCCACGCTTGATAAGATGTTAATACATATGGTAGTATTGGATAATGGCCACACACATTAGTGCCATCATTTTTTGGCCAACCTTCTCGCTTTTAAGGAGAAGGCCATATCAGTGCGAGAGACTATTTTATGGCAGAATGAGGAGGTGGAGGGCATGAGAGTAGTTTGTGCTGAGTCAGCATCAAAGTTGGCCCACATTGGGGGATGGTTGGATTCCCTAATGGTGCAGTTAGAGGGCACATTGGAGTGTCAGAGCACCCCCATTCAGGCATACATTGATAGGGTGAAACAATCGCACGATGGAGAGATTATTCTGTGTGTGGGGATTCTTGCATTTGATTCTTTTCTCAAGGTTGGGTGGCGAGAGGTACTGAGATGGTACCTGATGGAGTAGGATAGATAGATGGATACATCCATGGACATATTTTAGCAAAGTCCATGGATTAATAAAGGGACACAAGGGCCAAATTACTGTTGGGATCAAGGTGGGATTTCCCATCACATGATAGAGTCGGTAGGTGATGGTAGTTTTTTCATGTTTGGGCGCACACACCTTTTCAGATCTCTATTAAAGCCCCTGACGTCCCTAGTGACAGGATGGTTCGACACTCAGGTACACCATTTCCATGACTTATCTTAGCATATCGAATGTGCGTGGAATCACATGGTGATTAACCTACTTTGTAAGGAGCTGGTCATAGGAGGTGGCATCGGCAGGCCACCAGACAGGGAAGTACGTAGAGGCAGTGCTCTCTCATGGGTAGATGGTACACTTGAGCTATGGATGATAGGAGCAGTGATTTCATTTTTCTTTCCATTTGAGGAGTCCAGTCACTGTGATCTTTTAGAGCAGATGGGGATATGTAGCCCACCACATGGGGGGTTTACTAGCAGGGTGGTGGATATTTTGGCCCATGCAGGATACTATAAGGTACAGGATGGTATAACTGTAACCAACGGTATCAGGTGGTGTACAGGGGCAGGCTGCAACATACAGTGCATGATGAGGAGTGCGGAGACACTTGGTGGTATGCAGTGACCCATGATACGACAGAACAGGCACTTGGAGAATTTCCTCCAAGGGGACTTATGGATAGGGACATTAGGTCTATCCTGGGATGCAGTTCACCAGGATTGATGAGGATATTTTTCAGCATTTGGAGACAATAAATTTAGAATAGACATGGATATGAGGGTGTTATCAACAAATCCAAGGCAGAGGGAGTGTCATCCAGAGGATTACTCTTGAGCATTCAGGCAACAAGAATTATTTGAGGAGGAAGGGACTTTGCTTCATATGAAAATAACCATGGAAGCTTGATCACTCATGCTAGAGTGACGCAGATGATGTGCCAGACGTAGAGAAGGAGGTCATTCCTTCTGTATTCCTGGACGAGGACTCTCCTTCATATGATTCCATGGGATCATATGAGGATTCTTCTGGGGAGCATGAGAAGTCATGTGGAGTTGATGACAGTAGGCTGGATTTGCTTTCCACCGTGCAGGGTGAGTATTCAAAGGACTTGATGAGATATATTCAAGATGATGAGTCGCTTGTGATGATTTACCCTGAGCAGCATATGGTGGAGCATGGGTCAGTTGAGGAGGAGGCTATGCAGATCATGCATGATAGTCATTTGGGGGAGAGCCAAATGGAGGCTCATAGTGGGTCAGTGGCATATATGCAGCTAACCTTGGAGTCATCCATGGAGGAGGAGTAGACGGATGTGCGAACATCTAGTAGGGTGGTAGTAGTTGCAGATACTTATCCTCGGGAGATATTGGAGGTAGATAGGGTAGTTCTGCGGGAGGCTAGTTGAAAAAAAGAGTATGATGTTCCTAATCAAGACAGGGAGGAGTTATTGCAGATGGCGGTGCATCCATATTTGGGTCGACCCATTGATAAGGTGCCTGTAGATGCACATACAGTTAGCAGGACTATAGTACTTTCAGGGAGTAGCACTCTCCAGGAGTACATCAATGGGAATTTTTTTATACCTTGACCACTAGGGCCTATTATAGGGAGAGGGTCCTTCTTTTTCAGGCAATTCTCATTAAGAGGTGGGATAGAGCATCATGAGTTGAGTATGAGTTGGAAACCACACTCCAGACGTGTTTTTTATGCAGATATCACCACATTGGATTGTTCGACCTGGATAGACTGGCGGGAGATCATGAGTTTGTATCTTATTTATGGTAAGATATTCTTAGTGAGGAGAATAGCGGAGTAGGGACCTATAGACATGAAAAATAATATAGTTTCTAGTTGGCAGTGGGGCACATGTCGACAACTCTTCAACATTCCATCCCGACTTCAAGAGAGTAGGATCAACATTGGATTGAGTCAGGTGTTGGATTGGAGAGAGGTGATGAGTTGGTACGTAGTTGGTGGGGAATCTTATACATTCAGAGCTATGGCATAGTAGGAGCCATGGAGCATTGATGCATGTTGGCGTCCTTCACCTCGTGGAGCAGTAGTTATAGCTAGATGCAGTGTGCAGTCTAAGCTAGGGGACTTGGGTGATTATTGGCCATGGTGGCGTTGGGATCTAGGAGGATTTATTAATGATAGGTGTGGTGAGAGATCAGTTTGGGATCTCGGCATTCAGGGGTCTGTTCCGAGTAGCATGACATAGGAGCATAGCCGCACTGAGGGGTTTGTATGGGATACGGGCATTGGGTCTCAGTTGCATCAGGCCAACATGGTGGCCCACATATTTGCAGTTGCTTAAGGACAAGCAATGTTTTGGCAGGGAGGACTATAATATTCCTAAGTTTTCTTTTAGATAATTATAATATTAAATTTTTTCTTCCTTAATTAATATATCAATAAGAGTATAGAGGGAAAAATAAATCCATTTAGTACAATCAATCGACTTCAGTAGTGTGAAAGTAGAACAACGTAGTAGTGGAGGGGGACAAGAGATCATGTGAACAACATAGTCAAGGAGGAGGATATGGACCAAGAGAGAAGCACAGTTATGATGTGGGCCCAAGGGTGTGAGGGTTCCACAAGTATAATAAAGAGGTGAGGGCAACCATAGAGAGCATTCTGGATTATTGTTATTTTCTTGTCGCTCACGACATGAGCATACTTGAGTTGTTTAGCTGAGTCTATAGTGTTGTTTAGCACAAGGGTGTCTCCGAGCGGATATCCCAACCTCATCCTCGGGGGACTTCGAGTGCCTATTTAAGATAGGATTCTTGATTTCCATGTGAGTGATCTCATCATCCGATATTCAGGCCACTTGGATACCCTCTAGTGTTGCACTGTCACTATGTGACTTACATAGTCCAGTAGAAGAGTTCATCATAATAGGGTGAAATTCCATAGCATTCCTTCTTGGAATCCATTGAAGGGATCAACCCTTAAATATTTTGGCTTTGGAGTAATTGCAGCTATTCTATCTTTCAGTTCATCCCATAGTTCTTCATACCCACAATTATGCATTGCAAACCCTAAGAGGGTGATTTTCTGAGGATAGCCAATTCGTAAATCCTTTCTTGGTTATTCTGGGTTTTTTCCATAGAGTCTGGATTCTAAATCTTGAATTTTTCTGAGCACCAGAGAATCCTCATATACACAGTCCTATTCACCCAGCAGTAGCATTTCCAATAGGGCAGCGCATAGGAAGAGCTCCAACAATGCAGTAGAGAGCAGTGTTTTCAGTGGGAAATCTTGAGTTCCATCTATTTTGGAGCAATGTTGTATTGTTTTCACCTCTAGATTAATAAAATGGCTCAACTGTTTTGTCTATTTTTATGGTGTTTTTATTTTATTTCCATATTGCTATAGTTTCCAGTTATTTGTGTTGTGTATTACTGTCTTTTCCTATTTGGAATATTGCACTATTGTTTCATTCGATTTTGTGCCAAATTTAGGTTATCCTTTAAGAGTTGGAGAACTTGTTGTTTATGCTCGATGTTATCTTCCACTGATTGAACCTTAAGATTTTATGTTAAATATGATGTAATAGACGGTAGATGATATCCATAAAGTGCCATAAATGGGGTCATTTTTGCTACAATATGGAAGAAAGTGTTATACAACCATTCAGCTAGAGTTAACCACTTGACCCATTGTGTTTGTTTATCATATACAAAACAACGAAAAATATCCTTCCAAACATTTTTTCACTATCTCATTTTTCCCATCGGATTGAGGATGATAAGATGAGCTATGGGCTAGTTGAGTACCTATTGGGAGAAATAATTGTTAGATGAATCCTCAAATATTCATATGTCAATCCAGACTCGTAAACACAAGTTTCACTACACTTTCTTGATTCAGTTTCTAAGTCAGAGTTTTAAGGTTTACTCATGATTATTAACTAAGTAATGAAACATAAGAATTCTTATGAACAAACAACTTTTGGATATAAATCAAACCATCTCACTAACATTAGCGGAATCAATAATAAAATTCAACTTAAAAACTTGAAATTTCTATAAACTTAACCTATTCTGTTCTTGGACAGAAATCTGGACTTAATGAAGACCTAATTATTTTACAACAAGTTCTAATTCAAATAAAATTCAAACTTCATACATCAACTCAGTAACTCAACATTTCACTCAAAATCCAAACCCTAATTTTTGGCTTTTGCAGATTACACTTTGAAAGAATTGAAAGATATTGTATACTTTTAATTCAAAATTAATCCTATGTCTAAAAAATTAATCTCACACTCAAATATTGTTCTTAGATTCAAAACCTAGAATGAGAAGGCTTCACATCAATTCCATTGTTTTGACAGAAAGTATAAGATATTTATGTTAGGAACTAATATGAATACTTCGTCTCACTCCATCAACCAGAATTAACAAACTTTATTTCTTAAATAACTTGCATACTCCTTCTTCAATCTTTGATGGTTTTAGAATCCAGCTCAAATATCAAACCCTAATTTTATTTTCAAGAAAAAGCTTCAAATATCAAACCCTAATTCTATTTTCAAGAATGAAAAGAAAATTAAAACAACTGTGGATTGCTATTAGACACACAAAAATGTACTTGAGAGAATATTCTATAATTTCATTTAACATGAATTAAATTCCTCATTCTGTCAACAAAACTAACCTCAAACAACCTTATTAAGACTGCAGCAAACCAACACTTTGTCTTCTTAATGGAAAAATATAAGTCACACTACTTCAAAATCCAACAAACACATATTGTACTAAGTCAATGCTAATGGAAAATACCTTAAAAACTGGAAACTAAGATTTCAACCATAATCCTAATGAAATCCACAACTAGCAACATTCAACTGTCTTAATCAAATTGCAACTAGCTAAGCTATCTAATGCTCCAAAGTACTAATGAAAAGACACTTCAAACTTGAATTGCAGAGACTGAAAATTGGAACAATTGAGATCCTATGGACACCTAATCAAGCTAAACTACCTACAACACTCACACTCAAAATATCTTGTTGATGAAAAAATGAATCAAAAGAATATTGCAACGAAATTGATCACCACAACTGTAATCGCACTTTGCATGCAATAATCAAATTTAATTCGAATGCATCTCATCAATCTATGAACAAGACTTGATTCTTCGGCTTAATACTACTCATAATTACACTTACAGTCCCATAGAGAAATAATTCCCAAACCAACAATGTTCAATTCAGAATGTAATCGCTGAATGGGTGGAATTATTTTAATCTTCTGAAGACATTTCAAAATCAGCCTTACTGCCACTTACAATTTTTGTTTCTCTTATTACATACTTCCCCTAATTAAGTTGAAACAACAATAGTTAAAGAAATTTATTAAATGACACTCGTTAAAGGTAAGAAGGTTGATCTGAAGTGACTTAAATGCACATTCTAATCTGGAGTCTTCAATCCCTTATAGCACACGGAACTCTGAATTTGTCATCATTCAACTTTGTGGTAGCTTATAAACCCGATTTAAAATACTATTTCTGTGTTTATCCAATCACTCAACACATCTAGTGTTTGCAGACAGAACAAAGGACTCATTCTATTGATTAATTCAAATACCCATCCAATGGTTGCATATGGATTCATGTCATTATATACTTAGGTGTTCGATCGATGTAGGCAACAAGATCCATCCCTCTAACTGGAACTAATAAATATTAACACACACGGTATTAAATTACTTTTGACAGATAATTGAAATGAAATCTAAGTCAATTTCTCAAGAAAAAAATTCAAATCGAAATGTAGTGATAAAATAAAATGCACAAAAATATTTACCTACGCATATGATCACAGGAAGTTGGATCCAGATTGTGGTGGGCCCTTGCCACATCCGTAGTTGGCTTGAAAACATACAGAAACAAACGACACATCAACACATATGATTCAAATACTAAATGAGTTCATCATGATTTGAAATTGAATCAGTAACATGGCATGACAAATCACAAACTGAGCTTTGGTTACTGAGTAACAGATTTTACAATCAGACATGATAGAAAAATCGGAATGGCAATCTTCGCTAGCTAACTCATGACATTACATAAGCCTTTATAGGCATAGTTACATATGGAAAATAGGAAAGTGTGTTGTTTATGGAAAATGTTGAAACCAATTGATATCGAGATCATACGAACCATTCACAATTAGCATTTCGCTCTTCATAAGATAACCAAATTTTAACTATTCATATCTCTGGCATAATTGTGCAATAATCCAGAATTTTTCTTCATAAGAATCATCAAGCTGAGCCCAATTTCTCGAAAATAGCCAGCTGGAATGTTTTTTCGGAATCATGGAGAACTGTTGGAGCATTGAGCACTTTGGTGCAAATTGAGTATCCAATAGTTAGGTACAGGTTCTCTAAATCGAGCTTTTGTGCCGTAGTTCATGCTTCAATTAGCTGAATAAGTCTTGTAGAATTATTTTTCACAACTAAAACCCATAATGATCAGTTAAGAACAAGAATACAACTGAACCACCTAAACTTAACCATAGAATAGTCAAAATAACACTACTTGCAATGAATTTACCTTAAAGTGGTATCTGATGTGATTTAGGCCATAGGAAGGACATAGAGGGAATAAAGGAGTTCATAATTTACCAAAACAAGGTTAAAAGTGGTAGGGAAAGTGAAGAAATGAAGACAAAAGAGGGTTTCAAAATCCCCCCCACACTTAATCTGATACATGCCCTCATGCATCCAAGGCATCACATGTTTGGTCAAAGGCGAGTTTCCTTGACCAAATATCCAATACTTATTTTGAATGGAATTGAGCATTTTGCCAATTGCATAGCTAACTTATGAGCACTTAATCTCCTTGTAGGCCGGGGTTTGGATGCTTTCCATCTTATGAGATGTTTGTCCTTCCTCCCGAGCTTATCATTTTGTGCATAAAACCTAAGGTTTTCATCCCTCAATTAGTCATTGACCTTGCTAACATACTAAAATAATGCCTCAAATGTATGGGCCTTGTCTTTTAATTTAATAATATTCTTTTGGAGCCTTATGATTTTGAATTTAAAATTATCTTCTTCCTTAGGAGTGGGTACTTTTGTAGGAGTAGTTGACTGCTGGGAATGACTCCCTTCTAGCACATCGCTCACACTTTTCTTTGGAGAAGGGAATTTCTACTCTCAACTCACTGTTGGTCGAGTGGGGGTGAAGGTTTGTAAATCTTGGGAAATTTCATCAGGGATTTGGGACTGGAATTGAGGTGAAAGGGACTTAGGGAAACATGAGGGATATGGAGTAGCAGAATCAAGGGATGAGGCTACAAAAATGTGTTGAGGACTAGTAGCTTTGGATACAGTGTGAGGAGGTTTACTCATACTCCTGTTCCTTCTTCTATCTAGTGTGGAAGTTTCTATAATGGGAGTTGAATAATTGTGGACATGAATTGAAAATTTTCTATTCTTGGACTTGGGCTTATGGTCTTGTTGAACTAGGGGCTTTGGTGTTGAAGGAATTTCAACTAGCTCTTCAGTGGGAGTCAAGGTTTCTCTTCTTCGTTTTCCTTTTCGATTCCTATTTGACTATCTCTTTGACATCCCAACTATTTGCCTAAGGGAAGGGCTTGGCCTCTTGGAATTCTTAGGAGGGAGTGATACAGAGTGTGCAAGTGAAGTGGGTGAAGTAGGAGTAGTTTGAGAAGTAAGTACAGGGACTTCCAATTTTAGCTTCAAAGCTCAACCTATAGGTCTCTGTCTCTATTTCACTTGGGTTGCTTCTCTTGGAAATTTTTTTATGAGGAAGTCTTCCCAAGACTTATTACGCTTGCTCAATTTAGAAATAATCAAGAACTTAATCAAACTATGATGGGAGAGTGCAGTTTCATGCTTCTTGCTTTCAGATTGTACCCCTCTATCCATATTTTTCAAGCTCAGCTTCAAGAAATGAGGAATTTCTATAGAAAAATATTCAGTAAAATGCATCAAAAGTTTGATGTGATACAAGAAAAAAATGGCATACCTTCCCTCACAAGTCAAGAAACGTTTTATCATTGTCAACAATGGATCCAACTGGTCTTGAATATAGCTGTGTAATACTCCCTTAGCCCAATTTATTGACTGGTATGTTGGTTTCAAAAATTATGCACAATTAGGTATGTTTAATTCGCCTCCTTTGAAGAAGTGTTCACCCTGTATGGGTAGCCCAACTTCCTGACTAATTGATTCCTCTGTGACTTCAAGACACAACTTTCCAATTTTTTCCCTCTTCCCATTGAAGGTCTGGGAAAAGGCCAATGCTACTGCATCATTATACCCCTGGAACCTTTGGAGAAAAATCATCCAACCCTTCTTCTTGATCACTAATTTACATAGATGGTACTCCATGGTTTGATCCAATTGGAAAAAGGTGGGATCATGCCTATCAGCCGCCATGATCAACACAAATTTGAACACACCTAAAATTGACTTATTGAATGTAAACACACCTGCAATAATTCACTGTTTGAAGGAAAACTGGATATCAATCACACAGGAATAAAATATTTAGTGATCATAATCGATCCATAGTATGACATTGAAAATACAGAGTTCGTTTAATATGCAATTCGAAAGTTTTGGGCTTAAAATTGGCATACATGCAACACAGAGGAAGAGAGCACATTCATGTATGCATAACGCAAAATAAAAATGACTCCCGGTGTTGAAAATTCCTTCCATAATTTATTGCACATCCCCTTCATTGCACAAATATTCCCGCACTTCATAAATGTGAGGAGAGATGATGGCGCAATCATGGTCAATAATGGGAACATGGTTCTGTGATGAAATTATGAAGACAGTCCCATTATGAATTCATATGCCATGCAGGGCAATCACCACATTATCATGGCCAAAAAATCTGAGATCGTGCCTAATCAAACCATAACAAATGGTGAGTCGGTGGTATCAATTCATCTATGTAAGAAAATGATGACCCATTATGTCGAATTGCGGTCATGATGGATGTCGTGGCTGCAAAATCCTTATGTCAAATTTGTGCAATCATATACAAAAATCATACCTTATACAATGGAGCACTTGGGTGATGCATGTTGTAGCCTCACTTATCATCTAATATTCCCTCACCATCATATGTAGCCACCTCAAGCTCGATTCACTTTGTCACCATATATAATTATATAAAATCATGAACATTGGTGAAACGAAATGGAGACAATGGAAAAATCATGAAGGAAGAATGGTTCAATTTGGGCATAGGAATAGATTAGGAAGAGAGAGTGAAAATAGGGGTATAGGGAATTTCGGTAAAATGCAGTTACATGTAGTGATTATTAAAAATAACTATAACTAAGTTAAGTAGATTAAGTTCATTATATGTGTTACTTTAAACAATATCAGGCATAAAAATAGTGTGAATATCTCCTAGTATAGAAACAAGTCCACTGCTGGAAGCGTAGTTCTTGCTGTGAAAAATGATCATGGAGGACAAGTGAGATCTGCAGCAGACTGAGTGGCACCAAAACTGATAGGACTTCTGTACTTAGGCTTAAAGATCTTTCAAGAACTAAACTGTTGTTAGGAATAGTACCTTTCACATCCCATTAATATTACAAATATTTATGACAAGAATTGTCATCTTTAGACAACAGATTTCTAAATAAACATCACAGTCTAGCATTGAGTGCTTAAATATGAAAATGACGAGTACAAAATATTTAAAGTACAGAGTTGGTTAAACATAGGGAACAAATCATGGAATCTGCAAAATTATTTGACAAACTTCCACCAAATTTTTTGTAGTGGCACTGGAATCCTGTCCATCGTCCCATGGATTTTGACCAGGCCTGAGATGATAACTTCCTAGGGAATTTATGTTTAGGTATCTTGAAATGTCCTGAAAGAAAGCTCCAAGGGGGCTTCTTTTCCGTAATTATTCTAGTGGGCCCAGAAAATATAATTCAATGCCCAATGGATCCCTAGACTACCACTACCTTATTATTTTATTGAGCATAAAGTAGTTTCTGCTCGGGGCATTCATGTTTAGAGAGTCTGATTTTCCCATGAAATACTCCAAAGGGTTTCCTTTCTGTAATTATTTCCTTGAGCCCAAAAAATAACAATTCTATGCTCAAGGAATCCCTATACTACTACTGGTACATGAAATTTTACGAGCCTCGATCAGTCAATTCTCGAGAGCTTCACTTTTTGATATTCTGAAGGCATCCAAAGAAGACTCCAAAATGTTCCTTTTCCATAAATAATCTTCCAGGCCTAGATAAAGGAATAAACTTACTCCTAACAAATTTATCCTTTATTCTACATGGGTTGTGGGGAGAACCACCTGTAGATGTGAAAAAGTGACAGCCCATTAGTTAATCTCTCTCTCTCTCTCTCTCTCTCTATATATATATATATATATATATATATATATATAAAGGAAATAATTCAACCAAACCAACAAGAGGCTGGTCATTTGCATGAGCCAGCTCCAATCCTAGATCCTTTCGAACTTCCTGCAAAAACTGATCATGTGAAAGTGGTTTGTGATAAACTTTACATTGATGGTCATTCACTGCAAAAGAATTTTTTTCATCATCGATGGTCCTAACATGAACTGAACCATTGTCAAAAACTTCAGCTACTTCATAAAGCCCTAACCATCTAGAAGAAAATTTACCTTTGAAGTGCTTAAACTTACTATCACTATAACAAGGCCCAATCACCTGGACGGGAGTCTTTCTTCTTAATTAACTTGTTGTGCCATCGAGCTCTTTGGCCTTGTACCAATGAGATTATGTGATAGGCATATTGTTTCATTTCGTCAAGCTCATTCAACTGCATCAATCTCTTCTCCTGAGTTTTTTTCAAGTTCATTCCCAATCGGGTAGCATTTCTAAATTTTTTTACTTAGAATTCAATGGGCAAGAGCACTCGCTTTCTGTATACTATTTCATAAGGTGTATGCCCTATAATATTCCTCCAAGTAATCCTATAAGCCCATAATTCCTCTAATAACTTGTCCACCCAATCCATCTGGTGCAGTTGAATGGTCTTTATGAGGATGGATTCTAGGACTTTGTTCATGGACTCCACTATCCCATTAGCTTGGGGGTGGTAAGGGGTAGATTTATGATACTTAATCTGGTACTGCTTGGTGAGTGCCTTGAAAAAATTTTATTTCAATTTTTTACCTTGATCAGCGAAAATCTCGCATGGTGCACTGAATCTCGTGAAGATGTCCTCGAACAAAAACTCTACTACTTGCTTTTCAGTGGCAACATATAATGCTTTAGACTCAACCCACTTGGTGCCGTAATCGGTGCATACCAAGATATAATTTTTATTTTTCGACATCGGGGAGATGGGCCCTAAAAATTCCAATTCCCACTTCTCAAAAGGTTCAATGGCTATTTGTGGTTGAAGAGGCATCTCATCGAAGGAAACTGGTTTCCCCATCCGCTGGAAAGCATAAAAAATAGAAACAAACTTCTTGGTGTCCTTAAAGTGTGAAGGCCAATAGTACCCAGTATGGAGAACCTTGTATGTGGTTCTTTTATCGGCAAAGTGCCCCCCACAAGGCTCATTGTGGCAGGATCTCGAAACAGCATACATCTCATCTTCCTGCACACATCGCCTCATGATCAAATCCAACCCAGTGTAGAAAAAATCTCCCTCAATCCAGGTGTAGTTAGCACTGCGCTGCCCAATATTATGTTTCTCCTAGCAAACACATTCTGAGACAATTTCCCTGATACCAGATAATTTGCAACATCGGCAAACCAAGGAGTAATGACAGAAAAGTCAAATAATGCTTTATCTGGAAATTCATTGGGCACTGGATTTGGCGTGCTTCCCTGTTCAATATTCAAATAAGATAAGAAGCCAACTATTGAATTATCACTTTGAGGATTATCAATTATGGTTATATTGAATTCTTGTAAGACAAACAACCATATAGTCATTCTACCATTAGTAATCGGTTTATTCATTAAAAATCTAATAGAAAAATGATCGATGGACAAAAGTCTCATAATCGATAATATAATGCCTAAAATTCCCTATAGCAAGTACAACTGCTAACAGCTCTTTTTCCCTAACAGTATAATTTAATTTGGCAAGGGAAATATTTTTGCTAACAAAATAAATAGTGTAGGGGTGGCAATATTCCCTTTGTCCCAGGACTGCTTCTAGTACTGTGTCTGAAGCATCTGTACAAATGTGAAATGGTAAGAATCAGTTTGGTCCACTCAATACCAGAGAAGTGGAAAATGTGTCCTTCATTATTTGAAAATCTTGTTGACAATTGACATTCCACACAAAGCCATCATCTTTAGTTAACAATTTAAACAATGGTGCTGTAATTCTAGTAAAATTTCCAATAAAATGTCGATAGTAACCTACATGTCCCAAAAAAGCTTCTTACCTCTTTTTTCAAACTAGGAATAGGGATATGTGAGATTACCTTGATTTTTGTTGGATCAAATTTGATTCCTTCCAGTGAAACATTATGACCCAAAACAATTCCCTTAGTTTGCATCATTCTACATTTTCCACTACTAAGGGCTAAATTAGCTTCTTAACAATGAATTAATACCTTCTTTAGATTTTCCAAAGCCTGGGAAAAATCATCTCCATAGACTATGAAGTCATCCATGTTGACCTCCACATAGTCATGAATCAAATCAGAGAAAATGGCAAGTACAACTCTCTAAAAATTAGTTGGGGCATTACAAAGACCAAAGGGAAGGACTCTATATGCATAAGTACCCCAAGGGCACCTAAATGTAGTCATTTCTTGGTTCTCTTCAGCTATTTTTATTTGATTAAAACCATTGTATCCATCTAGAAAAGAAAAATACTTCTTACCTCAAAGCGTGTCGAGTACCTGATCGATGAAGTGCCGTGGAAAGTAGTCGTGCAATGTGGCCTTTTTTAGTTTTCTGTAGTCAGCACAGATATGCCAATTTCCATTATTTTTTGACACCACCGCCAGAGGTGACACCCACCTACTGTCTGAAATGGGGAGATGAATTCCACAGCGAAAATTTTCTGAAGCTCTTCTTTGGAAATATCTTTTAATGATTAGTTCATTCACCTTTGTGGCTGTTGGACAGGTCTCATTTATTCATTGGTATAAATATGGTGGATGTAGTTTTCTGGATGGATGCCCCTCATGTCCAAGTAATCCCAAGAAAAATATCCATATTTCTCACGACTCATGCCCATCAACTGTTTCTTTTGTTCCGTAGTCAACTTTGTACCAATGTGTAAATTCTTTCGTTCAATGATTTCCAGAGGCTATGTGGCAGGTTCATGGTTGTACTTTATTGCTGCAAAAGATGCAAACACGGATGGATGGAAACCCTCCTAGAACTCATCACTAAAAACATAATGGAAACCATTAAAGGAAATAGGATAATCGATACAAGAACTATGAGATAAAAACTGGTGCAAAATATGTTCATCGGACTACTCATGGAGAGATCTAGACTTTTCTAATGTCAGCAAAGGAAACATACAGTCTTTGTCTCGATAGGGACTCTCGAGACATAATAGTACTTCAATAACTATCTGAGCAGGTGGGGAAATATACAAGGTTTGGTTATGGGGACCATTGTAAATGATTTTTTCTCTATTTCTGTACCCCATGACGGCATCAACACTTACCAACCACGGGCATCCCAAAACTATAGGATCTCCAAGCCTAGAGGTTTTTGGGCAAATGACGATAAAGTCTATAGCGTATTGCTAGGAAGAAATAGTGACCACTATGTATTCTAGGGTTCCCATTGGTTTGATGATGGATGTTTCTACCATTTATAAAATGATACGAGTGGGTTTAAGCCGAGGTAACTTCAAATATGTCATTGTTTCATATTTCATGTCATTTATTGCTACCCCTAAATCTACAAGAGTGTCTGGCAAAAGTAATCCATTTATCTCAATGGTGACAATGGGGTTCCTAGGGTCATGGTACTTCATAGGCAAGTCAGAAATCATGGTGGACATTTGACTCATGATCTTTACACTTTGGACCTTGGTTCTTATGCCCCTTCCTACCTGGATTCTTAATACAGAGATCCTTGACAATTTTGGTGTAGATAGGGATGTTTCTAATAGCTTGCAAAAGTGGAATTTTGATTCAGGAATTCCTTAATTCATTTTCCAAGTTGTATTCAAGAAGATTATATTCTTTCTTTATGAGAATATTTCAGGGTAGGATGGTTCACTTGATTCCTCTTCCTGTGTCTACTTTTGTTTTTCATTTTGAAAATGGTTTTCGGATGATGTGGAAGGGACCTCTTCCTGTAGGACAACAGTTGATTTCCCCTTGTTAATTGTCTTCCCTGATCGTAATTGGATTTAATTCATAGGGATGACAATGATCAGATATGTAGGAAAATGATGGATATTTATGTTTTGTGTAGGTTGAGGTGGTCTATTATGATTTGGGTTAGGTACGGGTTGTGCAGGAAATAATGTAGGGCGAGGTGGGTTAAACGTTTGAGGTGCCTGTGAAGATGATGGGTCATATGGTGAAGGTAAAAGTTAGTGCAACAAAGGGGGTGGCAGCAGAGGTTATTGATATGTGTGTGGATTATACCCTTGCCGATAGGATTACATGGTTGGATTGTACGAGGTGCATGGCATGTTTGGGTAAGGTGCATAGAACTAGTTTTGGGGCTGATAAGGGTTGGTATAAGGATTTTCCCTCCAATTCTAGTTCCATGGAGTGCTCTGCGTTTTAGGAGTGGCCCAAGGGGGGGTAAGATGACTGAAATTTCCAGGGTTGAGTTTGACCATACCCTTACTAATAAGGTTTCGGGAACATGTTTTGAATGGGGCCTTTCCAAAAGGGTTTCTTACTTGCTTGTGACAGATCATTTGCTTGGGCTCTCCCTTTATAGATAGCCTGTAGACCAGGAAGAGATGGACACTTTTTGGTTGCATGTTCTAAGGTGAAAATTCCACAAACCTCAAGGACGGTGATGGGACACTCCCTTTCCATATGCTTTTTTCTACATTTTGGACAAAAGATTTCCATAGCAACCCTTTCATATTCTTGCCTCTTTTTTTCTTTCATTATGTCGAGCTGGTTACCAATGGTGTTTAAAATGTCCATTTAAAAATTTTCCATTAGGTTCCCTAGTTCAACTCTAGTGACATCAATATTTGTAGGTTTTTGATTTCTAGATGTAACATCTCGGAAACTGTCGCGGATCTTCCTACCGACTTTAGCCTAACTTCTAGAATAATTATGACAAAGTTCGGCTACTTCAGCAAAAGGAATTTTGTAAATGTCCCCGCCGCT
Organism: Pinus albicaulis; assembly: GCA_034641835.2. NCBI lineage: Eukaryota > Viridiplantae > Streptophyta > Pinopsida > Pinales > Pinaceae > Pinus > Pinus albicaulis. Next base: position 1,616,463,259 of record CM076578.1, read on the forward strand.
TAAAAGGTTTAGGGTTTCAATGCATTCATCTTTCAATCCTTTCAGAAAGACCGTTTTGACAGTTTTCTCATCTAGATGGGCCCTCTGGATTTTTGAAATTGATATAGGAAGCGTTCAAGATATTCTTCTAGGATTTCATCATCTAGTTATTTCATTCTCATAATATCGTTTATGTCCCTACTTGTGCAGAAATCTTGGTATTTCCTAAGAAGCACAGACTTCATATCATCCCAAGAGCATATGTAATTTTTGGCTAAGCTCATAAACTGTTTAAGTGTGGTGTCTTTCAGTGTGGCAGGGAACAATTTAAGTTTTTGTGCATCATCATAGTAATTGTAGCTTCTGCATAAAATATCGAAATAAAAAAGAAAGGTGTCAAGAACTTCAGATCAATTACCGTAGAAAATTGGAAGAGAGGTCATCGGTATGCTTTTCATGGTGACATTCCTAGTTACATCAAGGATGGGGAGCTGAAGGTAGTTTATTTGTCTTCTTCATCCGGTCCTCCCCTCGGCCCATCATTTTTTCTAGGTCCATCCTCATTTCTTCCAAAGGAAGGCATCCTTGGGCCTTCTACCTCTCCATGGTTTTCTTCGTTGTTCTTGCTCTCCCCTTCATTATTTTCCATGTTGATTTCAGATGTGTTGCTGCTAAGATGACTGGAGATGGATTCAATGTACATACTTACTCCTTCCTGAATTGGGAGTTCTCATTGTTAAATCTCCCTTCCACTGGTGCTCCTATTTTCATGCTTAGTACCTGTGTAACGATCAATGAGATTAGTTAATGGGATTTTTGTTGAACCAAAAGTTTCAGGAAATTGTGCACTTGAAATAGATATACCTCTATTATATCTAGATCTACTTCTACTCATAAGGAAATTGAAGATAAAGTTTAAGAACAAGCAGTAACTGATTAGATTTTGGAGAAACCCCACAAAAGTGGATGCATGGCTCTTCACTCATGTCTTACTATACTCTCTCCACCCTCTGACAACCCTACAAGATCTATGAACTCAAAGAGTGATAATTTCCTGAATCAAAAATTACAAATCCCCGAAAACGACGCCAAAAATGTTGGGAGAAATTATTGTTAGATTAATCCTTCAATATTCATATGTCAATTCGGACTTGTAAACATGATTTTCACTTCACTTTCTTGATTTGGTTTCTAATTCAATGTTTTAAGGTTTCCTTATGATGATCAGCTAAGTAATGAAACACACGAATTCTTTTGAACAAACAACTTCCAGAAACAAATCAAACCATCTCACTAACATTAGCAGAATCAATAAGAAAATTCAACTTAAAAACTTGAAATTTATATAAACTCAACCTATTTTGTTCTTGGATGGAAATATGGACTTAATGAAGACCTAATTATTTTACCACAAGTTCTACTTCAAATCAAATTCACACTTCGTACATCAACTCAGTAACTCAACCTTTCAATCAAAATCCAAACCTTAATTTCTTGCTTTTACAGATTACACTTTGAAAGAACTTAAAGAATTAATCTACTTATAATTGAAAATTAATCCTATGACTAAACAATCAATCTTACACTAGATGACTATTCTCAGATTCAAACCCTAAAATGAGAAGGCTTCACATCAATTCCATTGTTTTGACAACACGTATAAGATTTTTATGTTAGGAACTAATCTGAATAATTTGTCTCACTCCATCAGCCGGAATTAACAAACTTGATTTCTTAACTAACCTGCATACTCATTCTTCAATCTTTGATGGTTTTAAAATCCAACTCAACTATCAAACCCTAATTTTATTATCAAACCCTAATTCTATTTTCAAGAATGAAAAGAAAAATAAAACAATTGTGGATTGCGATTAGGCACACCATGATAAATAGTTCGTAACACGCCATGATAAATCACAACTACCACCATGATGACACTCTTTCCTTTGGAATTAGGTAAACCTGTGATAAAATCCATTGAAACCTCCTCCCAATGTTGAATTGGAATGGGTAAAGGTTGTAGCAGACGCATGGTCTTAATTGTCTCAAATTTATTTTGCTGGCAAACCAAAAATTCTTCCACAAACTTTTGAATATCAGATTTAAGGCCATCCCAAAAAAATTATTTCTTCACTTTGTGGTAAGTTTTTAAAAATCCTAAGTGTCCTCCTATGAGAGTTGTGTGCGATTCCAAAAGAATATTTTTTTTTAGTTGGGAATTCTTACAAATATATAAGCGATATTTGTACGATAAGAAATCATTTTTCCAACCAAATGTATTAGATGTACTGGAATATCGCTGCAACATTTGAATGAGTGTCAACACTTCTTCTTCATTCTTCCATTCCTCCCTTGCCTCGATTATCCACTCTGTTGGATAATAGAAATGGCACAAAAAAATGCTTCCACCTCCTCATCCTTTCTTGAGACTTCATTTGCAACAACATTTAGCTTCCCTTTTTTTAGATGATTTCCAAGTCAAAGCCCAACATCTTTGTGACCCATTTTTTATTTTCTTCTGAACATAGTATTTGTTCCAAAAATTATTTAACAATATCATGATCATTTTTTATCTTTAATTGTCTTCCCATTAGGAAATGTCACCATTTCTTTAGTACATGTATTATTGCCAAAATTTCCTTCTCATAAATAGCTTTCTTTAAATACTTTCCTTTGGTTGTATGACATTCAAAAGCAATGGTTCTTCCTTCTTGCATTAAAACAGCACCAATTCCATTTCCTAAGGCATCACATTCCACATTAAATGTTTTTGTGAAGTCTGGCATAGCTAAGACCGGTGTTAGGCACATTTCCTCTTTAAGATGTTCAAAGGCCTCAGTTGCTTCAAGAGTCCATGAAAATGCATCTTTATTCAATAATGTTGTTAGAAGTTCTGCTATTCTCCCATAATTCTTAACAAACTTGCGATAATACCATGTTAACCCGAGAAATCTTTGCAACTGCTTTATGGTTATGGGGACTTTCCATTCCTTAATGAATTTAATTTTTTTAGGGTCTACCTTAACACCTTGTTGAGATAAGATATGACCCAGATATTCCACCTCTTGTACTCCAAAGAAACATTTGGAGATTTTTGCATATAATTGTTTCTCCTCCAATAGTTTGAGCACCCTCTCAACATGTTGAACATGATCCTTCCAAGACCTATTTAGATTAGTATATCATAAAAAAATACTAACACAAATTTTCTAAGGGTGGGTTTAAAAATGGAGTTCATCAACCCTTGAAATGTAGAAGGTGCATTGGTAAGGCCAAAAGGCATGACCAAAAATTCATAATGACACTCCTGAGTTTGAATTTTTTTTTTTAGAATATCCTCAATCTTCATTCTGATTTGATGATATCCTGAACGAAGATCCAAATTGGTAAAATAAATTTCTCCATGTAATTCATCCAATAATTCATCAATCACAGGAATGAGAAATTTATCTTTAATAGTGAGCTTATTGATCTCCCTATAATCCGGACACATGTGCCATGATCCATCCTTCTTGTGAACCAATAATACTGGAGCAGAGAAAGAACTTTGACTAGGTTGAATTATACCAGCCTCTAATATGTCTGTAATCATACGTTCAATTTCACTCTTTTGGACATAAGGATATCTGTAAGGCTTGATGTTTCGACGAACACTTTCTGGAATCAAATGAATAGTATGATCATGATCACGAATAGGTGGGACTCCTTTGGGAGTTTCAAACACCTTGGAATGATTTTCCAAAACTTTTTGGAGATTTGGAGAAATATATGATTTTGATGTTGGAATAACTAGTGAGAATAATTGTGAAATTATGCCTCGTTGTTTCTTTAGAAGCTTTTTCATGACATAGAGCTTATTATATTTCTTGGCTTCCCTGCGATACCCCATAATTCAACTTCCTTTCCTTCTTAAAAAAATTTCAAGAAAATTTCTTGAAAATTAAAAGCTACCGTCCCCAAAGATTGTAACCACTATACTCCTAGTAAAACATCAACAACTCCCATTGGAATGGAAATAATTGAAGTATTCAATACATATTCCCCCATGGGTAGCCTGATATTATGGCATTCTCCAGAGCAATTTATAGTCCCTCCATTTGCAACCATCACTTGACACTCTAGTGTTGGGTATAAGAAGCAATTCAATTCCTTGGCTACCTTACAATGAGTAAAATTATGGGTACTACCTAAGTCAATCAACACTACTACATTTTTATTCTTGATATGTCCTTCTATATTGAGAGTTTGAGGAGTGGTAATTCTTGCCAATGCATTACAGGATATGGTCAGACTCATTTCTTCTTTCTATAGGGTTTTTTCTTGGTGTATATCCTCTTCTTTTGAAGTTTCTTGTTCATTTTCTTCCTCCTCTTCACAATATATGTAAAATAATTTCTTCTCAGCACACATATGACCTTTATTGTATTTCCTATCAAAACTGTAGCAAAACCATTTTTCTCTTTTTTCTTCCAATTGTTGTGATGTCAACCTTGTAGGTTGTGGAAGTCTAGGAGCAGCAACACTTCCATATTTATAGATGTGAGTGGTAGGCTTCCTTGTTTCCATAAATTTACTTTCAATTTTTCTTTCAAACTTGAATGTCTTATCCAATGAATCAGGTTCCCAAAGGCGAACCTCATGTTGGATGTCATCCTTTAAAGTCCCTATGAAGACATCAATCCCGTGTTCCTCTGGGATATCAATTACCCTTGTATTCAATTTTTGGAAGTCCTCAATGAGCTCCACCATTGAACCCTTTTGTTTAAGATTTACTAATTGGATAAAGAAGATGTTGCTCTTTTTTCCTCATAATGTGCTATCATTTCCTCCATAAAAATTGACCAAGTGACAATTTTTTTACTAGAGCAAAGCCATCAATACCATCCAAATGTATTTTGTACTAAATGTAAAGTTGCAATGCGTACCTTTTGTGTTTTTTGCACATTATGGAGATCCAAATATTGCTCCATCTGTAGTATCCATGTCCCAAGATCCTTTCCATCAAAATTCCTCATATCAATCTTTGGAATATGGTGGGTCTTCAATGCAACATTAGAGTTTATGAAAGCATGATTAACATGTATTTTGTTCTCATCATGAGTTTCCTCTACTACCTTCTCGCCATTAGGAATAATTTCTTGTATCAACTTTTTCAAACCTTCCATGTCATCTTTTAGATCATTCTTCATGTCTTCCATGTTGCCTTTCATTTTTTCTTCGATGTCATCCATCTTAGCTTCCATGCCCTCCATCTTAGCTTCCATGTCATTCTTCAAACCATCCATATTAGCTCCCATGCCCTCCATCTTAGCTTCCATGTCATTCTTCAAACCATCCATCTTAGCTCCCATGCCTTTCTTCAAACCATCCATCTTAGCTTCCATGCCTTTCTTCAAACCATCCATCTTAGCTTCCATGCCTTTCTTCAAAACTTCCATTTCATTTTTTGTTTCTCTTTGTGAGAGCGAAATTTGGTGCACTTGGTCTTGTAATACTGATATATCATGTTGCACTTCTTCCTCTTCAAGAGTCATACTAGAGTATTCTGAGGGCTTAATGGATTTTGAATTCTTTTAAGAGGGAATTTTAGAACCCAATACTGATATCTATGCCTCAATATTCACTTATAATTACTTCAAACTAATTTTTCAAACAAGACTTATGCAATTTGAAAAAAAAATACACACATTTTTCTTGATTTTGAGGAGCTTGATAATGAAACTAACGTATCTCCGTAATTTCAGATCCCCAACATTTTATCTTCAGTCTTTTAGTATCCCTATGAAAATTATTTCCAATGTCATAGGTATGACTTGATTTGGATTCTTCAAGACAAAGCTATGCCCAATCTCCCACAATGACTAAATTATGGGTTACTTCCGTAGAGAAATATTGTATGATGTGCCACATGTCATTGTTTCCTCATTTGGATCTGAAATTGATACACAATAAACTACAATCCATGCAATTTTTTCCAAGTCTTACATAATTTTATTCCAATGCTCAAAGAGAGAGTTATGACACTTTTCCTAAGGTCACCTATTTGAGATGAAATTTAGGAGCCTGCAGGAATGCAATAAAATACAGAAATATACATAAACACAGAGATGCAGTGGAAATAATGCTTCATTTCATTAATATCAAATAACAGAAATATGCTTACACACATAATGGAAATAGATTAGCTAGGGTGCTGGTAGCGTATCTCTGAGAAGAGATGTGGCGGCTACAGACCTCTGAACTATGTTACAATGAGGCTCGAGGGCCTGTTTATTATTGAGAAATAATAGAAAACTCCAAACATCCAAAATCCTAACCCTAGGAGATGAAGCGCCACAATTATGGGTCCCGTTCGGGTAAATTGGTGTTTCAACTTCCCAGGGACATAACTTTGGCATACGATCTCTGTTTGATGCACTCAATAGCTCGTTAGAAATATCTATCTGAGGAGCATAAATTTTTGTGCAAAAAAAATTGATCCATGTACCCATGTTTCTTCTTTTTTTTCCAAAAAACGTCGTTTAGGGCTTGAAAACGGCTCCGGAAGTTCAGGAACCGAAAAACTGCTAAAAATAGTAAGTTCTGTTGCAACTTAAAAACTGAAAGAACTGATTATGGGAGTTCAAATGGAATAGGTGGATGGCCACCGATATCCACCTCGATCATTCCTCCCTCCTTAGGAATAAATGGTCCCCATTGTGTTGATATCCTCCACGAGATGAGGCAAATTTTGTTGAAATGGGTATTAGATTTGTCGCAGATGTCATGGACCTGCGAGCGGACATGATGGATGCATTTAGTAACTTTTTTTTCTTTATCAGCCTCAGACAGTACATGTGTGGATTCTTTATGTGTATTTTCAGGAGGTATGCCAACATCAAGCGGCAGTGCGTCGAGGGTCAGATCAATGGAGTGCTTGTCCTGACAGTGTAGAGGAACCTTTGTGAGTGAGGAGAAATTTTCCTCGTATTCCTCCATGACTTTTTCCATCTATTGCAGCTGTGGAAGGGAGCCCTATGTTGAGGTTGTGGCTACAATATTTGTCTTTCCCTATGAACGAGCTGTAAGGAAAATCAATTTTCTGGTTTTGGAAACAACCTTATTGCGTTGTTTTGCAGTAGTCAAAGAGATGACATGAGGTGATATTACCTATGGTATCTTGTACAAGTTATTTCCCAAAGTAATAATAACAGCATGAGGAGAAAGCCTAGAATCATACACAACATTTTTCCTCCACAAGTATGGTTGGCCCAATAATACATCAACTACATCAAGAGGAGAAACATCACACAATATCTCATCCGTAAATGGCTTGATACTCTATGGAAGGCGACACTACCGGCGGATGTGAAGATCTCTCCCTGGGTGAAGCCACCCGATGGTATATGGCTGTAGGTGTGATATGGTCAGTAGGCCAAGCCACTTCATGACCTCTAATGAAATGAGGTTCTTTTGGCTTCCGCTATTGACAAGGAATTGCAGTGGAGAACCCTTCACCCACATCTGTAAATGGAATAGGAACTCCCCCTCCTCTGGATCCTTGGGATCCTCCCTCTAGATCTTGGTGGTGGCAACGATGGCACTAGGATCTGCATCAATGATCTGCTTCCCTTTTTCATTGCCTTTGTCTGGTTTTGACTCATGATCAGAAAATGCATCTGATTCAGGTGCCTTTAGTTTGGCCACCAACGACAGTTTGGCCCGACACTCGTTTGTGCTGTGAGAGGGGTTGTTATGAAATTCACTCCACTTCCCAGTTTCCTTATTTTGATTTGTGGTGTTGTTCTGATTTGCATCGCTCTGGCCTTACCCCTTGTTCTTTGGTTCAGGGGCACCTTTCCCTAGCATCGGATTCGCAGATCCAAAGTCTCGATTCTTCTGCTTAAATTTTTTCTCGATCTTGGCAGCATAGTGATATGTCGTTCCAAGAAATATAATGTCAAGGAACTCCATTTCCTCCTGAATGTGTTTGTGCAGATATTTGTGGTACTTGAGAACCAAATGTATCTCTGAATCTTTAATACCAAACTTTTTGCACACGGTATGGAACAAATTCGTCAGTTCGTGCACATCTTGATCCCTTTGTTGCCGCAACGTGGTCCATTGGATGTGTTTGTCTTCATATCTCCCCACGGTGTAGTCTTGTTCCTTGATGTTATATGGGAATGAATTCCAAGTGGGTGTGTCTGAGAACAGATAGGTTCCCCTTCGTCCTCTTGCTCATAGTAGGTTTCCCACCAGTCTTTGACATGGGGGCTTTGAGGAGTGAAAAAATAATCTTTTCTTGGTCGAAGAAATCATGGACCGAGAAATACCCTTCCAGTAAATTCAACCATCTATCTATGATGTCTACATCTATCTGGCCTTCAAATATAGGAATGTAAAACTTTACCTGTACCTTGAATGGAGTGGCACCTCCAGAGTAGATGCTGGATGCAGATGCGTCGTAGGTGGGCAATCGTTGAAGGATCTGAGCAAAGTTATCCATCATCGCGCTCCTTTGTTTCTCGAGGGCTTCATCAAGAAATATTTTGATAGGATCTCCTGCTCCCTCGTCTTTATTTTCTTCAGCCATGGGAGGTCGTTGGGGTTTGTGAGGCTGATCTTGCAAGGGTTCAACCAGATAGAGCCCTGACTCCTTATACCGTGACCGCGTTGGCGACATGCAAAGAAAAACAGAGAAAGAGCAGATCGCTTTGATACCACTAATACAGATTTATGTTGGAATGTAATAAAATACAGAAATAAACATAAACACAGAGAGGTAGCAGAAATAATGCTTCATTTCATTAACGTCAAATAACATAAATATGCTTACACACATAATGGAAATAAACTAGCTAGGGTGTTGGTAGCGTATCTTTGAGAAGAGATGTGGCGGCTACAGATGTCTAAAATGTATTAAAATGAGGCTCAAGGGCCTATTTATTATTGAGAAATAATAGAAAACTCCAAACTTCCAAAAACCTAACCCTAGGTGATGAAGCGCCATAACTATGGGCCCCGTTTGGGTAAATTTGTGTTTCAACTTCGTGGGGACATAACTTTGGCATACAATCTCTATTTGACACGCCCAATAGCTCGTTAAAAAGATATATATGAGGAGTAAAATTTTTGATGTGAGAAATATTGTTCCATGTACCCATTTTGCTCCCATTTTTTCCAAACAAATGTCGTTTAGGGCCTCAAAACAACTCCAGAAGTTCAGGATCCAAAAAACTGCAAAAATAATAAGTTGTGCTACAACTTAAAAACTGAAAGAACTGATTGTGGAGGTTCAAATGGAATAGGTGGGTGGCCACCGATATCCACCTGGATCACATATCTTTGAAAATATTTCGAACCAAGATCTGAAATTTTTACACGACGTTCCTCTAGATTTCTATGCAAATGGGTTTTTTTAGCTTCAGAAACTTTGTAGAAAAAAATTTATAGCAAAAATTCCACAATGTCCTATTTGAAGTAGTGAAACCCTATAATCCAAAGCTCTCAGACAAATTTTATGAAACCAGCTCCAAAAATAGAAGAAAAAAGAGATCAAAGCCTTAGAAATCAGCCACATCGAGGGGGAAACCTCCTTTACATTACATAAATGAAAATTTATCGGATGATTCAAATGAAAAAACCTCATTGCTATATATAGGAGTCCATGGGGTCACAATACCATCCTAGGCGACCTAACAATAATAATGTAAGGGCAAAAAAATAACAATAGTGGGGTTTTATGTGGCATAATAATAACAATATGGGGACTATAGGGGTACAACAATAATAATAAGGGGGCTACGCTAACAACAATAGGGGACTACACTGGTAATATAGGGACATAATAGAGAAGGAGAGGAAGAAAAAGAAGAAGAAGGAGAGAAAGGATATCAACATCCATAGACTTCATCTAGGTACATTTAGAAAAACCATCCAAAAAATAAAAATTTTGGTGATAAAGATTCAAGAATTTACACTAGAATGAAACTAATAATCTCACCCAATCATTCCATTTTTTTCCTTATTATCCAAAATGAAACCCGATAATTTTTCACAAGCTAATGAAGAGGAAGATTCGGTCAATTCTATGGAGAAAAAAATAAATCAAAGTGACAAAAACATGGGAACTTGTGCTTTGAACAAAATATAAAAATATAATTGGCAACAAGTTGATATTCTTGAAATAATTTAATTAGGATAGACAAGTAATATGATATAATGCTAGATTACCTAGCAAAGGAAATGCACAGGTAGAATGTATTGAATTTGAAGAAACATTTTCTCTAGTGTCTAGACTAGAATCAATCAAAATGTTCTTGGAATTTTCTTGTTTTAAAAATTTCAAGGTTATCAAGTGGATGTCAAATTTGCATTCCTTAATGGAAACTTGGAAAATCATGTATATGTTTAAAAATGAGAGGAAGTTCAATTATAAGAAAATGAAGACTATGTATGTAGGTTGAATAAATATTTTTATGGTCTTAAGCAGGCTCCCACGGATTGGTACTTAAGACTTCATAAAAATTTACAACGACAAGAATTCAAAAGGGGGGAAGCAAATTGAAACCATTTCATAAAAATAGATTACAAAAATGTATTAATTATTATTTTATATGTGGGTGATATCATATTTAGAAGTGATGTTTATATGGTGAGGAAAATTTTTGAAACAAAAATGTTGAAATAGATTGAAATGTCCATGTGGGGAGAGTAATCATTCTTGTTAGAATTGCATGTTTTTTAAATAAATATATGCATATTTATCTTCCATCCAAATATATTAATGAAATTTTGAAGAAGTTTGAAATAAAAAATTGTGCACATGTTGGCACTCTGATGGTTACAAGATGCAAATGAAGCAAATATCAATGAATATTCATATGCAAATATTTTACAAATCAATGATAGGTAGCCTATCATATTTGACAACTTGAAGACCAAATATAATGTAATCATAAGGATTGGTTGCAAGGTTTAAAACTACATCAAACGAGTCCCATGGGCATGGATTAAAAACAAAATTCATGTATTTGAAGGGGATTATTGATTCTAGATTATGGTACTTAAGAAGCAAGGATTTCACCTAATAGCACATAATGTTGCATATTGGAAAAGTGGTGTTGATGACAAGAAAAACAATAGTGGTGGAGCATTATTCTTGGGAAATTATCTACTATCATGGTCGAGCAATAAGAAGAACTCAATATCTCTTTCCACAACTAAAGTAAAATATATTGCAGCAACAACATGTTGCACTTAAGTCATGTAGGTGAAGAAGTCTCTAAAATATACCATGATATATTATGAGGAACCTACACCAATTATATATGATAATAAAAGTGAAATAAATATTCAAATAACCTTTGTTCAGCCTCATCTATGCCCATTTTTCCATCATACAAAATAATTATTCATAACCTAAATTTTGACACCCTTACACCCATTTCACGTCATAATTCCATCAATTATCGCCAAATCACATCCTATGCTTTGTGGTTTATTATCATTAGTTTTATTAGCTTTTATATGATTAGAGAAATTAGTCGTGATTTACTAATGATGGTTTCACTAAGTTAATTTACCGAAGAGTTCTATTGCCGGAAGTCTCCACAAGTCAATTTTAACTAGTTACTATAGATTTGAGTATGGAATTGTTGTAGGTGAAAATATGAATTTTGTGATCAAATGGGGTAGAATCTTGAAATTCTGATGCACAAGTTTTTTTTCACAGTACCCTTATTCATATAGCGCAGGAACCATTTGGAAAAATTCGTCTTCGTGAAGGATTTATGGTTAGGGGAATATTCTTGTACTTCTTAAGTACGAAACCATTTGAATGTGTTGGGTCAATTCGGGTTCGGCCTGAACGGGTCAATTCAGGTTCGATTGTGCATGCTTTTTCTGAAAAAACTTGTGATAAATAGAGCAATTAATTCCTCCATTCATGCATGGATCAGAACAAGCCCAACCATAGCTCTCTATAAGGATTGATTTACGCATGTTTTAGTTTTGTTGTTGTGATAGAATATAAATAATTTGTATTTATAAAAGGATATGTAAAGAGCTAAAAGAAGGTAGTATGCACGCAGTAAGAGAAATACGTAGAGAAGGAAGGGAGCAATCTGTAGAAGAGAGGAGCAGGATGTGCACCAGCATAGCGGGGATTGATGTAATATTTTAGATTCTATATTCCATCTCGCTGATTTAATACAAGTTCGGACATTTTTTTAGTTGTGAGTTATTTATAATTTCATTTTAGATTTCATTTTTCTTGAGCTAATTCACCTTGCTCCACGCGTGGCAAGGGTCCACCAATCTTGGAACCAAGGTCATCGTTAGTTTAGATTCATAAATAATTTATTGTGTTAATTCCTCGTAGCATAGCATTCAATTTAAATCGGTTGTCATAATCCCGTACTTAAATCTGTTATGTACTTAAAAAAAATTTGTACTTAAAAAAAATTTGTACTTAAATCTGAATTGCAAGGTTTTGTACTTAAATATGAATTGCAAGATCTCATGGAAGTTTTGTTATAATTTAGATCTTTGATTTCAGAGTGTATGCTACCATTTTAATTGTGTTTTATTTTCATATAGTTGTTAGGATTTCTTAAATTTGTCATTAGAGATAGTAATTAGAGTTTCTTTTCGAACAATAGTTAAAGTCCCTTTCAAATTTGATTGCGAATAAGTAATTGTAATTAGAAACAGAGGATGAATTATCATTTAGGATTCTTTCCAGTATTAAATAAGGAGGTCAATTTGATACATTTATTAACAATATATTTTAGTTTCTTTGAGCATAATTAATTTATATTTCTTAAGAAATATTTTTTAAATTTTATATGTTTAAGCAATTTTATTGAATGTAGTTCTTTGATTGAATTAAATTAGAGAACTCTAGAGTTAGATTTCAATCTTGCATTCATTAGTTTTATTGAGGTTTCGAAATTTACTGAGTTTAATTTAGGTTCATGTTCAACATTAGAATAGTGTTTTCCATTAAACATAATTTGAACCCTATAATTAGCATTTATAAGTCGAAATGATTTTACTGTTAAGAGAAATAATGTTTGAAATGATTGGTTTTTGTACTTAAACAACAAGTTGATTTCTTACCCTAGTTTAGGATAGATGCTTTGATCTTGCATTACCTGTGCTCGCGCCTCGAATCTGACGAGTCACAGATTGATAATTTAATGTTGGAAATTATAGCGATATATTTCCCCAACGTTTTTGGTGTCGTTGTCAGTTAGGTGCTAAAGGGATTAGTGCCTAGTTTATTTCACAAGTTTTTTTTTTGTGTGATCTTAGTTGCAGGAAACTCAGAGGGTGGAGAGTGTATGGTAAGATGTGAGTGAAGAGCCACGCATCCACTATGGTGAGGTTTCTCCAAATTTTGGCTGTCCAAGTGAGCTAGTTTGGTGAGTTTTGTTGCAATTAGCAGTTTTTATTCATTTAGTTTAAAATTTCAAGCTCTTTAAAGACAAAATGTTTTTATGGTGTTGTAAGAACCCTTTTTAATAATCCATGTTGCGAGATAGGGATCATCAACCAGTAGGAGAAATTCAAGAATAATTAAGAGCATGAAGGATGTCCCTCAAAGTACTTTCTCAAATCCTAGTAGTAGCTAGGATATCTGCCTCTAAGGAAGAATTCATCCTGACCGCATTTAGGAAATTATCTATCTCTCCACAACTAGAAAAGGATTTGGAAGTCTCCCTTGATTTATTTTTCCTATCTACCAAAGAGATCGATGAGTTATGTACCAAATCTGAAGGGGATCATGCAGCTGAGCCTGAGATTGAAGAAATTTCACCATGCCCAACAACAAGCCTTGTATGCATTCCAGAGACTAATTATCCAAATTTTCCTGGCACAACTGAGGAGGACTTTCAAAGTGTTCCAAAAGAAGAAATGAGCCAATTACATCGATCATTGGTTCCATATCACAATCCAGTCAAAGTACCACTCTCATATTCAAATACTCTTTGTATCACATCTTTCAAAGCTGCTTATTTTTCATGCTCATGTACCTTCTAAAGTTTATATGTTAAATCTGGCCATGATTATATCTCTGTACCTAATCCACACATGGATTTATTGGAAGTTCTCTTTCACTTGAAGGAGGATGTCTTCTCTTTAGTGTAGTTTTAAAGTTAGTATTGTAAATAAATAAATGAAATAGTAAAGAGAAAAATAAGTCCTTTTATGACAACCATCTTGTTTAGTGCAACTGGACAGGGACTTTTCTTGAAAACCAGGTAACTAGCGGGCAAGGTTCCTAATAGATTTTCTAAATATGTATGAGTTCTTCAATTCATGTATCATTCAAGTTACTATGTTTGTACTCGAGTTGGTTGATGTGGGATTCCTTAAGGCCCACCTGCCAACGAGCCTTGTCCCATCGACATCAGCACATTATCTGGGACCAAGGTTAGGGTTAGATAAGGTACTTGGGAGCCTGCATGCCTTAATGGCAGGTATCCTTATCATCTAATAAGGAAATACATCAATGTTTCTTGGTGGATGAATTCTTTAGTCCATTTGACTCCGAAAAATCTATTCATGGCTAGTAGAATGTACCTGGTGTCTTGATTCCCATTAACATCAAAGGTGAGATATCTCACATTGGTTAAAAACATCCTCAAGGTTCGGTAATATAATGATCCTTTCTTATGTTCAACATCGACACCATTTATTAACATAAGCAATATTGCACATGGTAGCGGTTGAAGACCATGTATTTTGAGATCTCAAGACAAGTTTGCAGCAATTTGGTTCATTGTACCAATATTTCCTTTTCTTGTTGCAGTCATATTGTTACAATAAAGGTTTCCATATAGTAGCTTGGTCATCATTTTCAGCAGTCACATTCCTTATTTTTTTGGGGATGCACAACTCCTCAGGCATGGGGAAGAAGGGGACCTTCATTTTTCACCCTTCTTTACTATATTTACTTCAGCTTCATTTAGTAGATCCAAATCAGCCTCCATTTCATCTCTAGCTCTTCTTAAACAATTCATATTAGCATTCACATCAGCTCCAGCTATTCCATCCTCCACTTCCTCTTGCAGCATCAAGCACATCAACTTCAAAGGTAAAACTTGAGGTAAATGTGGCTTATGATTCTCTAAATTCATTATAAGGTTAAAGAAGCTTAATGATTCACCACTTCTCATTCCATGCATTTCATCCTTAATAAACCATTATCCTTATATTTCCTCCCATTCATTGTGCATATAATTTAATAACAAGACCATGTAAAAGTGAAGCCTTATGGTGCATTAATAAAAGAAAATTCTATGGTGTCTTCTCCTTCCATGATAACAGGCATTATGATGAAGTCATTACTGCCATGAAATGATAAAAGAAACCACCTAAGGACATTGGTATTACGAAGACAGAGTATGTAAGCATCCATTAACCATATCCATCACCACCTCATCTCTTCTTCATCCATCCCTCTATTTTCCTCAATTTATATTTCTCAATAAATTAGTATGATATCTTAATGTGAAGAGAGATGCTCGACAAGAACCTGCACCTCTAAAAATTCAAGTGAGTGTTTCTCCACAAGAACCAACACCTTCAAATATCCAAGCGATGTTGTCCCACAAGAACCAACATCTACAAAACAATGTCAAGAATTTTTCAATGAGAAAGATATTTTTTTTCATGAGGACATGCAAACCCTCAGGCATGCAGGGATGTTGAGCCTCGTCTATGCCCATTTTTCCATCATACAAATGCCAAATCACATCACATGATTTCTGGTTGATTATCATTAGTTTTATTATCTTTTCTATTATTAGAGATGATTTATTCATTATTTACTATGATGGTTTCACTAAGTTCATTTTCCAAAGAGTTATATTGTTGAAAGTCTCCATACGTTAATTTTAACTAGTTACTGTAGAGTTGAGTACGGAATTGATGTACAAGAAAATATGCATTTTGTGATAATATGGGGTAGAATCTTGAAATTATGACATGCGGGTTTTGTTCAGAGTACCCTTATTCATATAATTTGGAAACCGTTTGGAAAAATTTGTCTTTTTGAAGGAGTTATGGTCAGGGGAATATTCTAGTACTTGTTAAGTATGGGACCATTTGAATGTGTTGGGTCAATTCGGGTTCGGCCTGAATGGGTCAATTCAGGTTCGATTGTGCACGATTTTGTTGAGTGACCTTGTCATAAATATAACAATTAGTTCCTCCATTCATGAATGGATCAGAACAAGCCCAACCATAGCTCTCTAGAAGGATTGATTTAGGCATGTTTTAGTTTTTTCATTATGATAAAATATCAATAATTTGTATTTATAAAAGGATATGTAAAGATCTAAAAGAAAGTAGTATGTGGGAAGTAAGATAAATACATAGAGAAGGAAGGGAGTAGTCTGTAGAAGAGAGGAGTAGGATGCGCATGGACATAGCAAGGATTGATTTAATATTTCAGATTCTATATTCCATCGTGTTTATTTAATACAAGTTTTGAAATTTTTTTGGTTGCAAGTTATTTATGATTGCATTTTAGATTTCATTTTGCTTAAGCTAATTCACCTTGCTCCAGGCATGGCAATGTACCACCACTCTTGGAACTAAGTTTGTCGTTAGTTTAGATTTATAAATAATTTATTACGTTAATTCCTCATAGTGTAGCATTCAATTTAAATCAGTTGTCATAATCTAGTACTTAAAACCATTATATACTTAAAACAGCTCCATACGTAAATATGAATTGAAAGGTTCTGTACTTAAATCTGAAGTGCAATATCTCATGGAAGTTTTGTTATAATTTAGATCTTTGATTTCAGAGTGTATGCAATCATTTTAATTGGGTTTCATTTTCATATAGTAGTTAGGATTTCGTAAATTTGTCATTATATATAGTAATTAGAGTTCCTTTTCGAACAATAGTTAAAGTCCCTTTCAAATTTTATTGCGAATAAGTAATTGTAATTAGAAAGAGAGGATGAATTATCATTTAGGATTCTTTCCACCATTAAATAAGGAGGTCAATTTGATAGGTTTATTAACAATAGATTTCAGTTTCTTTGGGCATCATTAATTTAGATTTCTTAAGAATTATTTTTAGAAGTTTATATGTTTAAACAATTTTATTGAATGACTTTCTTTGATTGAATTAAATTAGAGAACTCTGGAGTTTTATTTTAGTCAGTCATTCATCAGTTTGATTGAGGTTTCGAAATTTACTGAGTTTAATTTAGGTTCATGATCAACATTAGAATAGTGTTTTCCATTAAACATAATTTGAATCTTGTAATTAGCATTTTATAAGTCGAAGTGATATTATTGTTAAGAGAAATAGTGTTTGAAATGATTTGATTATGTACTTAAACAACAAATTTATTTCTTACCCTAGGTTAGGATAGATGCTCTGATCCTACATTACCTACACTTGCGCCTCAAAGCTTACATGCCCCGGATTGATAATTTAGTGTTCAAAATTATAGCAATATATTTCCCCAACAACCCTACTATGCATTTAAATATAAAACAAATTCCTATCAAATATATTTTCCTTTTAGAGTGGGTAGGTGTTCGTAATCATAAGTTGGAATAAATTGCTACTAATGAGAAGATTGTAAATATATTTACCAAACCCCTTCCCATAGAGACATTTTAATATATAAGGTAGAAGTTTGGATTGATACCTATCCCATAAAATAAGCGAAACGAAACATATATTCAGGTGGAGTGGTCTCTTTCTTATTATTTATGAGAAAGGAGAGGGTTGAAAATAAAGAGAAGTCGCTCAATTTAGGGGGATAATCCCTTTTCCATTGATGTCAAATGGGGTGAAATTTCAGACAAATGAAGAAGCTTCAATCAATATTTGGAGTATGCACACAAGGGAATTTCCTCAGTGTATTTCCTTAACTCTTAGTTAAATCCATTTGAGGGTTTCCATCAATGAAAAAGGGAGAGATTGTGTAATAATGGGTTGTGATTGATGCCAAAAGTAGGGGGATACGAAGATGGGTACATGAGATCCTTATAGGTACATGTTAATTTTAGGAGGATACCCAAATCCAAGGGGGATCTAAGGTACAATGGACCCAAATTAAATGAATATAGGGCCCAAGTCATGGTTTGCAAAAGATATGAGGATCAATACTCAAGTATACTTCTTAAAGAAAGAACTAAATCTAGGAGCCAAGATTGATGAAAAGGTGAAACATCACTATAAATTTCTAGGATGGGTTAGAGATGCATATAGAGTGTATAAGAGATATTTTGTGATATTTTCATCATATGTTTTGTGAGTTAAGTGATAAAAAGAAAGCATGAAAAAGTGATTAGATTAGAAGTGTAGCAAAGCACATAGTAGTATGAAATCTAAGGAGGATTTCTAAAGTGTGAAATGAAAAGAAGAAAATATAATTTTTGGGCTCTTTCAAGATAGGTCGATACCAGAGGAAAGGAGTAGAGGAGCGAGGATGATTAATATAGGGTCGAATAGGAATTTTGAGGTGTAAAATAAGCAGTATGTCAAAAAACTTAAGAAACCTAAAAGTTTATCATAACATGATAATAGCTTGCAAATAACTTTATTTCAAACAACCCACCATCGATTAATGTGCAGAATAATTTCTTGAAATAGATGTTATGACTAATAGATGCTCACAATATCAAATTTTTTAATGAAGTAACATGTCTGCAAAATCACCAATATTGTGATATATAGGCTCCTAGTCATAGCCATTGGTCACAAGGCACTTAATTTTTATCACCCAAGCATTAAAACCCTTCAACATGTCAATAATATCATTGTTTTATCGAAAGGCCTCTCTGCTATGAAATAATTGATATTTTAGGATATTGTCTTATCACTCACAACCACTAATTGTATGGGTGCTTAAGTATGGCATCCAAGGGAAAATTTCCCTCAGCATATCATCATATCAGTGTTTTAACTAAAAAAAATACTTATGTACTTTATGATATTCTAAGCCCTGTTAGCTCCTGGTCATATCCCTGTTCATTAAGGCTCTTAATGCTTAGTAAGTAATGGCTAGGCACCCTCAAAATATCGCCTTATTGGTGTGTTAACAAAAAGTGAAGGTTTATGGAATCTCTAGTATTCCAATATATTATCCCCTATCCATATCCCTACTGAAAAAATTGCTAAAGAACAACATCTAGGCCTCATATCTCTCAACACATCAAAAAACCCAAAGATTTAGTGGTTTAGAAAACATCTAATCCTTTGATATCTAGACATCTAGGAGCCTGAGCTCATTAACTATAGATCATTTTATTATAGTCAAAATTATTAATGTCATCGGTAATTGAAAGGACTTGATTTTGTGAGTTATTTTAGTGTTATTAAAGGATTTCAAGTTTTCTCTAATATACTTATATAATTTAGCACCTGGATGTGCTATGAGTATATGTAGTATTGATAAGGCTTATAAGCACTAAACTTTTAATTGATGGGATCTTTGAGGTTCCAAAAAATTATAAGTAAACAATAGATATTGATAAGGTTGGATTGAAGGGAGCTTCTATATATCGTAATAAGGTTCTGTTGGTGCTATAAGTGCTTGGGCATAGTACCAAGTTATATGTGGAGTATAAGTATTGATTAGAGGTTGTATTAATACTATAATTGAATACTATAGGTGGTAAAAGAGCTTAGTATTATAAGAGCTATATTTTTAAAGGTTGGATTGAAGGTGGTGCATATTCTAACAATTTGAAAGGTTACCATTTCTATCTATTTAATTTAATGGGATTTTATATTCATACAATTCAAGTTGAAGTGAGTTTCAAATTAAAGATGATACATTAAAGAGTAACTATATATATGTAAATAACAAAACATGTAATAAGAGTGAATCTTTGTAGAGTATAATTGAGAACAAAAGAGTGGACCTTTGATGAATATGACCACATAAAAGAGTTTAGAAAAGTAAAGCAGATATTTGAAGAATACGTTTCTAACATACCTGGTCCAAAATTCATGTAAAAAAAAGTTAATAAACACAAAATAATAACCATGGTCATGGGACACTTATTCCAAGTTTAATGTTGGGAAAAGGCATCCTAGTTTGGGTGTTCATTTGGTTTATTATGGCTAAGGAATTGGAAATGGAAATGGAAAAGTATTTGGAAAGGTAAAGTTCCATTAATTGGAATTTTCTTTATGAAAATAATAGAAATTAGGAGAAAAGGAAGGTGAAAGGTCAGAAGTGACATGTGAGTAGGAAAATGAAGGAAAATACTAGAAAATTGAAGAAATTAGAGGCCTCATTAATAAAAAGGCTTATGAGGATCAGTTGGTACCTTTAGTCAGCTCAGTTTTGGAGCTCTCTTTCTATTCTCTCTCTCTCTCTCTCTCTCACTCGTGGACACTTGGAGTTTTCTTGGATAAATCTAGCATTGGATCAAGAGGGCAAAGGAAGGAAAAACAAGGAAGATGAAAGAAAATATCAAGCAAGGAATAACGAGATCAAGCGGCTATAATGAGATTACTTGCAAGTATTGATTTTCATGTATTATTTCCTTGATATATTTGGAATGCATGGTAAATGAATTTCTGTATTTGGTTCTCTTTCTATCGTTGGCATGGAAATTTCTAGGAGTGATAATGTTTTTTAGAATTGCCTTGCCATTTGTGGATAGTCATGGTGTGATGGGGTTCTCATGTTTTGTTTGATATGTATTTCCAGATGGATTTGAAACACTCTGAAAGAAATAACACATGGCCTAGATATCCCTGAACTAGACATTGGATTTCGGTAACTTGTCTGCTCAACTTAGTGTTCCTAAATTGATGTCATAAATTGTCAACCAGGGCTAGTAAATTGTTGAAGTGAAGTGCACTATATGTGCCTAGGTATCTGCGTCCTACTTTGTTGTGTTTAGTTTTTTTCTAGTGTTTTTGGTATTGTGTTTTCATGATAAGAGGAAAAGAACTAAGTTTTTAACAAAGAGAAGTTATTGGTCACACTAAAACAGAGAAAAAGCTATTCTAAACTATGTATGGCACCTAAGAACAGAAAATGCAAAACTTGACAAGAAAAATAACTCATAACATGAACTCAGTCCAATTCATTCATTAGAATTATATTGGAACAACTTGATAAAAGGATGATTTTAATGCAATTAAGTTCTTCTAAGTAAATAACAACCTACAATATCACAAAAAAAATCTCATCCATGATTTAGAAATTTTTTGGAACACATTTGGAAAAGATTATCTATAACATATTAAGGAACCCTACTCTAAATTAACTTATGACACTAAAATTAATCTATTATTCAACTCAAAATGTCACTTTTAAACCTCATTCAAAGGTTATAAATATTTTGGAATAGTTTTGGAAAGAGGAAATTTGTAAAATTATGAGAAATTGCAGAATAGTCAAGACTTCAAAATGACATTACCAATTCATGTTCCTATGATAATGATGTATTAACATAAATTGAGAACAAGAGAAGTTTGTAAATAATGAATGCCTTGAAGTCTAATGGAACAGAACTAGAATACAACTAACTAATAAAACTTAAAATAAATTAAACAGAACTGAACTATAATGCAATCAATCAAACTTGAAATACAGTGAATAGAGATGAACTAGAGTGCAATTAACCTCCGGAGTATTACAACTGAACTAAAATGAAAATAATCTCTAAAATACTACAGCTATATCTCATTCAGTGTTAGTGATATTTTGGAACAATTAATAAGAACAAGACTGGTTGTAACATCTAATGTAGGTGAGCATAAAGCATAAAGTTCAGAAAACTGCTTAAATTAGGAATGAAACAGAGCTAAAGTTACTTATGTAAATAATATGCACAGAGCTTCTCGGGCAGTAGGGGCCCTCTACCACCGGATTAGCATACGAATCTCCTCAATATTTCCTCAAATCATATATTAAAGTGGTTCTTCTTTCATTAAAGGAAAATACTTCCAAAAACAGAGTATTACGGTCTTGGACAACTTAACAATAAAACATCAATCTAGCTAACTGTCTTTCGGTCTCCCGAGTCATTCTTATAAAATAAATACATAACTACCCTTGAGAAGAAATAGGGATAAGTGTCTTTCCCAATTAAAATCAAATTATAACTCTTGTGGAGCCTCGTACTTTTGCTGAAGACATCTGTAGAGTTCTTGTCCCGGTAGAAGTCTACCTCTTAGTTTTGATTTCTTCTACGTGCATAACCACTTGGAGATTTTTTCTTAGACTTCGTAGAGGAAAAGGAAGGATGTATATGAGGTCTGGAATTCAACCATATGCGTTTTTTCTTAAAGTGACACCTGTAACCTGTGTGAACATGAAGATAGCTGCGGAATAGGCGACTAGCTACAGAATGGCTACATTCTGTAGCTCAGTGTAGATCAAAAATTAATACAACAACAAAACCATAAAAGTGTAGCAAGTCAGTCATTATATACATTCTTAAAGTAAATTTAATCAATCCTATTGATCTTTTAAGCCTGCAACTGATAAAGGACAAAGGAAATGAAGTGAAATTTGGTGAAAGAGAAGGACATCTTTGGGGCTCAACATACCCCCACTGCAAAGCTTTTGCATGTCCTCATGCAATTAATCCATGTATTCTGAAACTTCTGCTAGGACATCCAACTTCCTTTTTCTACTTTTCTTGATGTTCAATGAACTCCTAGGCTTCCTTATGAACAATTTGAATCTCAGGTTTATAAGTGCCCTACTCAACTTTTTGTTTTTCTTTTTCAGCTTCTCATTAGCCTTGTACAGTTTTTCCATTTGCAAAGAGAGAGTTTTGTTCATGTTACTCTTCAGCTTGACTTGTTCCCTGAGAATTTCATTTTCATTTTTTATGTGCCTATTAAGTACTTCCAGTTCATATTTATCTCTTCTTAGTACTTCAATTGCAGATCCTGGTGGGCTAGGAGTTCTTCTTCTGCTTTCTGAGGTTCTCCTTTCTAATGTCTCAACATAATTATAGATTTTTTGTTGTGTTGGGTCTATCTCCGGAGTTTCTTCATCAAAATCCTCTTTCTACTAGTATTCAGGAGATTTATCAACTGGTGTCTCTTCATCTTCAATGTTTATGATGCCTCTTTCCTTAACTCCTGTCTTCTTCAATATGCCTCTAAGCCTATGGCTTTGTATTAGTTTAGATGGTCCCTCACCTCTCCCCTTGGCATAATTTCTTATTATCTTCTCCTTTTTAAGTTGTTTCTTAATTTTAGCCAATTTCTCAAAAATAATCTTCTCACTGTCCTCTTGTATAGACTTACTAGTTTTAATTTCAACAGATTTGGAAATTTTCCCTCTCCTGCTTCTTCTTGCAAGTTTACCTTTAGATGGAGATTCCTTGGGTTCTTCAAAGTGATTCCTCACTAGGAACTCATCCCAATTGTCTCTCACCTTTCTCAAATGATATTCAATTAGGATTTTAACTAGGCTATGGTGTACAAAGTGGTTTCCAAGAATTGAACCCTCTTTTGGACATTAGAGGCCATTCTCTTTAGGCTATGAAGTAAGAAGAAGGGTAAATTGATTTCTTCATCTAATAAATGCATCATAAGTTGAATATGATAAACATATAGGGTACCAAACCTTCCCTCACAAGTTATAAATTTTTGAAAAATGAGCAACATATTTTGCCATTTATTCTTCAGTGCTGAGCCAGGGATGCCCTTCTTAAAAACTGAAATATCCATACCTGGTGTTTTGAGCATCTGCCTCCATGCCTCATTGTGAAATTCCTTGTTTTTGAACCATCGTTCACCTTTCCTTGGTAATTCTGCTGCTTCTGCAATGAAGGATTCTGTAATAGTGAACTTTACATCTCCTATTTCAACCTCTGCTCCATTGAAGGACCATGCAAATGTCTTAGTTACCTCCTTATGAAAACCATTTAACTTTTCCAAAAACTGTAACCACCCAACCTGTTGTATCATTTCTCTAATCTGTGGGTAACCCTCTAAGCATTTGGTTCCGACTGGTTCGGACCTTACAATGAGACCCGTGGCTTTTTCTCAACCTTCAATTTGCTGCTCTTCTATTCACGGTAAGAATGGCTGTAGAGAGTTGTTTTTACCCCAAAGATGCTTTCTCTTTTTATGCAGTAGGAATTAGCTATGGAAAGATGGTATGAAGTGGTTATGGGATGAGTGAAATACGGTGAAGGTGAGTCACATGAATTAATGAGTTTGAGAGCTATCATGAAAGAAAATACCACGGAAAAATCTCGTGAGAAATTCAAAATCATCACTGAATACTTCGGATTAGTGACGTGACCGAATAGGTCACTTCAGTACTAACCGTTAATTTTTAATAAATGATGGTTTGGTATGGCGAAATGGAAGGGATTTTGTCCAAGGTTTTTATGATAGGTCTAATAGGCTTGATCAATACGAATAATTAAAATAACTTTATGAATCATACATGACTTAAATATACTATAACTTTCATGATCTGTCATCATAATAATTTCACAACTTTACCTTAGCCTTTCCTTTGATTTTTGTGGTTTTAATATGCTTTATCCTCCTTTGAAAATCATTAATTCTTCAATATTCATAATCCCTTTGATTTTTCTTGTTGACATAGGGGTGCAGGGTCAATTTTATACTGAACAAGTGGTTGTTGGATAGTTGCCTACAGGGTATCTGGCTGCAGAATGTCTGGATGGCTGCAGAATGTTTGGCTGGCTGCAGAATGTCTGACTACAGAATATCTGGCTGCAGAATATACCTGTAGGAGCTTTGAAACATGAAATTAAATGATTTTAAACATGGATGGAGTGGAGTATGAAATGAATTAATCATGGATCATGAAATATGGTGGAATGGAGTATGAATGAAGTGGAATATAATGGAATGGAATGAATCACAAATGTGAAGTGGCATAAAAAGTGGTCTGCAACTTATGATTTTTAATACTCAATTTGCAGAAAGAGATCAAATTTAGAAATCTGAGATAGAAATGAGATGGACCATGAAATGGAGTGAATGAGATATGAGTGAATGGAGTGAATGAGTTATGAATGAATGGAGTGAATGAGTTATGAATGAATGGAGTGAAATGGATCATAAGTGGAATGTGATCACTTATGATTTTATGATAGCTGCTTGTAGGAAAAAGAACAATTTTGAAAAGGTAAAGTGTTAGAAGGATTCTGATTTTCACTTTATCTTTTCTGTATAAACATGCTAATCAAAGATTAGTTTTCATGTTTATACTTTATTTTTTTCTTTTTTTTTATTTTCTTTTTTTTTCTTTTTTCTTTGATTTTTTTTTCATCATCTGATTTCAGAAAATACAATTAAGTTGATGAAGAAGAAGGATTCTTCTTCATTAACTTCACATCATTTCTCTCTTGGAATCTCTTGACAAATTCTTCTCTTGAAAGTGGCTTGTGATACAGTTTCAATCTATGACCATTTACAAGAAAAGTAACCTCTTCTTCATCTATTGTCTTGATTTTTATTGCTCCATTATCAAAAAATTTCACAATTTCATATGGCCCAAGCCAATGTGTTTGGAATTTACCTTGAAAATCTTTGAACTTTGAATCAAACAAGAGGGCCTAGTCACCTTCTTTGAATTTCTTTTCCTTAATGTACTTATCATGCCATCTAGTCCTTTGTTGTTGGACTATATTTGTTCTCTGGACTGCATCCTGTCTGATCTCATCCAATTCATTAATCTGCTCCAATCTGTGCTTTTGTGCTTCTGTTAGATCAAGTCCTAGCTGGACTACCATTTTAAAAGTTTGAATCTAAAACTCTATGGGAAACAAGACTTGTTTTCCATAAACAAGTTCATAAGGGGTATGACCTGTTGTGCTTCTCCATGTAGTTCTATAGGCCCACAAGGCTTCAGGAAGCCTGTCTGCCCAATCTCTTCTATGTAAATGAACAGTCTTTGTTAGGATCCCTTCAATAACCTTATTAGTAGATTCCACTTGACCATTTGCTTGTGGATGATAGGGAGTAGATTTTCTGTGTCTGATTTTGTACCTCTCCATCATTTGTTCCACTAGCCTTGATGTGAATTGAGCTCCTTGATCTGTAACAATTTCCCTTGGGACACCAAAACTAGTAAAAATATCCTCAAAAAGAAAATTAACTACAGATGCTTCAGTAGCAGAAAGTAATGGCTTGGCCTCTACCCATTTGGTAACATAATCAGTGCAAACTAATATATATTTATTTTTCCTTGATGGAGGACTAATAGGTCCTACAAAATCTAAAGCCCATTTTTCAAAAGGTTCAATATGTACCCGAGGCTGCAATGGCATCTCACCTGAAGGAGAAGGTTTCCCTACCCTTTGGCAACTGTCACACCTTTTGACATACTCTTTAGCATCTTTAAAAAGGGATGGCCAATAGTATCCTAAATGAAGGACCTTATAAGTTGTCCTTTTATCAGCAAAGTGTCCGCCACAAGGTTCATCATGACATGCCTTGAGGATCTCAGGCATCTCATCTTCCCGAACACATCTCCTAATGATAAAATCTGGACCTGTTTTGTATAACTCATTAGCAACCCATGAATATTTTGCACTGTCATAAATGATATTTCTTTTGTCTCTTGCATTCATTATTGAAGGAAATTTCCTTGCCAACTAAATAATTAGTAATGTCAGCAAACCAAGGAGCTTGAGTAGAAATTGCAAAAAGATATTCATCAGGGAGTTGATCTTCAGCTGGGGTGTTGTCTTTGATGTTTTGGAGTCTAGATAGGAAATCAGCTACTGTGTTTTGTTTTCCAGGCCTATCTAGAATGGTAATGTTGAATTCTTGTAAAAGCAATAACCATCTTATGACTCTGCCTTTATTAATTGATTTGTTCATTAGATATCTAATTGCAAAGTGATCCGTCTGAACAAAAGTTTCATAGCCTGTTATATAGTGTCTGAATTTGTTTATGGCATGAACAATAGCTAAAAACTCTTTTTTAGTTATAGTATAATTTAACTCTGAAGGAGTCAAATTTTTACTTGTATAATAGATGGCATAAGGAATCAGTCTTTTTGTCCCAATACTGCTCCTAAAGTTGTATCTGAGGCATTCGTTGAAATATGAAAAGGTAACTTCCAATTAGGTCCCCTTAAAATAGGTGCTTCAGAGATTTTTGTTTTCAAGGTCTCAAAAGCTAACTGGCAATCAGGATTCCACTTGTATTCACAGTCCTTGGTAAGTAATTTGAAAAGTGGAGATGCTATCTTGGTGAAGTTTTCTATAAACCTTCGATAATATCCTGTAAATCTGAGAAAACTCCTAACATCTTTTTGACAACTTGGAACATCGTATAAGTTAGAGATGACTTCAACTTTTGACTCATCAACTCTAATCCCATCCCCGAAATGTGATATCCCAAAAAATTTTCAAGTAAACATCATAAAACACTTCTCATGACTTAGTGAAAGATTTGCTTCTTTACATCTCTTTAAAAAATTTCCAATTTTGCTAAGGCTTCTTCAAATGTGTTTCCATAAACTCTGAAATCATCCATATATACCTCTACACAACGATGTATTAGATCTGAAAAGACTCTAGTACCGCTCTTTGAATGTCAGCAGTATCGTATAGTCCAAATGGCAATACCTTGCATATAGGTACCCCATGGAAAAGTAAATGTGGTCTTATCTTGATCTTCAGGTGCTACCTGAATTTGATTATAGCCACTAAAACCATCCAAAAATGAAAAGTACTTTTTACCTGCTAATGTATCTAATACCCGATCAATAAAAGGCAAAGGAAAGTGATCCTTCAAAGTTGCTTTGTTCAATTCCCTGTAATCAATGCATACTCTCCATTTACCATTCTTTTTAGGTACTATAACCAAAGGAGAAACCCACCGACTATCTGAAATTGGATAAATGAAGTTTACATTGAGAAGTTTTTGGAGCTCTTCTTTCACTATCTCCCTAAGATTTAGATTCATCCTTCTTTGAGGTTGTCTGATTGGTCTACTGTTTTCCTCTATGTAGATGTGATGACTGCAAGTCTTAGGGCTGATCCCTTTCATATCAGTGTACTCCCATGCATATGCAAAAGAATGTCTCTGTAGTATATTGACTAGATCTTCTTGTTGAGGTTTCTTTAGGTTCTTGTTTATGTTTAAAGTTTTTCCTGGAAATATCTCAATTGTAGAACTGCAAAATTTATCCATGGAATAAAGAGACATCTGTCTTGATGATAAAAAGTCAATGCTGGATTCTTCTTGAAATTGTTCATGTTTGTATTCCGAAGAGGACTCAAAATTTTCTAAGGTATTCAGAATCTGGTTGTCTTCATTAATTTCTGAAATTGTGAAGAGAGGTTGTATGTCTTCTTCATCCTCAATCCATTGAGTATCATCTAACTCTGTAATTGTTCTTGTTGGAGGATAAAAGGTAAATTTATTGGTTGAACTACCATCAGAGATGTACATATCACTAGATCTACAGCTAATGAAAGCATCAGCTGTAGCTAACCAAGGTCTTGCTAATATAATAGGATGTCCTCCTAAATTATTTTTAGGAGTTAGGATCATAAAATCCATAGGGTACTCCCAAGAATCTAAGGACATTGGAATGTCTTCTATTACCCCATTAGTTTTAATCACATATCTATCTACTAATTGTAATAATGTGGGTGTAAAAAGAAGATTAGGAAGTTTTAGTTTATCCATGATTTGTCTATTCATAATATTGATTGCTACTCCTAAATCAATAAGTGTGTTTTGGATCTCAGTTCCATTGATGTGTATTTTAACAAATGGATTCCCTGGGTCTAGATACTTTGGAATAGCAATCTTACCCATCATGATGTCTGCTATTTTTCCTGCCAGTTGAATTTTCTTTGTCTCTTTTATTCTTTTTCCATTTTCTTCATGCTCAACTCCTTTATTGTCTCTGCTAAGATTGGAATTTCCTTGATAGCTTGTAATAATGGGATCTCAATACAAACATTTCTCAGCTCATCTAGGAAATCATAATTAGGCACCATATTTTGTTTTTCTACACCCCTATCAATTTGTAATATTTCTGGAAAGGGAGGTGTAAAGGTGGATGTTGATGGCTGCTCTAATATAGGAGTTGAAATTATTGGCTATTTTTGTTTTGATTTTTCAATATTTAGGTCTTGGAAAAGTGTTCTCTTCAAGACTTTTATTTACCAGTAGAGAATCTTCCTCAAAGTTGTTTTTTTCTTGTATGATTACAGAAGTTTTCTTCTTTTCAAGTATTCTTCTAGACCTAAGTTGAACATCATTAAGGTCTAAAGGAGTAATCAAATAAGTTGGAAACTGTTGGCCTTATATCATATATGTGTTCTGAGGATTTTTATTGTTGGGGTTTGATATGGGTTGGGCAAGTAATTGACTTGTTTTCTAAGGAAATGGTAATGGAAGTGGTTGATTTTGATGTTGTGGATTTTGAGGATTTTGTTGAGGATTTTGTTGAAGATTTTGTTGAGGAGGGAAATGTGGATATGGTGGATATGATGGTGGGTATTGATAGTACTGAGAGTATCTTCCATAGGGATTTTTTGCTCCTTGTGCCTAAGTTTGAGATTGATTTTTAAATTGGGGCCAAGGTTGCTGCTAAGAATTCCAATTTTGTGGGGGTTGATTATACAGTTGATCATGGAATCCTTGTGTTTGAGGTCCTTGCCAAGGCCTTCTAGAAACAAAATTGATAGATTCTGTGGAATTTGTAGGATTTTATTCTTGAAAGACAGCTTTAAGACCAGGAAGTGAAGGACAACTCTTGGTCTCATGTTTTTCTAAACAAATTACACAAGTCTCTACTATTTTTACATCCAAAGGGCACTCTCTCAAGGCATCCTTCTTTCTACATTTGGGACAAAAGATTACTAAGGCATCAGATTCAGATTTCTGCTTGTTTTGTAATATAAGGGTGTCAATTTGTTCACTAAGACACCCTAAAATTTCAGATTTGAATTCATCAACCATATGTCCTATTTCTTCCCTACTCACTGTCCCAGAAGCAGACTTACTTGCCGCTGCAAGAGCAAGGTCTCTTGGTCCTTTTACAGTTTAATATTTCCCTCTTGAAAGGTTGATACATAATTCAGCTATTCCAGGTAATGTGACCTGAGATATATCCCCTTTTCCCATCATGTTAAGGATATCTAACCATTCATCCCTAATTGTCTTCAACAATAGAGCTTTCAAAGTATCTTGGTCTAAGTTTTCCATTTTTGCTCTTTTGATGTTGTAGTTGAATCTCTCCAACAAATCTTCCAGATTTTCATCCTCTTTTTGTAACATTTTAAACACTTCCTTCTTATGGTTGACTAGCATACAATAATCCAAATACCTCTCTATAAATTCCTGTTTCATGTCTTCCCATGTCCTAATAGAACTGTTGATCAAACTCATAAACCATTTTAATGCTGCTCTTTTCAATGTTGAAGGGAATAGTTTAAGTTTTTGAGCATCTTGCAAATAATCATAGGTTCTACATAGGACTTCAAATTCAGATAGGAAGGTTTCAGGATCTTCAGCTTTGAGTCCATAAAAGTTTGGAAGGACAGAGGGTGAAATGTTTTTCATAGTTGCATTGGTTTCTTCATCTACTATAGGAAACCCAAAAGAGCTTCCCATTTCCCTTCTACCTCTTCCTCTGCCTCCTTCTGCACCTCTAGCTCCTTCTCCTTCTGCACCTCTACCTCCATTAAAGACTCCTCCTCCCCCTTCTTTTGCCATAGTTGATTTTTCTGTGGAAGTGGAAAAGTTTGTGTCTCTAGCAGGCGTCCTTGAATCTTCTTCTAAAACAGGTTCAGTGGATGAAGTGGAAGGTCTTTCTAATGGAATATCTGATCTTAAGCCTTCTAGAAGTCTGTGATCAGTATAGGATGGAATATAGATTTGAGTTGGAGGTGTGCTGCTTCTTGGTCTTGGTGAAACAAGTGGTATTCTAGGAATCAAGCTTCTGCTTCTTATGAATTTACCCCTTGAGTCTCTTTCTCTACGCATATCATTGTTTTTAGGAGGTAAGAAACAAGGCTACCTAGTTACACTTCCCTGGAAACGGTGCCAAAATGTCTGCTCAACTTAGTGTTCCTAAATTGATGTCATAAATTGTCAACCAGGGCTAGTAAATTGTTGAAGTGAAGTGCACTATATGTCCCTAGGTATGTACTTCCTACTTCTTTGTGTTTAGTGTTTTTCTAGTGTTTTTGGTTTTGTTTTTTCATGCTAAGAGGAAAATAACTAAGTGTTTAACAAAGAGAAGTTATTGGTCACACTAAAACAGAGCAAAAGCTATTCTAAACTATGTATGGTACCTAAGAACAGAAAATGCAAAACTTGACAAGAAAAATAAATCATAACATGAAATCAGTCCAATTCATTCATTAGAAGCATATTGGAACAACTTGAGAAAAGGATGAGTTTAATGCAATGAAGTTCTTCTAAGTAAACAACAACCTACAATATCACAGAAAAAATCTCATCCGTGATTTAGAAATTTGTTGGAACACATTTGGAAAAGATTATCTGTAACATATTAAGGAACCCTACTCTAAATTAACTTATTACACTAAAATTAATCTATTATGCAACTCAAAATGTAACTTTTAAACCTCATTCAAAGATTAGAAATCTTTTGGAATAGTTTTGGAAAGAGGCAATTTGTAAAATTATGAGAAATTGTGGAACAGTCAAGACTTCAAAATGTTATTACCAATTCTTGTTCCTATGATAATGATGTATTAACATAAATTTAGAACAAGAGAAGTTTGTAAATAATTAAGGTCTTGAAGTCTAATGGAACAGAACTAGAATACAACTAACTAATAAAACTTAAAATACATTAAACAGAACTGAACTAGAATGCAATCAATCAAACTTGAAATACAGTGAACAGAGCTGAACTAGAGTGCAATTAACCTCCGGAGTATTACAGTTGAACTAAAATGCAACTAATATCTAAAATAATACAGCTATATCTCATTCAGTGTTAGTGATATTTTGGAACAATTCATAAGAACAAGACTGGCTGTAACATCTAATGTAGGTGAGCATAAAGCATAAAGTTCAGAAAACTGCTTAAATTAGGGATGAAACAGAGCTAAAGTTACTTATCTAAAAAATATGCACAGAGCTTCTCGAGCAGTAGGGGCCCTCTACCACCGGATTAGCATACAAATCTCCTCAAGATTTCCTCAAATCATGTATTAAAGTGGTTCTTATTTCATTAAAGGAAAATACTTCCAAAAACAAAGTATTATGGTCTTGGCCAACTTAACAATAAAACATCAATCTAGCTAACTGTCTTTCGGTCTCCCGAGTCATTCTTATAAGAGAAATACATAACTACCCTTGAGAAGAAATAGGGATAAGTGTCTTTCCCAATTAAAATCAAATTATAACTCTTGTGGAGCCTTGTACTTTTGCTGAAGACATCTGTAGAGTTCTTGTCCCAGTAGAAGTCTACCTCTTAGTTTTGATTTCTTCCACGTGCATAACCACTTGGAGATTTTTTCTTAGACTTTGTAGAGGACAAGGAAGGAAGTAGATGAGGTCTGGAATTCAACGATATGCATTTTTTCTTAAAGGGACACCTGTAACCTGTGTGAACATGAAGATAGCTGCGGAATAGGAGACGAACTACAAAATGGCAGCATTCTGTAGCTTAGTCTAGTTCAAAAATTACTACAACAACAAAACCATAAAAGGGTAGCAAGTCAGTAATTATATACATTCTTAAAGTAACTTTAATCAATCCTATTGATCTTTTAAGCCTGCAACTGATAAAGGAAAAAGGAAATGAAGTGAAATTTGGTGAAAGAGAAGGACATCTTTGGGGCTCAACGTAAATCCCCAGCCTAGTAACCATTAAACCAGACTATGGGTTACGGTAAAGTCGGATATTGTGTGCCTTGATGGGACTAGGAATCCTTAACCAATGAATGACAAGATATACAGTAAATTCTATATGTGTGTACCCTTTATTGGGCCTAGGAATCCCTTGACAGGTAATGGCAGGACACATAGTAAAGCCAAGAGATTGAGACATATGAACTCCTCACAGTTTACGTGGAGAGATCTGGAGGCATCCATGCTTGTTTAGGGCCTAGTGATCCAGTGGGGATTGTGGTAAAGCTTGGTTCTATTGATGAGGGTGAGGTGGTTTAGCCTTGGAAAGCCTTAGTTGATTTTTTGTTATGATTCCCACATTCATGCTTGGAATATGGTGTGGGGGTGATTAGTTGAAAAAAATATATTTTTTAACCAATCTATGGTAGGGTGGTACATGGAAGTCCCAAACCTAGTTTTTGTATGCATTCATTAATAAGAGTTACTTATCCTCGTTATTTTATGTATAAATGTATTGGCTTATATGTGGATTTTATGGTTGTTATCTCCTTGTTATTTCTGTTGTTTATATCTCATTTATGAGTATGCTTCATGACATACTTAGTGTATGGATCTCGTCATGTTTTGATTAGAAAATGAATGTACAATTTATATATGTCCTAATAGATGATAATGCAGATATTGTGATAAAGAAATGATGATTTTTTACAGATCTTGGATAAGTATGAGACCCATATGCTCAGATCTATTGTTAAGTCCTATAGATTACATATTTGTGACATATTTAACAAAATGCTTGTCATGGATAATAGGGATAAAATAAAGTACTTGTATCAATCTTTGCATTAAAACCTGTGTTTCGGTGTTATTTATCATTCTTGAAGTTTTCATGAATTTTTGGGCAATGACCTGAGTCCTAGCCCAGAAAAAGTAGCACACAATCTCAGGTCATGTTCTGTAAATTAACAACCCCCATTATTTTAACCCATAGTTACTTAGAAAATAATGGAGAGCCTTTTAATTTTTAGATTTTAAGAAAATAAACCCTTAGAGTATTTCTTTTAATAGGAATAGGGATCAAAAGGGGATGAAAAATTTAAAAATTGGCTTTCCAAATACCTAAGAGGAGATAAATCGCATTTCGTAAATCACAAAATCATTTACAAAATGTATATACTTTGAAAATAATTATTTCAAACATCTTTGTGATCTAATGAATATAACTAAAACACTTTTATATGAGGAAAAAGACATATTTATAAGTAAATCTGATAAAGAATACCATGGGATTGACTTTTTCAACGTCAGCCTATCGCATTTAGCAAATCGCAGTTTCTCCTGGCACTCTTATTGGCTCTCGCTCATACTCGCCAATGCGATAAAGCATATCACATCGCATCATCGAAAAAGCTCAACTGTTCTATTTTTCTACCACTCATAAATCGTTGATGCGATAAATATATCACATTGCACATCACATATCACACGCTTATCAAACAAACACATATTGCATATTGTTAACTTCGCCGATATTGCAATTGTGATGTCGCGATCAACAAAAAATCTAGCCTCGTCAGTATTTAATGAAGAGATTACACACGAGTCACGATGTATTGCGATAGATCTGGTTTTAATTGATAAATGATTATAATGGCATGATAATCCATATTAGTTATCAATGTCATAAATTAAAAGTTTTCTCGCCCATACCACCATAATAATTTCCCTGCAACAAGCATTCAATTCATATCCCATCAACATGCAAAGTCTCATCCATTTGTAATGTTTCTATTTACTATGGTGTTTTTGCGTATTGTAAAACTAAAAGGTTCCTTATTTCCACTTACTCTTTCTTATTTTTCTACAGGAAAGTTTGAGTAATCAAAGTTCTCTAGAAATGTCTAAGTCCTTTAAGAAACAAAAGAATCATATGGCTCATGTTAGTCCTGTGCCTACTACCTTAGAGACAAAAAAGATGTTTCCCTTGTTTAAAGATACGAATTTTGGACCTGAAAGTGGATCCTCTCTATGGGAATATATGTATAAGTTGTTTGAAGAAGAGAAACCTTGAAAAATCCAGAGAAAAGCAATGGGTGATGTCCCAAATTTTTTCTAAAGCTACAATTCGACATGTAGCCAATTTGTTTCTTCATCGAATTGCAACAAGGCCCAAGATACTACCATATACTAATATGGTAAGGTGGATTATTGACAATATTAATATCAGGGACAGGAATTTCCTAACCAATAGAGGAACAATGATTGGTTCCTTTAAAGCGGAAGACCTGAAGAAAATGTACCATCTTTCGTACCTTGAGAATATTTATGATGAGGAATTCCTTGAAAAGTTTGCTAAGGAAAATGAACTCAATTCACCGCCAATAAAGAAGTGGAGGAGAAATCCCAAAAAACACAAGAATGATGAAAAGGGTATGTATTCTACTGATTCTCTTGCAAGTCCCTATTGCTATATCTCAGCTATGATGTCTATACTTTTTGGCCAGTCAGAAACAGCTAGATTTTTAGTAGAATGGGTCCCCCTTATCGAAGCAACAACTGATTCTTATTTTCTAGACTAGGGAAATATTTTGTTAAATAATATTTCCATCCAAATTTTACAATATAGAAAGAACCGCTCTATCTCTTCTAAAATATTTCCTCCATTTTATATGAGTGGCTATATTATGGATGGTGTATGTTTTACATCATATTTTCAGCCATGGGCTGGAAATGGACTATCCAAGATCCTGTTAGGGTCCTATAATAATAGGATTCATAATTTTTGAATTGACTATGATAGTCTTGTAAATATGTACATACCTTGCTTTCTGCAAGTTGTTTTCCCATATTTTGAAAAATGAAAAATAATAAAAAATGAAAAGAGGGTAAAATGTCCTAAAAAATGATCAAAGGACTTAAAAAAGATAGACCCCAAAATAAAAAGAGATGGAAATAAGACCTGAAAGTGAGCAATTCAAAATGCCACTAACATTTACTTTTACTGCAAGAATAATGATTATGTGCAAATTGTCAATAAATTCCATAATCCATGATTAGTTAAACAGTTTAATCTTAACTTCTCATGATTTAATTTCATGTTTTAGATAGAGAATAAAGATATGTCAAATAGTATAAACTTGACAAATCAGTAGTTAAGATAGAGAATAAAAGATGAGCTCAACAGTTTAATCTGAGCCCTCGGATGAAATAATATTAGACTTAGATAGTTTTTATGCTTTGAAAGAAAATTGATTTAGGGTTTCAAACTTAAATGCACCCAAGAAAATGAAGTAAAAAAATGTCACAAATAAAGATGGGTAGGTAGAAAGCAGTTGTGCAATCATGTAATAAAGCATCATCGAGAAAAAATCACTAATTTCCCCTCCCCTACAATTATTCAGTACTCTAAAAACCATCAGTTAAAGAGGCTCACAGAATTTCTATGACTTGGGTTGGGACCGGACCCACTGCTCGATGAAAGATTAGTTAAAAATATTGAATTCCTACACAAAATCCACATTCATCAAAATTTATCCTTCATTCATAATCATAATCCCCTTTTCCTATGTAAAAACCCATTTTGCTTAGTAAAAGTAAAACCCTAAGTAACTAATTTCATTTTCCTTTCAATACACTCAAAACCCATGAATACATCTTATTCTAAGTTAAAAGTGTGAAAAACAAAAGAAACAACAATGCTTTATTTTTTCTATCATTTTCACTTACATTTAACACATGTATTTTCATATCCCCTACACTTCACCCTTTATTTCATACTAACTACTAACTATATATACTATTCCCTAAGTTATACCCTTGCGTATAGTATTAAATCCCTTTTATCATAAATAAAACCACAAAAACCATTTATTACTACTTTGAACCAATGTTTAAATACCTCATCTGCGCAATATTATTCTCGCACATTAACCCATTGGTTTAAAATTATAAAAATAATAAAGTATTCCCCATTCACCTATAGTTTTTAAACTCTTCTCAAAGGTTTAAGACACTATATAATAAAACCCGCGCCAACCTTATTTATTGAAACATTGATTAAATTTTTTTAATAAAATGTATATCTTACATTACTCCCCTCCATCTTATAAACTAAGGTTTGAAACTTTAAAATAAATTATTATTTATAAAGTTAAAATTGACCCCACCGCATTGATCAACCCTGGCCCCACTCTCCAATCCTGATGCAGCTTTCATAACAAATCTTGATCGTTCGCATTATTACCTCGCAATCCAACGGTTGAAAATTCATATCACAAATAAACTAGCGCGATCACCACCATTTCGTTTCTACACAAAATGGGTGGTATTTCCATTTCCTCTCTCCTCCACGTGCTCCCTTTTCATTGGATTGTGTTTGATCACTCCAAAACAGCTTACCACCCAAATGCTATGTGATAACCATTCATGGTTTTCATCCTTTGAACCTGAAAACCACCATTTCCGCCCGATATGACCATCATTCATTGCAGAGTAAATTTAACCACAATATGCCTAAATAAACATAGGAAATGCATTCATTTCCTACGTCTTTTTGCGCATTAACCCTGTATAAGCCCCCCTACTGCAAAACAAGCATTTCACACCATTTTTGAGCCAAAAACCTACAAATTTCAACCTGCGGCGATTGAAGATTGTTGAAAAGCTCTAAATCGCTCCAAGAGATCAGAAGGAAGTTGTTCAAATTGTTCAAAAAACATCAAAAACCTCCTCAAAACCTTATACCGACGTATAAAAGGTATTTCTCTGAAATTAAGACCTATTTCAAATTTTAAAGACTTTAAAAATACAATTCTAGGTATAAATTCAAAAATTGATCAATAGAAACATATCAAAAAGCCCAAAAAACAGGCCAAACCCTGTCAAATTTTCTACAAAACCCTGTTCCTTGTTGTGCGTTGTTTTAAAGGGAAATTGTGAATTCTGTATAGTTTCTATAAAATTTTTAAACTCCAAATCAATCCAAAATTCCTCTCAAGGTATCCTAAAGCTTCTGGGCCCAATCTCAAAATGATTTTTTAACCCAATTGCTCAGTGAAAAAGCCCAAGAAACCCCTATTTCTTGTATCTAAACCAGTAAAAGCCTATAAATCCTATTAAGAATCTAGAATTGAAGAAGAAACTCAAGAAAGAGCCCATATTTTTACCATTTTCTATCCAAGAAACCTCTACTAATATAAAAATACTTCTGCAAACTTTCTAAACTTTCATAAGTAACCAGAATGACTGAAAAGCAGAGTTCTAGCAATCCTAAAGGTTCCAAAGTACCAAAAACAACTCCAACCATGACTTCAAAGACTAAT
The DNA here is from genome assembly GCA_034641835.2 of Pinus albicaulis. Classification (NCBI taxonomy): domain Eukaryota; kingdom Viridiplantae; phylum Streptophyta; class Pinopsida; order Pinales; family Pinaceae; genus Pinus; species Pinus albicaulis. The sequence goes on from CM076578.1 coordinate 1,616,501,354, forward strand.
ATTGTTGTAAATCCTTTACAGCCCCCTCTCATAGACATTGAACATATTCCATTAGCTAATATTGATTATAAGATAGCAGACCTAATTGTTGAATTTAATCTCCTAGACATTCATAATTGAAGATATGAAAAATCCTTAGATAATCAAGAAGAAGTCCATATTTGGGAATCACACTTGCCCAAATATGTTGTTCCAGTAACTCATCCATGTCAAGATTTCATTAGTTTATGTCAACAGTATTATGTGCCTAAGCAGAGAGCCATAGTAAATGCCAACAAAGAAGTGATTTTTTTCTTTACTGTTGACTCCATCAACCAAATGCTACAACTTCAACCTAATCCTCAAGTAGTCCCTTTATCTATAGAAGCTCTCACCAAGCTGTATATTGGCCTAGATTCTCCTAAGAGATTCCTAATATTCGAAACATTTATTCCTTTGCATGCAGAGATTCCTCAAATTAATCCTCCATATTCCACTTCAAAATTTCAGAGGGTTCAAGACATATAATTTCCATGCTTTCATTCATTCTACGGTATTTCACCGATGAATACACGGATGAATCTATTTTAGGTTTCTTGTCTACATTTACCCCAAGTCAACCTCCATCTGTTATTTTTTATTATGCTGGATATATTGCAGATAATATCCATGACCAATTGGTTAAATTGCCAATTGAAGGAGTGTTCAGATACACTTATTTTCTCCTCCACATGTTCTTATATTTTCAAGCAGATAAATTTCCATTTGCTCTTCCAAATCTTGATGTAGAGGGAAATCCTCTATCAGTTATTTTTTGGACCTCTTTTATCAGGAAAGAGTCCACAGAGTTTACATATGCAGATTTTTTAGATTCATTTATCCATCCATTGATCAAAATATTAACAAATACAGAGCAACCAAAGATCAGTGATGAGATGAAGAAGATTTTACAGTTGTTAGAGCAAACAAAGACTGGTGATTGGTATCTATATGAAATACATACTGAAATTAGAATGTTTGGATCTAATTTGTTGCCATATAAACTGCCCAAACATGTATCCATGAGAATTTTTGCATTGGAGTATATCAGGAAAATATTAAACTCTGATTCTATCAAATTTTTAGTAGCAAAGAAGAAAACACATTTAAAATTGAAGAATCAAGTAGAGCCATTCATTTGCAATCAGAGGGATGCAAAAGAAGCAACTAAACAACTATTGGAGTACAGGTTTGAAGAAAGCTTTCCTTGGAATTATGATCCACAAGGGATCCTAACCAAAATGAGGGTTAATTTCAAGTTAACCCCCTTCATTCATGAGACGAAGCAAGAGATAGAAAAATATGCAAATCAGACTGAGTGGACAGAGAATAATTTAATATATGCAGTGAAGAAAAGTGATACTATAACACTTTAGATATTGTTGATCAAGCAGAGAAATCCACTAAGAGAGTAAGAGAAGAAGGTACCTATGTTGCTAAAACCACTACTGAAACAAGGTTCATGATTAGATATAATAAAAGGCCTAAAATAGATTCAGTAGGTAAAGATAAAGTAACCATTGATGTGGAAGAAACAGATCTTATAGATACCAACAAAAATGTTGCCAATGTCATGATCAATGAGCCAGTTACTAAGAATCAGAATGAAGAATAAATTTACAATGAAGATGCACAGTTAATAGAAAAGCAACAGAGAATGGAAGCTTCATCCTCACAGGAAACTGAGGAGAAATATCTAGATATCAAAGAAAAGTATAAACACATCAAGTTGAAGAATGAGGAAATAAAAAATAATATCTACTCCCAATATCTGAAACAAACACCTAGTGTGCAAAACAAACTTCTATCTACATTTGATTATTCAAAAAAAAAGTTAATCATGTAAGTATTGCAGCCTACAGTCAAATCCTCAAAGATAGTGGCAGATTATAAGAAGGTTTATTTGAAAGTCCAAATAGAAAATATTCATGCTCTTGATCAGATTGAATTCCATAGACAGACTTCAGAAATGTTGTACTCTACTATTACAACTAAAGCCATGAGTGCTCAGAAACTCCAGAACACCATATCTAACATGAAATATCAGATGAAACTGGACAAAGAATCTTTGTATGCTATGTTGGAAATTTTGTCATTGATGGCAACGGAATTTGCAAAGACAGGAGCAGCACCTAAACTATCCATAAGGAAAAAGAGACAAAGAGGTCACAGAGGCAGCAGATGAAACAGAGGAATAGAGCAGTAGAGTTGAATTAGGGGTTTAATACAGTTTGCAAAGGAGATGACAAAAGGGAAAGTTTCTTGGAAGAGACAAGGTAATAGATTGAAGAACAGCTTGAATATCTGGCCAAGATTTGTATATGTTAATGAAAGACTGTGAAATTTTGTTAAGTATGGTTGAGTAAATCTGGAATATATATGATCTGTGTGATCGATTTCATAATGGGCAGAGGATACCTACGGTGCCCGGAAAGGAATGAAATCATTGTTGCAGAGTTCAGAATATGTATTATATGTGTATTGACTGATGCAATTCCTGTGTGGAATCTCCTGAACCTCTGTATGAGTCTTTGCGTATGTAGTTAAATGTGAAACCCTATTGAGGAATCATGGTAGCAGGATTCGAATTCCAGGATGAGACCTTCTTGTAATGAAGAACTTAATGGTGGCAAAGATATGATGCCTTTGAATGTACAGGTAGAAGCGGAATTGTGACGGGATAGAACTCTGAAAAGGAAGACTGATATGTTATATATCTATATATCATTGCAGAATTGAAGAATGGCATTGACATATTTGTAAGGAAATCCCTTTGGAAATCTTACCAAAGATTAACCAGAGTTATAGTGCAAACCCATACTAACCCTTTTGGAATCATGAACAGAACCTTGAGCGAAGGGCGGAACCTCGAAGGATGAACAGCGAAGGTGGTTTATGGTTTTCATCGCACCGCTTTCAATGGGCAAGTGGTATTCAAGAGGTGGGGAGCGATTCCATAGAACGGGCGACATGCGTCCCTTTACGTTTTTACAAAACCACTTTTCACTATGCGCCATCGCGCGTTATAGTTCGACCCAGGATGCCCAGCGATATCGTTAAATGCCATTGATCTAGGAAGGGGTCATCGGACAATTTTCATTTGTTGAATATGCACGAAGATTAACACAGGTACGGCGGGCCATCGCACGATAACGTTCGGCATTGGAGGTCGAGCGATATGCATATACGTTGTTGATCTGGAAGCTTGCTAATTTAACGGTGATCGGACGCTAGACTTGCGCAAAGTTTTCTGTGGTACGATGGGTTTTTTGGATTGGCTATTGACTATGTATGTGGGCCCGGGGTCAAAGGTTTATTGTAAGATTAATTTATTTGAAAGCATTGGATATTTCTATAAATTCCGAAGGGTTAAACTTTATACATAAGGTTTGGGAATTCAAATGTTGTAAATATATTTATTTATCAATTTCTTTAAAATTGATAAATAAAATTTAAAAAGAGATCAAAAATCCCCGTGGGATAAATACTGTCATAGGAATACCATTAGTGGTTCGTGGTTTTGACTCATGGTTTTAATAAAGGCAAAACTATATAAGGAGAAGAGAAATAAAGAACGTCGTGTGGATTGAAAGGGGGGATAACGAAAAAATTCTCCAAGGAATATCTGTATGGGCGAGCTCTGTTCTTAACTAATAAATCTGAAACTACGATGCACCCATGGATAGAATGATCTGACGATGATGAATCTATGGTTTTGAACGATGGACGAAATCATAAAGAACTGGTGTGAGTATACAGAATGAATAAATCTGGTCGCCTGCAAGGTATGTCATATGGAAACTAGTGGATCCAGTATGAAAATTGATGAAACGTGGTCCGCAGTGGTGCTGAGGGTCGAAGCCTTCAGAAAGGGGGTTGTAGCTCCCTTCCAGTGGTAGCTGGTAAACGAGAGTAGGGGGTAGTAGCTCCCTTCTAGGAGAGGCTGGTAAACGAGAAAAGGTTGTAGCCTTCTGCAGGTGGGTGCCTGCGTGCTGGTATAAGTCTGCACCAGCGTATATTGTAAAAAAATTTCTCTATAATAAATATCGAATACTGAGATTACAGTAGCGGTGGTTTTCTCCCGAATTGGGTTTCCACCTTAAATCCTGGTGTTCATATGTGTTGTTTATGTTTGATGGTTTGTTTTGTTATTTCTGTTCATGCTTAATGATGCAATTCTCTAAGTAATGACATAATAAGATATCTGGACATACATGTTGGACATTGTACTGTAATATATAGTTTTAAGAGAAAGAAAAGAAAAATTTTCAGCCCTAAATACTGATTCACCGCTCCCCTCTCAGTATTTTTCCCAACAATTGGTATCAAAGCCAGGTTCTTCTAAAAAAGCTTAGCCGCTAGAGGGAAGATCAAGCAAGATGAGCAATCAAGATGGAACAACATCTATCAGGCCTCCGCTCTTTAACGGAAACAATTTAATTTTCTGGAAAACAAGGATGAGATCCTATCTTCAGTCTCTGGGAGCAGAGGTATGGGAAATTGTTGAACAAGGATATCAATACCTAGCTGCAGTACCAACAGATCCGGTGGAAAGAAAGAATTATGAAACGAATGCAAAGGCGGTCAATGCTCTATTGGGAAGTCTAACTGAATCAGAATTTGTCAAAGTCATGCAGCTGAATACAGCCAAGACAATATGGGACAAAATCATTCTAAGTTATGAAGGTGATGCAAAGGTAAAAAGTGCTAAACTCCAAACTCTCAGAATTCAATATGAGAATCTAAAAATGGATAATGAGGAGAGCATTGCCAATTTATTTTTACATCTTGATGATATTGTAAATCATATGAGAAATCTGGGAGAAACAATAACCGAATCTACCTTGGTTGATAAAGTCTTAAGATCACTAACAACAAAATTTGAGTCAAAAGTTTCTGCCCTTGAAGAAAAGCAGGATCTTCAAAACCTTACTATGGTACAACTTCATGGCATACTAACTGCATATGAAATGAGAAGAGGAGGACCTTCTGAAGTCAAAGAAGCAGTCTTTAGAACTTCTACAAAAGGGAGGGAAGTACAAAAAACAGAAGGATCAAGATATATCTCAGAAGAAGATGAGATAAACTTTGTAAAGAAACTTCAACTTGGCACAGGACGGTTCAGAGATAAGCTTCCTTTCAAATGTTTTGATTGTGGAAGAGTTGGTCATTATGCTGCTAAGTGTCCTTATAAAGAAACACATAAAAAGGGGAAGGAAGTAGCAAAAAGAAATAAGAATCATTTTAGCACTAGAAAGAGTTACTATACTCATGAAGATAGTGATGGGTTATCTGATAGTGAGGAAGAATGTGAACAAGATCTTAGACTTCTCATGGAATTTGAAAAAGAATCTAGAGAAGAAAAAGATACTTTTTTGGATGCTCTAGAAGATAGTGATTTTCTTGATGAAAACAATAAACTCAAAATTTTCTTAGAAGAAAGTAAAATAATCATAGAAACTCTGAAAAATCAGCTTGAAGAAAAGGAGAAACACAATGAGAAATTAGAGTGTGAAGTAGTAAGTCTAAGAAAATAACTTGAGAAAGTAAAAACTATGAATCTTAGATTTACCAAAGGATCTGAAACATTAGATGAGATTATCAAGGTACAACGTTCTCCTCTTATAAAGACAGGTCTTGGATATATTGGAGAAACTTCTCAGGCTTCAGCACCAAATTATCCAAAAGCAGTTACAGCTGGTTTACAACATCCTGCCACTCAGCAAGGGAATAAAGAATCTTTACAGATAAAGCATGATCATCTCAATTCAAAGAACACTAATAGGAATTTCTTTCAAAGAAACACCAATCAACAAGTAAATTCATATAGAAGATTTTATGATCGCAGAAATTTCTTCTTCAATGGACAATGTTTCTCATGTCACAATTTTGGTCATAAAGCTGTTCAATGTGTTGCATATAAAACCATCATGACAAGAGAAGCAAGAAAGAAAAGGATTGATATTGAAACAAAGAAGAATACTTATAACAACTTTTTTCCTCTTCAAAATGAAGTTGAATGTGCTTATTGCAATAACTTTGGCCATGAAGAATCTGAATGCAGAAGCAAAGTTCAGCCAAAAGAACATGTTCCTTCAAGCTCCAAAGTATGGAAAAAGAAGGAATTACAAGTTGAAAATTGTGGCATAGCGTTATTTGCAGAAGATGAAGAAAACCAATGGTACATTGATAGTGGATGCTCAAGACACATGACAGGTGATAAAGACAAACTGCTTGCATATAGTGCTCTAGAAAACAAAAAAAATGTTACATTTGGAAATGATACTCCTGCGGTCATTAAGGGAAAAGGGTCTGTTTTTATAAAAGAAAAGGTGAAAGCTAATGAAGTCATGTATGCGGATGGATTAAAACATAACTTGTTAAGTGTAAGTCAAATGTGTGATCAAGGAACTGAAGTTGTCTTTAGTTCAGAAGAATGTGTGGTACGTGATATTGATACAGGTAAAGCAATTATAAAAGGAAAAAGAACTCCAAACAACCTGTATATATTGAAGAACCCCAAAGAACAATGTTATTTGAGTAAATCTTCAGAAAATTGGCTATGGTATAGAAGATTGGGGCATCTGAGCTTCTCTCAAATCAAAAAATCAAGCAGACTTAAAGTTGTTCGTGATCTTCCCAATATTACTCTACCTGAAAATATCATATGCAAATCTTGTCAATTCGGCAAGCAAACCAGGGTACAATTTAATGCCAAGGAAGGATCATCAAGTAAGCCTCTTGAACTCATTCATACTGACATATGTGGACCTATGAGGAAAAATTCACCATGTGGTGAAGAATACTATATCTTATTCATAGATGATTTCTCTAGAATGTGTTGGATTGGGCTGCTTAAACACAAATATGAAGCATTTGAGAAATTTCAGATCTTCAAAGCACTACTTGAGAATGAATTAGATATAAAAATCAAGTGTCTCAGATCCGATCGAGGAGGAGAATATACATCCAATGAATTCCTTGAATTCTATGAACAACATGGCATAAAAAGACAATTCTCTATAGCTGGCACTCCACAACAAAATGGCATTGTAGAAAGAATGAACAGAACAGTCCAACAAATTGCTAGAGCTACGCTTGATGATTCCGGAACACCTGACACATTTTGGGGAGAAGAAACACATACAGATTTAAACATTCTCAACAAAGCACATGTTCATGTAAATAGTGGTAAAACTCCATATGAACTCTGGTATGGTAATCCTCCCACTATAAAGCATTTTAGAATTTTTGGGAGCAAATGCTTTATCAAGAATAATGATGAAAAACATGGCAAGTTTGAACCCAGAGCAGATGAAGGAATAGTTTTTGGTTACTCCTCTAGGAGTAGGGCATATAAATGTTACAATAAAAGACTTCGGAAGATTGTTGAATGTATTGATGTTGTTATTGATGAGTCTCCTGCAGCTCCAAAAGAAGAAAAGCAAACAACATATGAAGATGATGATGACACATATCCTTCTACATCAAATAGTAATGATACAAACATTGAACCCAGTAAAGAACCTGAAGAGGATTTGCCTGAAAAGGATCCATCTAGATATGTTCAAAAGAATCATCCAGAATCTCAAATTTTGGGAGAAAAGGGATCAGGTGTACAAACAAGAAGGACTCTTGTGGGATCTTCTAGCAATCTAGAATTTTTGTCCACTATTGAACCTCTCAGTGTCAGTCAAGATAGCAAAGATGAATGTTGGATTCAAGCCATGAATGAAGAGCTTGATCAAATTTAAAAGAATCACACTTGGGAATTAGTACCAAGGCCTCATGACAAAAATGTCATTGGAACTAAATGGATATTCAAAAAAAAGTTAAATGAGAATGGGGATGTTATAAGAAATAAAGATAGACTTGTGTGCAAAGGGTATGCTCAATAAGAAGGTATAGACTTTGAAGAAACCTTTGCTCCTGTAGCCAGACTTGAAGCCATAAGAATGTTTCTTGCTTTTTCAAGCTTCCAACAAATCAAATTTTATCAAATGGATGTTAAATATACTTTTCTCAATGGTGATCTAGAAGAAGAAGTTTATATAGAACAACCAGAAGGATTGATTTTGGGAAATTATGAAAAACTTTTTTGTAGACTTAAAAGGGCTCTATATGGTCTCAAACAATCTCCAAGGGCATGGTACTATCGTCTTGACAAATATCTTCATCAACAAGGATTTTAAAAGGATCTGCTGATAGCAACCTATACACAAAAACTAAGAATGAAAAACTATTGATTGTGGTTATATATGTTGATGATATCATTTTTGGAAGTAATAAAGAGTCTATGAGTCAGAAATTTGCTTCTAATATGCAGCAAGAATTTGAAATGTCTTTGCTTGGGGAACTAACATTCTTTCTTGGCTTGCAAGTGCAACAAGCGACAGATGGTATATTCTTATCACAATCAAAGTACCTCAAGAAAATCCTGAAGAAGTATGGCATGGAAGATTGCAAACCTATAAGTACACCAATGATAACCGAATGTAATCTTAGTTCTAATGATGATTCCCCCACCGTAAATCAACTAGAATACAGATATATGATAGGAAGTCTACTTTATCTCACTGGGACAAGACCAGACATCATGCATGCAGTTGGGATTATTGGACGATTCCAAGCTAATCCAAAAGAGTCTCATCTTCAGGCTATGAAAAGAATATTCAAATATCTACAAGGAACTCAAGAATTTGGACTATGGTATCCAAAGAATGTTGATCTTACTCTTCATGCATACACTAATGCAGATTGGGCTGGAAGTGTTGATGATCGGAAAAGCACTAGTGGTGGTGCATTCTTTATGGGGCCCCGGTTAGTATCTTGGTTCAGCAAGAAGCAAAGCTCTATTTCCTTATCTACAGCAGAAGCAGAATATGTGGCTACAACATCATGTTGCACTCAACTTCTCTGGATGATGCAAACCCTACAAGACTTTCAAATCAAATGTTCACCTCCTATCTCCATTATGTGTGATAATACAAGTGCCATTAGTATCTCAAAGAATCCTGTTATGCATTCCAAGACCAAGCACATTCCCATGAAATATCACTTCTTACGTGAACCAGTGCTTGAACAAAAAGTGAAATTGGAGTATGTTTCCTCCAAAGAACAAGTTGCTGATATATTTACCAAACCTCTACCCAGGGAATCGTTCGAATATCTCAGAAAGAAATTGGGAGTAGTCTCTGCCATGCAGAGGACCAGGTCTACTTAAATACAGAAGATTAAATTGGTTTTGAAGTGCTCTGAATGCACAGGTTCGGGAGAAGCATTGGTCATATGAAAAGGATGAATTTTTAATCATATTATGTTTAAAAGTGCAGCATGATCTCAGGGGGAGCAGGGAAATTTCGGTTCAAAGGATCTTGATCAAACTCTTTGCCATTGATGTCAAAGGGGGAGGAAAAGCAACAAAGGGCTTCCATAAGGCCATCAAAGGAAGAGTATTGCCATCAATGCCAAAGGGGGATATTTTTGGAAATGTTGTCATTGATGGCAACAGAATTGGCAAAGAGAGGAGTAGCACCTAAACTATCCATAAGGAAAAAGAGATAGAGAGGTCACAGAGGCAGCAGATGAAACAGAGGAATAGAGCAGTAGAGCTGAATTAGGGGTTTAATACAGTTTGCAAAGGAGATGACAAAAGGGAAAGCTGCTAGGAAGAGACAAGGTAATAAATTGAAGAACAACTTGAATATCTGGCCAAGATTTGTATATGTTAATGAAAGACTGTGAAATTGTGTTAATTATGGTTGAGTAAATCTGGAATATATATGATCTGTGTGATCAATTTCATAATGGGCAGAGGATACCTATGGTGCCTGGAAAGGAATGAAATCATTGTTGCAGAGTTAGGAATATGTATTATATGTGTATTGACTGATGCAATTCCTGTGTGGAATCTCCTGAACCTCTGTATGAGTCTTTGCGTATGGAGTTAAATGTGAAACCCTATTGAGGAATCATGGTAGCAGGATTCGAATTCCAGGATGAGACCTTCTTGTAATGAAGAACTTAATGGTGGCAGAGATATGATGCCTTTGAATGTACAGGTAGAAGCGGAACTGTGACAGGATAGAACTCTGAAAAGGAAGGCTAATATGTTATATATATATATATATATATCATTGCAGAATTGAAGAATGGCATTGAATATTTGTAAGGAAATCCCGTTGGAAATCTTACCAAAGATTGACCAAAGTTATAGTGCAAACCCAGACTAACCCTTTTGGAATCATGAACGGAACCTTGAGCGAAGGGCGGAACCTCAAAGGATGAACAATGAAGGTGGTTTATGGTTTTCATCGCACTGCTTTCAACGGGCAAGTGGTAATCAAGAGGTGGGGAGCGATTCCATAGAACGGGCGACATGCGTCCCTGTACGTTTTACAAAACCGCTTTTCACTATGCGCCATCGCGCGTTATAGTTCGACCCAGGATGCCCAGTGATATCGTTGAACGCCATTGATATGGGAAGGGGTCATCGGACGGTTGTCATTTCTTGAAGATGTGCGAAGATTAACACAGGTACGGTGGGCCATCGCACGATAACGTTCGGCATTGGAGGTCGAGCGATATGCATATACGCCATTGATCTGGAAGCTTGCTAATTTAACGGTGATCGGACGCTGGACTTGTGTGAAGTTTACTGTGGTACGATGGGTTTGTTGGATTGGCTATTGACTATGTATGTGGGCCTGGGGTCAAAGGTTTATTGTAAGATTAATTTATTTGAAAGCGTTGGATATTTCTATAAAGTCCGAAGGGTTAAACTTTAGACATAAGGTTTGGGAATTCAAATGTTGTAAATATATTTATTTATCAATTTCTTTAAAATTGATAAATAAAATTTAAAAAGAGATCAAAAAGCCCCGTGGGATAAATACTGTCAGAGGAATACCATTAGTGGTTCGTGGTTTTGACTCATGGTTTTAATGAAGGAAAAACTATATTAGGAGAAGAGAAATAGAGAGCGTCGTGTGGATTGAAAGGGGGGCTAACAAAAAATTTCTCCAAGGAATATCTGTATGGGCGAGCTCTGTTCTTAATTGATAAATCTAAAACTACGATGCACCCATGTATAGAATGATCTGATGATGATGAATCTCTGGTTTTGAACGACAGACGAAATCATAAAGAACTGGTGTGAGTATACAGAATGAATAAATCTGGTGGCCTGCAAGGTATGTCATATGGAAACTAGTGGATCCAGTATGAAAATTGATGAAATGTGGTCCGCAGTGGTGCTGAGGGTCGAAGCCTTCAGAAAGGGGGTTGTAGCTCCCTTCTAGTGGCAGCTGGTAAACGAGAGCAGGGGGTAGTAGCTCCCTTCCAGGAGAGGCTCGTAAACGAGAAAAGGTTGTAGCCTTCTGCGGGTGGGTGCCTGTGTGTTGGTATAAGTTTGCACCAGCGTATATTGTAAAAAGTTTTCTCTATAATAAATATCGAAGACTGGTATTACAACAGCAGTGGTTTTCTCCTGAATTGGGTTTCCACCTTAAATCCTAGTGTTCATATGTGTTGCTTATGTTTTATGGTTTGTTTTGTTATTTCTGTTCATGCTTAATGATGCAATTCTCTAAGTAATGACATAATAAGATATCTGGACATACATGTTGGATGCTGTACTGTAATATATGGTTTTAAGAGAAAGAAAAGAAATTTGTTCAGCCCTAAATACTAATTCACCCCTCCCCTCTCAGTATTTTTCCCAACATGCTAAGGATCTAAGAATCATATAGATTAGATTTTACCCAACAAATTTCAAAGCAACAGAAGAATTAATAAAGAAAAAGAATGAGGATATTGTAGCTTTGAGGAAACAACTTAAACTTCCTCAAAGTGAACATCCTCAAACCAAGGAAAGAATAGAAGGACAAAATGAGAAATATGATATGATGAACATAATATTTCAACTTACAGCATAGATAAAATAAATAGATATTCATATGGACAAGCTTGTCCAAGAAAAAAAAACACCAAAGACACAGGAAGAACCTACAGTTATCCCTATGGCTACTATAGTTGTGCCATCAACTCTAGCTGAAGATTTGGCACCTAAATTCCCACTGGCTACTGCAGTGTGAGTAACATCATCCAAAAAATCAGCTACATAGTAATCTACAATAGCAGTTCATCCTATAGATGAGGCCAGCAAACTCGTAAAGGCCATGGAAGAAATGTCTCTTAAGACAAGTTAAAATAACAAGTTGAAACAGATGATTGAAAGTCTTGAAGATCAAAATAATTTGGCTCACATTAATGAAAAAACTCATGAGCAAAAGGCCATCAGATTAAATTAAGAATTGATGAAATTACATAAGGAATTGACCTTCAAGGAACAGATTTCCTATGTGAAAAATCATTTGTGGAATAAAATCATAAAAGCCATCAATGATGTATGGCCCTCCATTCAAGTGATTTTTGAACAAAGAGACTTACTAAAAACAACATTATAAGAGATCCAAAAGACTGAAGAGGAATTGGATAACAAAATAGAACAAGCTTTGGAACTGATAAAGTTTCTCAATAGCAGTAACATGCAAGAATTAGAAGAACTTGAAATCACTGATAGAGTTGAAATTATCCTTGAGAAAAAGAAGGTTATAACCAAAAAGAACCTGATGAAGCAGTTAGAGGAAAAGTGTGAGAACATGAACATTTCCATAACCAGGTTTATGGTCAAATTTGAGAATTTGAGGCAAAGAAGTTTGCCTAATATTTTGGTCATCATTGAAAAATTAATACCTCAGGAGGATTATAATAAAAAGATCAGGGAATATGCCAAGGAACAAGTTGAAAAATCAGGTGGTGGACAAGGCATTCCAAGAGGAAAATTCTTACTCGGGAGTTTTGAAGACTTATTTTACTTGTAGCATGAAATAAAACACTTGTTTGTTATCAAACCAACTTTTTCCAAGTACACAGAAGCAGATGAAAACTTTAGGAAACTGAAGAAAATACAAATTCCAAGTGAGGAAGATTGGCAGCCATTGATAGATTTACTGTGAAAAGTAAGAAGGCAGAAAGACAACAGTGAAAATAGTTTGCTGATTTATCAGTCAAAATATATTTTTTACAGTAGTAAACATGTTTTACAGAGATTAAAGAGTATCAGTGAAAGAGTATCAAATAATCAGATCAGATTTCAAAACAAAATTGAAATATATAAAGCCAACAAGGAAGAGAGCAAGACAACCAGCTGCATCTTATCTACAAACAGTTTCTATTTTATTTGAATCAATAGGACAACTTGTTGATTTGTTAAGAAGTTGTCTATTATTGTTGTAAATATATTTTATTTCCCTTAGATGATTCCTAGAATAATTCTAGGATATTTTGTGAACAATTATGTATAAATACTTCACTCTTTGAAGTAATATTGTGGAATAAATCGCTGAAGATTTCTATAGTCATTTTTGTAGACTTGAAAGTTTTTGTGTTTCAAATTTCAAGTAGCAGACTGGATCAGATCAACTAGCATCATATTTTAGGATTCATGTGATGAGCTATTTAGAGTGAAGTATTTTCTACTTGTCATTGTTATCTTTCTTTGTTACATGCAATCCATTATGCGTTCTAAATTTGAATGAATGAATAGGAGGATTACTTCAGGATTTGTTAAAAGCACCCTGTCTTAACTATTTTTAATTTATATGTTTTCTTCTGATTTCCAGAGTAGGGAACCCTTAATTTCTCCCTCTTTCATTTGACCTCTTCCTACTACTTCCCTTTTCCGGATCAAAGAACCCTTCATTTCTCTTTATCCCGATCATATCACCTCACAAAACAAATTTCCAAGATCTCCAAGGGTTATCTATCTTGCCTTGAAAAAATTTGAATTTTTGGCCTTGATCCTAGTTCTATCTGCTTGACTTTTGACTCCTCAACCCAATAGAAAATTATATTTCCCATTATCCATCTCTTCCAGTGATTTTTCCCACCAAACCAATCAAAACCAAAACCAATTTCACAATCAAAACTAGCCTAATCTTTTATAAAACAAACAAAGTTAAATCTTATAGAGAGAGCCCTATCTGAACCCTAGGAAGGCTAGATCCTAGAGTTTAAAAGTTGGTCTGTGGTTACCTCTATTTTTCTCAACTAAAAACCAAAAATATCACAACTATAGAATTACTGGAGTGTTAACATACTAGCGACCATACTGGGGAACTAACCAATCCTTAGATGTTAAATAAACCTTAAAGGAAATTATTATTATCATCTTTATGCCTTTAAGATTGTTTAACTAGTTGTGAGTATAAAAATTTGTAATTCTAGCTTCTAGGAAAGTTTATTATACCAGGTCTAATCTGGATCCTAAACCTGTTGTTATAGTATACAACCCGGACAGAATAGGAAAAAGGAAAAAATAGAGAGAATATTTAGATGCTAAATTTTCATTAATAAGAGTCAATTCATTACCCCAATAATCAGTAAGTCTACAGGATATAGAGTTTGATTTAGAATTTGAACATTCTTTATTCAGAACCAAATCTGAAAGTAATTTAAGTACTGCTATTTTAGACCCTGTTTTTATTTCATTTTTGGAATCAAAACAAACTTGAAGAAATTAATGCTACTATTCTTAAAGAAATTGATGAAGCCATAGAATTAGCTCAATTTTTAGCTTATACATCTAAACCTTCTATTCCTCATTTAGAAATTACTACATCATCTATCGTTTCTAGTAACATTCAATCCATAGATCCATTTAGTCCTAGATTACCCTTACAGCCTAGAAATTTATTTCCTTCATCTCCTACATCCAGTTCATCCACTAGCTTCACCACTAATTTTTCAAGCACATCATTTTCATTTCTTAGTAGTTCCATATATATTCCAGTTTCACTTCCCAGTACCTCAGCTTCAGCCTTTAGTTCATCAGCTACTACTTCTAGATCATCTCCAAGTACCTATACTTTACCTCCTAGCCAAGTTATAATTCAAGCTATGGTTGCTAGGTATGCTCCCCTTGTTCTTCCAGGACAACTTCATGACATGCCTCAAGACTACCAAAGTAAAATACCACAGTTTGATGCTACTACACATTATACTGCACAACAACACATAAGCAAAATGGTAGATTTCTTTGAACTCCATGAGATAGATGAATCAGATGTACAAATGAGGTTATTTGCACAAATTTTAACAGGAGAAGTAAAGAAATGGTTTAAAGGTCTTACTGCAAGTATTATAGTTGATTTAGCTGTTTTCCATAGATTGTTTTTAAATAAATGGGAAAATAAGAAAAACCCCCTACAAATTTTGTTTGAATTTGATGCAATGAAAATAGCTCCAAATGAATTTGTGGAAGACTACTACACTAGATATAACAGTGTTTACAATTCAATTCCTGCAAATCTAAAGCCCACTCCTGACTCTGTCTTACTCAAATTCCCAGATGAATTTGACACTAACATGGAATATCAGTTAAGAGAAAGAAATGCAGAAACATTAGACAGAATGCAAATAGATGTTGTAGGTGTAGAAGTAAACATTCTGGCTAAAAAAGCAAGATTAAGAAATGAGAGGAGAGTGGCTATGAAAGAAGAAGCCTCTAGTTCAGAAACAAAAATATATATGTTAGCTAAAACCTTAGAAAGGATGATGGATAGGTTAGATAACATAGAAATAAGACCTCAATGGGATAATCAACAACAAATCAAAAATCCCAATTTTAGAAAAAATACACAAATTCAGGAAAATCAAAAGACTCAGCCCCAGAACAAACAATAAGACCTCCCTTTCAGGAGAACTATGCTGAGAGTTCTCAAAACAATGATGATGATGAGGATACCATTAATTTAATGGGAATAGATGATACTAACATTGTCTTTCTCAAACAGGAAGATCAAGAGTTATCTGAACTCCAACAACTCCAATTAGATTCACGGGAATCCTTTGATTACAAACAAGGCTATGAATTTGCCATTAATGATGTACACAGTCAGTATAACCTAAGAAGTAAGAAAAAAAATGAGTCTTCTACTAAGAAAACATGTCAAATTAGCAAATAAGAAAACATTAGAAGCTCCCAAAACAAAAGTTATGAAAATTTTCTCTAGGGAAAATAATCAAAACTCTGGTTCTTCCCAAAAGCTTTTCGGCCCAAAGATTTCACCAAGCCCTAAGATTGTAGACATAACTAATGAATTTTCCCAAGTTGCAAAAGATTCACAAAAATATGTTGCTCCTAAAGCATCTAATTCTGATAAAACAACAACCTTAGAAAATGAAATGCTCAATGCTAATCCTAAATCAACAGATCCAAAAGATGCCACTGCAAAAACAACTTTTGACAACTCCAAATCTGAACAAACATCTACTAATTCACAAACCACTCCTAAGAAAACAAAAAACAGTAAGACTTAAGACACTCAAACTGAAACTAAAAAGACAATTGTAGAAAAACAAGATAAACCAACACAAACTACAGTTATCAAAGAAGAATTGATTCAAATAAGTAAATCCCAACCTCCATTCAACATACAATCTAAAATTGCTAAGCTAAAAATACTAATTCCTTTAACAGAAGTGGTAAAACATGACTTGTATAAATCAACTATAACTGAAACATTAAACACAAATGATGGATAAGATTCCATAAATCTAAATGATGATCAGCCAGAGTTGATTTTTGGCCCAGATGTGAATGGAAAGCATTTAGATGGAGCAGTTCCTCCATTTTACATTAGTTTAACTATTCATGATCAAATCCTACACAATGCAATGCTAGATTCAGGAGCTTCACATAATTTAATGCCCAAAGCTATAATGGAAACTCTGAACTTAGACATCACAAGGCCCTACAAAGATTTATTTTCATTTGACTCAAGTAAAGTAAAATGCATAGGTTTAATCAAAGATCTGTGTGTAAATTTAGTTCAATATCCTGGTAAGAGTATATTAATGGACATTTTAGTAGCTGATATCCCACCTAAATATGGAATGTTATTATCTTTCTCATGGGGAGAAAATTTATAGGGATCTCTATAATTCGACATGTCTTATGCTACTATATCAGTTTTTGGTCAACCTAAGAAGTTATATAGGGAAACATTAATGAAATATATGGTAAGTAGTGTTGAAAGGTCAATAAATTACCCAATTCATACCACACCTATTGATCTAGACTCTTTCATCCTATGTAATGCAGAAAATGACAATGAAATCAAAACTAAACTAAGAGAAGAAAAGAAAACACTAGATAATGATAATATTTCTCATGAATCTTTATGGAATTTAGACTTTGATGGTTCAGTAAATAAATTAGGAGCAGGAGCATGAGTATGGATAACTAATATAGAGAAAAATCATGCAGAAGGCCATGCTTTCAGACTGAATTTCAAATGCACAAACAATATGGCTGAGTATGAAGCCCTCATACTAGGACTCCAAATAATCCGAAATTTAGGAGGAAGAAGAATAGCAATAATGGGAGATTCAAAATTAATTGTTAAACAAATTAAAGGTGATTATTTTGTTTACAATCCTAGACTTAGCTGATATAGAGAGACTGTATTATATTTTATTAATGATTTACTGGAATGCAATTTCTCTGCAATACCAAGAAGGCAAAACTTACAAGAACATTCTTTAGCAACCTTTGCTAGTACTTGTAATTTACCTTTTTAGCCTAATCATATGTATACTGCAAAAGTAAAACACAGGCCAATAATTCTAGACAACCTCAAATATTGGCAAATTTTCTCATAGGACCAACAAATTTATCATTTTTTGAATAATGAAGGTGAATTTCAGAACTGTAAGATAGACACTAATTGTACCATAGACCAAGATTTAGATGTTGAAATTGATTTAAATAATGTAGATGAATAAAGTAAAGTTTGATAAACCCACTAGATTTAGTCAATGAGATATAGATAAATTAGAAAGAGTAGAAATTGATGAGATAATTGATGAAGAATCTAAAATATTAAATCTCAGAGACAATTTCTTACCAAAAGGTTTAACTCCTTTAGAAGATCTTTTTGACTCCAATGATGTTGCTAGAAAACCCAAAATAGAGCCAGTTAGATCTGATATTGAGGAATGCAATATTGGTACAGAACTAAAACCCAAAATGATCAAACTTTCAAAATCTTTATCTCAACAAGAAAAGGAAAAATATATTTCTCTTTTTAAGGAATTCCAAGATGTTTTTTCTTGGAGTTATGAGGACCTTAAATCCTATGACACCAGCATAATTCAACACCAAATCCCTACAAAAGAATATAAAAATCCCTTTAAACAAAAGTTAATAAGGATCAATCATGTGTTGATGCCTTTGATAGAAAAAGAAGTGAAAATAATGTATGATGCATAGATCATTGCACCAATCAGGTATTCTGATTGGGTTTCTAACCTAGTTCCAACAAGAAAGAAAATCAGAGAGATTATATTATGTGTCGACTTTAGGAATCTAAAAAAAGTATCCTTAAGAGATAATTACCCTTTACCAAAAATGGATCACATCTTACAAAGGGTAGTTGGCTCTTCTAGGATCTCACTGTTAGATGGTTTTTCAGAATACAACCAGAGCTTAGTCCAACCAGAGGATCAACCCAAAATAGCTTTCTCTACTCCTTGGGGCACTTTTATGTATGTAAAAATTCCCTTTGTTTTAATGAATTCAGGGGAAACCCTTAAAAGAGCTATGGATATAGCCTTTGCAAAGGAAATTTGTGAATTCTTAGTAATTTACTTAGATGACATAACTGTATTTTATAAAATTGATTATGAACACTTGGATCATCTCAGACAAGTTTTTATAAAATGAAAAAAGTTACTAGGACACATAATATGAAAAGAAGGAATCAGAATAGATCCTGCTAGGATAGAAGCAATTCTTAACATCATTCCACCAAGAAACATAAAAGAGTTACAAGCCTTTCTAGGTAAGATTACCTTTTTAAAAAGATTTATATCCAACTTAGCTGAGATAATTAGAGAATTAAATAACATGCTCAAAAAATATTCAGTTCTTAAATGGACTATTGAGGCCAAACATTCATTTGAATCTATCAAATAGGCCTTAACCAAAACTCCGGTTCTTATAAGTCCTAACTTTAAAAAGGATTTCATTGGTTTTTCATTTTCTTCAGAACAGACCATTGTTGTAGTTTTACTGCAGAAAAATTACCAGGGTTATGAACAACCCATATCTTTCTTTAGAAGAACACTTACAGATGCATATTTGAAGTACAATATCATGGAGAAACAAGCTTTAGCTTTGGTAAAGGTTATCAAAGACTTCATAGTTTACATTCTCTATTATCACATCATTGCCTATGTCCCAAATGTTGTAGTAAAAGACATTCTTACTCAGAATGGTCCTAATGGAAGAAGAGGTAAGTTGATTGCCACTATCTTAGAATATGACATAGAGATAAAACCCACCAAGCTAATAAAAGGTCAAGGTTTAGCGAAATTCATGGCTGAATCAAATTGTAATGCCTTAGACATAGATTTTATTGCCCAAGTAGATTATCAAGAAGAGATGGTGAATCTAGAGATCATTGCAACCTTTTTAGACTCACCATGGTATGCAGATATTATATTTGTATTACTAAACTTACAAGCTCTTCCTGGTATATCAAGAACAAAAGCAATATTTCTAAAGCTTAAGGAAGTAAGATTTTTTATTCTAGACAATGTACTTTTTTTGAGAGATCATAGTTGGATTTTATTAACTTGTTTGTTAAAAGAAGAAGCTGAAAAAATACTAGAAGAATTTCATGCAAGTGATTATGGAGGACATATTTACTGGAAGACTACTGTAGAAAAGATTCTGAGAGTTGTTTTTTACTTGCCTACCTTATTTGCTGATGTAAAAATATATGTGACCTCCTGTCATAAGTGTCAAATCTTTGAGGGTAAGAAAAAGTTGTTACCCCTACCCTTAAACTCATCTCTACTTAAATGCCATTTCAACAATGGGGTCTTGACTTCATTGGAGAAATTCACCCCCCATCATCAGCCCAACATAAGTGGATTCTGATAGCCACTGACTATTTTACTAAGTGGATTGAAGCCATACTCTCTAGGCAAGCCATAGATACTATCATTATCTCTTTCCTAGAAAGTAACATTCTTTCAAGATTTGGATGTCCCCAAAATATAATTACTGACAATGCAGCAGCATTCAAATCGAAGAAAACGATTGAATTTTTCCACAAATACCATATTACCCTAGGCCATTCTACTGCATATTACCCTCAGGGTAATGGTCTAGCTGAATCCTCAAACAAGAGCCATGTAACCATCATCAAAAAATTACTTGAAGATAATAAAAAGACATGCAATAAGAAGTTAGTCAATGCCTTATGGACAGATAGACTTACTACCAAAAAATCCATTGGTACCTCCCCTTACCAACTTGTCTATGGAATGGATGTTGTTTTTCCATCCTCTCTAGGTGTACCAGTGATGAAGATTGTCCAAGAGTTACAAGTTGAAACAAATGACATTCAAAGAAGGATTAATCAAACTATTCACTTGCAAAAAACAAGGGAAGAAGTTTATATCAAGTCTCAAGTCATCCAGGATAATATCAGGAAATTTTTTGATAAAAAAGAGTAAAGAAGATGATTTCTACATTGGAGATAAAGTGTTAAAATGGGATTCAAGAAGGGAAGACAAAGGCAAACATGGAAAATTTGATTTTCTATGGAAAGGACCTTATGTCATTTATGGTTACAGAGGTAACAATGCTTTCTACCTAAAAGAAATAGATGGGTCAGAGATGTTAGAAGGAGAAGTAAATCGCAGAATGTTGAAGCACTACTACTCTCCTGAGTTAACAAATAGTTAGTTTCATTTATCATTGATCATTGTACATATACATTGAATATTTTAGACTTGATTGGATGTTTTCCTAAAAAATTTGAAGCTCAAAGAGAAGGCCCTAATCTTTGAGAGGTAAAATATCATAAGTATGAATAATTGCAGATATGAGAAGATACTTACCGAGTCATCACAGTCAAATTCCAAAGGCTATTGATCTTAAATTTCTTGACATTTCACCAGGAAATTCCATCCCCAAGTGGAGCCACTATTAGGGTCCTATAATAATAGGATTCATAATTTTTGAATTGACTATGATAGTCTTGTAAATATGTACATACCTTGCTTTCTGCAAGTTTTTTTTCCATATTTTGAAAAATGAAAAATAACAAAAAATGAAAAGAGGGTAAAAAGTCCTAAAAAAGTGATCAAATGACTTAAAAAATATAGACCCAAAAAGAAAAAGAGATTAAAATAAGACCTGAAAGTGAGCAAGTCAAAATGCCACTACCATTTACTTTTACTGCAAGAATAATGATTATGTGCAGATTGTCGATAAATGCCATAATCCATGATTAGTTAAACAATTTAATCTTAACTTTTCATGCTTTTAATTTCATGTTTTAGATAGAGAATAAATATATTTCAAACAGTATAAACTTGAAAAATAAGTAGTTAAGATAGAAAATAAAAGAGGAGCTCAACAGTTTAATCTGAGCCCTCGGATGACATAAGATTAGACTTAGACAATTTTTATGCTTTGAAAGAAAATTGATTTGGGGTTGCAAGCTTAAATGCACCCAAGAAAATTAAGTAAAAAAATTTCACAAATAAAGATGAGAAGTAGAAAGCAGTTGTGCAATCATATAATAAAGCATCATGAGGAAAAAATCACTAATTTCCCCTCCCCTACAATTATTCAGTATTCTAAAAACTATTAGTTAAAGAGGCTCAGAGCATTTCTCTGACTTGTGTTGGGACCAGACCTAAGGCTCGATGATTGATTAGTTAAAAATATTGAATTCCTACACAAAACCCACATTCATTAGCATTTTTCCTTCATTCATAATCATAATCCTTTTTTCCTAAGTAAAAACCATTTTGCTTAGTAAAAGTAAAACCCTAAGTAACTAATTTCATTTTCCTTTCAAAACACTCAAAACCCATGAAATACATCTTATTCTAAGTTTAAAATGTGAAAAAAAAAAGAAACAACAATGATTTATTTTGTCTATCATTCTCACTTTACTTAGATTTAAAACATGTATTTTCATATATCCACTACACTTCACCCTTTATTTCATACTAAATACTAACTATATATATTAATTCCCTAAGTTACACCCTCCTGTATAGTATAAAATCCCTTTTATCTTAAATAAACCCACAAAACCCTTTATTATTACTTTGAACCAATGTTTAAATGCCCCATGTGTGCAATATTATTCCCGCCCATTAACCCATTGGTTTAAAATTATCAAAATAATAAAGTATTCCCTATTCCCCTGTAGTTTTTAAACTCTTCTCAAAGGTTTAAAACACTATATAATAAAATCCGCGTCAACATGAATTATTAGAACATTGATTAAATGCTTTTAATAAAATGTATATCTTACATTACTCCCCGCCATCATATAAACTAAGGTTTGAAACTTTAAAATAAATCATTATTTATAAAGTTAAAACTGACCCTGCCACATTGATCAACCCCGACCCCACTCTCCAATCCCGATGCAGATTTCATAACAAATTTTGACCGTTCACATCATTACCCCGTAATCCAACGGTTGAAAAGTCATATCGCAAATAAACTAGCATTATCACCACCATTTCGTTTCTACGTGAAATGGGTGGTATTCCCATTTCCTCTCTCCTCCACGTGCTCCATTTTCAATGTATCGCATTTGATCACTCCAAAACAGCTTACCACCCAAATGTTATGTGATAACCATTCATGGTTTTCATCCTTTGAACCCTCAAACCACCATTTCCGCACGATGTGACCATCATTCATTGAAGAGTAAATGTAACCTAAATATGCCTAAATAAACATAGGAAATGCATTCATTTCCTACCTCTTTCTACAAATTAACCCTGTATAAGCCCCCTGACTGCAAAACAGGCTTTCACACTGTTTTCGAGCCAAAAACCTACAAATTTCAACCTACAGCCATTGAAGATTGTTGAAAAGATTTGAATCGCTCCAAAAGATCAGAAGGAAATTGTTCAAACCATTCCAAAAACCTCAGAAACCTCCTCGAAACCTTATACCTATGAATAACAGGTATTTCTCTAAAATTCAGACATATTTCAAATTTGAAAGACCTTTAAAAAGACATTTCTAATTATAAATTCAAAAATTGATCCATAGAAACATATCAAAAAGCCCAAAAAATAGGCCAAACCCTATCTAATTTTCTGCAAAACCCCGTTCCTTGTTGCGGATTGTTTTAAAGGGAAATTGTGAGTTATTTATAGTTTCTATAAACTTTTTGAATTCCAAATGAAGCCAAAAATCCTCTGAAGGTATCCTAAAGCCTCTGTGCCCAATCTCAAAATGATTTTTTAAACCTAATTGCTCGGTGAAAATGCCCAAGAAACCCTTGTTTCTTGTATCTAAACTAGTAAAAGCCTATAAATCCTATTGAGAATCCATAATTTAAGAATAAACCCAAGAAAGAGCCCATATTTTGCCCATTTTCCATCCAAGAAACCTCTGTTAATATAAAAATACTTCTGAAAATTGTCTAAACTTGCATAAGTAACCAGAATGACTAAAAAGCAGAGTTCTAGCAATCCTGAAGTTTCCAAAGTACCAAAAACAACTCCAGCCATGGCTTCAAAGACTGTTATTGTTGTAAATCCTTTATAGCCCCCTGTCATAGACATTGAACATATTCCATTAGCTGATATTGATTACAAGATATAGACCCAATTGTTAAATTTAATCTTCTAGAAATTCATAATTGGAGCTATGGAAAATCCTTAGATAATCAAGAAGAATTCCATATTTGGGAAACACACTTGCCAAAATATGTTATTCCAATAACTCATCCATGTCAAGAGTTCATTAGGTTATGTCAACAGTATTATGTGCCTAAGCAGAGAGCCATAGTAAATGCCAACAAAGAAGTTCTTTTTACCATTACTGTTGAATCCATCAACTAAATGCTACAGCTTCAACCTGATCCTCAAGCAGTCCCTTTGTCTATAGAGGCCCTTACCAAGCTGTATATTGGCCTAGATTTTTCTAAGAGATTCCCAATATTCCAAACATTTATGCCTTTGCATGTAGAGATTCCTGAAATTAATCCTCCATATTCCACTTCAAAATTTCCAGATGGTTCAAGACATGTAATTTCCATGCTTTCATGCATTCTAGGATATTTCACTGATGAAGACAAAGATGAATCTATTTTAGGTTTCCTGTCTACATTTACCCCAGTTCAACCTCCATCTGTTATTTTTTATTATGTTGAATATATTGCAGATAATATCCATGACCAATTGGTTAAATTTCCAATTGAAGGAGTGTTCAGATACACTTCTTTTCTCCTCCATGTGTTCTTATATTTTCAAGCAAATAAATTTCCATTTGCTCTTCAAAAGCTTTATGTAGAGGGAAATTATCTATTAGTTATTTTCTGGGCCTCTTTGATCAGGAAAGAGTCCACAGAGTTTACATATGCAAATTTTTTAGATTCATTTATCCATACATTGATAAAAATATTAACAATTACAGAGCAGCCAAGGCTCAATGATGAGATGAAGAATAGTTTACAGTTGTCAGAGAAAACAAAGATTGGTGATTGGTATCTATATGAAAGAAATATTGAAATTAGAATGTTTGGATCTAATTTGCTGCCCTATAAACTGCCCAAACATGTATCCATGAGAATTTTTTCCTTGGATTATATCAGGAAAATATGAAAATCTGATTCTGTCAATTTTTTATCAGCAAAGAAGAAAATACAATTCAAATTGAAAAATCAAGTAGGGCCATTCATTTGCAATCAAAGGGATGCAAAAGCACAAGAAACTAAACAACTATTGGAGTACATGTTTGAAAAAATATTTCCTTGGAATTATGATCCACAAGGGATCCTAACCAAAATGAGAGTTAAATGTAAGTTAACCCCCTTCATTCATGAGACAAAGACAGAGATAGAAAAATTTTCAAATCAGACTGAGTGGACAGAGAATAATTTAATATATGAAGTGAAGAAAAGTGATACTAGTCACACTTTAGAGATTGTTGATCAAATAGATAAATCCACCAAGAGAGTAAGAGAAGAAGGTACCTATGTTTCTGAAACCGCTACTGAAACAAGGTTCAATATTAGATATAATAAAAGGCCTAAAAAAGATTTAGAAGGTAAATATAAAGTAACCATTGATGTGGAAGAAACATATCTTATAGATACCAACACAGATGTTGCCACTGTCATCATCAATGAGCTAGTTACTAAGAATCAGAATGAAGAACAAATTGACAATGAAGATGCACAGTTAATATAAATGCAACAGAGCATTGAAGCTTCATCATCACAGGCAGCTGAGGAGAAAGATATAGATATCAAAGAAAAGTATAAACAGATCAAGTTGAAGAATGAATAAATAAAAAATAATATCTACTCCCAATATCTTAAACAAACACCCAATGTGAAAAACAAACTTCTATCTGCACTTGATTATTCAAAAAAAAATTAATCATGTCAATATTGCAGCCTATAGTCAAATCCCCAAAGACAGTTATAGATTATAAGAAGGTTGATTTGGAAGTCCAAACAGAAAAGATTCATGCCCTTGATCAGATTGAATTCCATAGACAGACTTCAGAAATTTTGTACTCTACTGTTATAACTAAAGGCATCAGTGCTCAGAAACTCCAGAACACCATCCCTAACATGAAAGATCAAATGAAATTGGACAAAGCATATTTGTATGCTAAGGATATAAGAATCAAATATTTGGAATAATTGGTCATACATATTGGATTTGACCCAACAAATTTCAAAGCAGCAGAATAATTAATAAAGAAAAACAATGAGGATATTGCAGCTTTGAGGAAACAACTAATAAACTTCCTCAAAGTGAACATCCTCAAACCAAGGAAATAATAGAAGGACAAAATGAAAAAGATGATATGATGAACATAATATTTTAGGTTACAACATAGATAAAAGAAATGGAGACTCATATGGACAAGCTTGTCTAGGAAAAAGAAACACCAAAGACACAGGAAGCACCTACAGTCATCCCTATGGCTACTACAGTTGTGCCATCAACTAGAGTTGAAGAGTTGGTACCTAAAGTTCCACTAGCTACTACAGTGCCAGTAAAATCATCCACGACATCAGCTACATAATCATCTAAAATAGCAGTCCATCCTATAGATGAGGCTAGAAAACTGGTAAAGGCCATGAAAGAAATGTCTCTTAAGACAAGTGAAAATAACAATTTGAAACATATGATTGAAAATATTGAAGATCAAAAGAATTTGGCTCAAATTAATGCAAAAACTCATGAGAAAAATTCCATCAGATTAAATGAAGAATTGAAGAAATTACAAAAGGAATTGACCTTGAAGGAACAAATTTCCTATGTGAAAAATCATTTGTGGAACAAAATCATAGAATCCATCAATGATGTATGGCCCTCCATTCAAGTTATTTTTGAACAAAGAGACTTACTAAAAGCAGCATTAGAAGAGATCCAAAAGACTAAAGAGGAATTGGAAAACAAACTAGAACAATCTTTAGAACTGATAAAGTTTCTCAACAGCAAGAACAGGCAAGAATTAGAAGAACTTGAAATCACTGATAGAACTGAAACTATCTTTGAGATAAATAAGGTTATAACCAAAAAGAACCTGATGAAGCACTTAGAGGAAAAGTGTGAGAACATGAAAATTTCCATAACCAGGTTTATGGTAAAATTTAAGAATTTGAGGAAAAGAAGTTTGCCTGATATTTTGGTCATCAATTAAAAATTAATGCCTCCGAAGGATTATAATAAAAATATAAGGGAATATGCCAAGGAACAAGTTGGAAAATCAGGTGGTGAACAAGGCATTCCAACAGGAAAAGTCTTACTCAAGAGTTTTGAAGACTTATTTTACTTGCAACATGAAATAAAACACTTGTTTGTTATTAAACCAACTTTTCCCAGGTACACAAAAGTAGATGAAAACTTCATGAAAATGAAGAAAATAAAAATTCCAAGTGAGGAATATTGGTAGTCATTGACAGATTTACTGTGAAAAGTAAGAAGGCAGAAAGAAAACAGTGAAAATAGTTTGTTGATTTACCAGTCAAAGCATATTTTTTACAGCAGTAAACATGTTTTACAGAGATTAAAGAGTATCAGAGATTAAAGAGTATCATTGAAAGAGTATCAGATAAGCGGATCAGATTTCAAAACAAAATTTAAATATCTAAAGCCAGCAAGGAAGACAGCAAGACAGACAGTTGCATCTTATCTACAAACAGTTTCTATTTTATTTGAGTCAATAGGACAACTTGTTGATTTCTTAAGCAGCTATCTCTATTATTATTGTAAAGATATTTTATTTCCCTTAGATGATTCCTAGAAGCATTCTAGCATATTTTGTAAACAATTGTGTATAAATACTTCACTCTTTGAAGTATTATTGTGGAATAAATTGCTGAAGATTTCTATAGTCATTTTTGTGGACTTGAAGCCTTTTTGTGTTTCAAATTTCAAGTACCAGACTGGATCAAATCAACTAGCATCATATTTCAGGATTCATGTGATGAGCTATTTGGAGTGAAGTATTTTCTACTTGTCATTGTTATATTTCTTTATTACATGCAATCCATTATGTGTTCTAAATTTTAATGTATGAATAGGAGGATTACTTCAGGTTTGTTAAAAGCACCATGTCTTAACTATTTGTCATTTCTATGTTTTCTTATGATTCCCAGAGTAGGGAACCCTTAGTTTCTCCCTCTTTCATTTTACCTCTGCCTACTACTTCCATTTTCCAGATCAAATAACCCTTCATTGCTCTTTATCCCAATCATATCATCTCACAAAACGACTTTCAAATATCTCCAAGAGTTATCTAACCTATCCTGAAAACATTTGACTTTTTGGCCTTGATCCTAGTTCCGTTTGCTTAACGTTTTGACTCCTTAGCCCAACGGACAAATAGATTTCCCACTATCCATATCTTCTAGTGATTTTTCCCACCAAACTAATCAAAACCAAAACCAATTACACAATCATAACTAGCCTGATATTTTATAAAACAAACAAAGTTAAATCTTATAGAGAGAGCCCTCTCTGAACCCTAGTAGGGCTAGATCCTAGATTTTAAAAGTTGGTCTGTGGTTACCTCTAGTTTTCTCAACTAAAAATAAAAAATCTCACAACTAGAGAATTACTGGAGTGTTAACAGATCCCATTCCCATTCATGTATTTCATAGTATTTTGTGGGATTCCAAATATGAAAATCATTTTTACAAAATATTTCATGGAGTTATACCACCCATTTTTGAAGTTATTTTCAATGAGAAATCCCCCAGACTTTCAAAAGAGGCCCAAGCCAACTTTTCTTCTATAGGAAAGTGGTTTGGTGAGGATTCATTCGACTATGTATAAGTATTTGGGAGTCTAGATCATCCATATGTCTTACCCCTATATCTTCCTGATAAACTTCTCACAAGATAAATCGCATAGAAAACTATGGGAAATGGTCTGACCAGATTATTGAAAGAATCAAAGAAGGTAGTATGGCCTTCCTTTCCAATTAACTGTGGTCGATATGGACTATAGAAATAAAAGAATTTTTTAGTGCAAATTGGCCAAAAAGAGTGTTTGAAATTATTTACAATTGCAAATAGGAAATATGATCCCGTGAAAGTGGAAAATAATTTCACTACCCAAGTAAAAATCAAACCCTTTGTGCACGAATATGATGATTTTGACGACTTATTTGAGTATTTTGAAAACTATGTTGCAGTTAAGAATTTGGAAAATTTACGACTTCACCCACCACAACTACTAAAGTTTCAACAATACAGAAATAAGAGAGTGGAAACGATTCCACTCAAGATCTTGGACATCTCTCAAACCATGACTTGGCAATAAAGTGAATCAGCTATTAAGGATATTGAAGTCCTTAATACACTAGATCAAGAGAAGTCAATTTAACTTCAAACAATAGATCTAGATTTCCCTAGCAATCTCAAGATGTTTGGAAAGAGTTTGACCTCAAACTCCAAGAAGAAAAATCAACCATGCATTAGGGGAATTTTGAGGTCTAAAATGAGCCTCCTAAGGAAATTATAAAATAATATTGGAAATAATAAAATAAGATTTGATTACATCATCAAATTTTAGAGGGAAAAAAGAAAAAACTGTTTTTTTAACTTGTATTTTTAATTTATCTCCCAAAGTTTTCATGCAAATTTTGAGTGGGAGTACTCGTTGGATGAAAAATTTAATTCATCATCCAAGAAGTACCCATGTTGCATACTTTCGATGGATACTACTACATGAAAAATGATAAATACATGAAAAACGTGATTGCAATCACATTTTTTCATGTATTTCTCATTTTTCGTGTAGCAGGGTCCATCGAAAGTATGCAACATGGGTACTCCTTGGATGAGGAAGTAAATTTTGCATCCAACGAGTACTCCCGCTCAAAATTTGAGTAAAATATTTGGGAGATATGTTGAAAATACAAGTTGAAAAAGTAGTTTTATTATTTTATTATTTTTTAATATTTTTACCCTTTTACTTAAAAAATGGTGAATCATCCCCCATGGTTGACATCATCATCTTGAATCCTATTGGTTCTTATAAATTTTATTTTTGTTGTACATTTTTCTTAGGAGGCCCATTTTAGACCTCAACATTCCCCTAATGATTATTGACCAACAACAGATTGTACAAACTCCTCCTTCTACAAGTCAGGACCTATTTAATGTTGGGCCCTATAATAAAGTGGTAAGTACAGAGAGAATGGAATATATCTCAGCCTTCCCATCCTCTGAAATTGTTCTAAATATTCAAGAAACCCCTCCCTTGGTCATCTTTTATAGTCCCAAGCATAAGGCAGTTATTAGGAAGCAAAATAAAAGAAGAAGAATAGAGCATTCACAGACTCTCACTCAAGAAGATATGTCAATGGACATTGTTTGGAAAGATAGAAATTCATATCCTTCACAGGATCTAACTCGGTTATCATAGTTTTCATGAGCTTATGCATCTTGTTGGAGGATTAATCTGTCTTGCGGACAAGACCGATCTCTCTAGTACTAAAATTATCTAGCAACAAACAGCCAAATAGAATAATCTTTCTCTAAGCATATACAATCTATGAAAATCTCTATAGAGGTGTTAAGGACTTACCATTTGTCCAATGCTTGTTTGAAGTCGTTGTTGTCCTTCGTGCGCTTGAAGGAGTTTTCCTCGTAAACCTGCAGTCACAAAAAAGCAAAACATTACATAGCACCTGTATAGAAATCATCATAAACCATGCTTATCATAGTGATCAGGGAATCTATGAAATAAACCATCGATTGAAAGCTTATTGAGAAAAATGAGTATATTTGTATTAATTTCAAAAGAAGAAAATCCTTACAACCTGAGCCTTGATGTTGCACAGGACTTTCCGAGGTCCGAAGCAGGAATCTCCTTTACTTTGATAAGCACTACACTCCTCCAACCAAGACGAATAGAGGTATGTAATCTTTCCTCACAAAAGTATTAATCGACTGAGTCTGAATCTCAACAGCACTTAACTTCAAATATTATAAAGCTTCAACTCCCTTTGAGGCTACCCAATGCCTCTTTTTATAGTAGAATAGAGGAGGTTTTCTGTTCCAACTATGAAGGGATAGAATCCTCCTTCAAAGGGATAAGCTCCTCACATCAAGGGGTTAGCTCCATAAGGTAAGGGATACATGCACCTCATAAGAGAAGTTCTATCACCGCAAGATATTTTCTGGAAGCTTCTAGAATTCACTTTGATTGAGCTTTTTGGAAATTACTTGCGCCTTTTTGATCTTACAGGGGTCCGCACCTATAACAAAGAGAAATTGCGTTCAAGTGCGCAGGCTAGCTAAACATTGGGTGCGGGACCGCAGGCAAGATAGCGAGAAAGTGCGATACCAAAGTTTAGGAGACTTTTAGGAACTTTTCTCTGATTTTCAAGGCTTGACATGAGGAACTGATATGTTAGACTTGAAAAGGGAGCAGTATGAGTAATAATGAGCTCATACACATAGAAGAATGTCAGGATGACAATTTTCAGTGTAAAAAATTTCCCCCTAAAGTGCAAAGTCTGGAATAGATGATGCTGAAGTTTGTCATATATGAAGAGTGCAGTACTTTATCATTTCAAGGATCATCCTGTGGTCACCCCAGTTGGAACCTGTAAAAAAATTCAATGCAAAATATATATATATCATCGTTGAGGTAGGCATTCCCATACTGAGATCAAAACTAACTAAAGACTAATTCAAACTGTTCTGATACATGAATGATTTTAAGTACATCAAAGTATGGACATGTGTAGACACAGTATGGACGCAACCATCTGTTTGAAAATAGTCTACTGTATAAATGATAACAAAATTCCTCACAGCCTGGATGGTAGAAACTAGATCCATAGTCTTGATTTCTGCATCTCGAACTAGTACGATTCTATCCATGTGAATAAATGTGTCGAAGTCGAACATGGTAGAAACCACTTGATTACCAGTCAATGATGTAAATTGTTAACAAGTGTGAGAGTAACCACCAGTAATGTCAATGGATCTCAAAGTACCAAGTACAATCCATGAAATGTGAATGAATGAGCTGAAGTCGAACACGTCACGGAATCATTTGATTGAAGGTCAATAATGCAACCTATCATCGAAAGCGAGAAACCCGCCATTGAGGCATGCAGATTTCAAGGTACTGACGATTTCTGGATCAACTTCCTAGATAATGAATTGTCGTCGATAGAAAGTGATCTGTCATAGGCAAGCCCATAACACGAAATCATAGATCAAGTTTTGAAAATATATCGGCAAGGACTGACTCAGGGATGGTCAAAAATGGATGATGGATATTTTGGAAATGAATGGTTTATTTGAACTGTCCTCTTGAACACATAACGACACTGCAGATGGCTTGGTAGAAGTTGACCCAAAGCTAATACCGAGAAACCAGATGAAGAATTTCAAATGAGGTTCAATTAACTATTAGGTAAAGGATTTCCCAATCCAGGTGATTGAAAGTGTCGTGTTCAAGAGTGGTTGACTAAATTTCTGAAAAATCAAAATACAACAAACACACCCATTTTTCTCTCTTTTCTCCCACCAATTCTGGCAAGTACCTCTTTATTTTTGACAAGCTTGAGGAGGATAACATTTTCTTGTTTATAAGCTCATCCTTCGGATGAGTCCAACTTAGTTTAAGATTTGAACCCTAAGAAGGAGTGGTCCATTCCTATTGAAAATTAAACAGGTCCTTTACTGTTAAATTTTAACGAGTCCAGTATAGGAGAAACTCAGTGTTTTTCAATTTTAGGGAGTCAGAAGAAAAACTTAAGAAAACTCCATGGGTGTACTTTTTCATAAATTTAGTCTCTCGAGCCCGAAAAAGGATAAACTAATGCGGGAGAGAACTCTATTGACTGCAATAAGTCAACGTATACCTTTTTCGTAAATAATCCATTTCAGTCCGTAAAAGGGGTAAACTTATACTGAAGGGACGATCATTCATTTACTTTAAAAAGTTTGAACAATCAAATACTCGGCAATCTTTTCATGTTTAGAGAGTCTAAAAAGGGATTAAAAGAGAACTCCAATGTTTCACTTTTTCGTAAAATTTTTAAAGAGTTCGAAAAAGTGATAAAAGTATGCTCTTTGTTGAAAAATGATCAATTCTCCTGATAAATCCAATTTCTGCACAAAAACTTGAAACATTACACATACCTATTTAAAATTTGTAAAAACGCTTTCAAAATACCCTTTTTAAAGTAAAAAAAAAATAAATTAAAAATTCATCTATTCGAAAAAACTTATAAAAAGGACTTTTTCAACTTCATTTTTACCGTTCAAGTTCAGAGTGAAAAGTAGAAGCTTTTGGGTAAAAAAGTTCCTGTGAATATTCCAGAAGATTTGTGCGACGAAATCGAGAACCGTCAGTCCCAGGTAATCCACGACCTCTTAATCTTGCTTTTCATCTGTTTACAATTCTTTTTAGGCTTAAGATTTTATTTTTTATGGGAAAAATATGTTTAAGAAATTACCCGTGGGGGTCCGCAGGCACAACACACATGACCTACGGACCCCGACCTTTTTCTATGTAGAAAAAGATCGTGGGTCCGCACTTTTAATATAGAACGCGTGCATTCCTACGCACTGTGTATGAAGGAAAAGTGCGGTCCCCGCGCAATTGAATTTCAAAATCAAATTTTCCATTTCCCGCCCAAAAATTTTCAAATTAGATTGTTCTAACTTATCTTTTTATGCATTGTAGGATTATCAAGATGTTGATTTGGAGAGAACGTGAGCATGAGGATGTGGATGACGTTGCGATGCTCCATTTGCCCACAATGCAGGCTTTAAGAGCATGCGGTTTGTATATATTTTGGGCCATTCAGGTCATGAGGGCACAGGTAGACCTCCTGACATGGCTGGTAAACAGATGGAATGTGCAGGACCAGTGTTTCATTATTGGCGGCCACCGGCTCGAAATTGAGCTGGAGGATATTTATTTTTTGACTAGTTTGTCCAAGAGGGGCGAGCAACTTTCCTTGTTTGGGACTAGGCCAGGTGGCCAAACTGTCGCTAGTCTTTGACAAGAGTTTTGTAATGATGAAGCAGACCCCAGGGACAAATGGATTGATCTAAAAACTATCATCTGTCCCAAGCTGAAATTGATTGCATTTACTGTTACCAGACTATGTGGGAGTGTCGCACTGCATGTGGCTACCGGTTCCCAGATGTGTATTGTTGTAGATTGTTTCCGAGGCACCATTTTCAACTGGTGCGAAGCTATGTTGGCCAATGTAAAAGGCCAACTGACTAGAGTGAAAAATGGAGAACTAAATAACTTTGGATATGGATCCATCGTGGTCACTTTTACTCTAAAGCGGGTACCCATGCTTGCTCCGCAAAGTATTCCTGTTGATACTGGTCGACCCCGAGAACCTAGGATGGTTCGTTGGGTTGCTTTGATGGCCCATCACGGTCTTGAGGGCGCTGAGATTGTTCGATTTCCTCCTTCGTATTTTCGTTGGCTGGACCGCCAAATTTTTGTCATTGAGGACTTTCCGTATTCCAGGATAGACTTTCGCGGCAACCGGGATATGACTCTCCCAGCCGGGGAACAGTGGGATGAATCAGGTAAAAACATTTTCAACGAATTCTAAATTATAATTTTTTATTTTTTGATCGTCTTATCAATTAATAACCAAAAAAAATTTTATGAATGCAGATGTGGGTCCATGGTGACCAGCCCATATCCAGCCTTATGACAGAGGACAACCAGTTGCAGCTGCACCAGCCCCAGTAGGCCAATCAATGGAAATTTTGTCTGATTTAGAGCATCATCTAGAGCATCTGACTCTAGATATTCCAGAGATGGACATAGATGAGATCCCACTCAGATTGCAGAGATACGTGATTGGTGTTCCAGGACCTTTTAGAAGGTTCCTGTGTGGGGTGGCTTGGGCAGTGGTTTCTTATCGTGATCACCATCAGTGATGGGATGATCGTGTTGTAGACTCATATTTTTGACTTTTTGTGTTACCATTTTGACGATCATAAGGTGTTTCCAACCTATGATTGAAGATGATGTATATTTTTTGAAAACATTCTATGATATGATATATCACTATTTACCAGCTATCTGTATACATATTATGGATGTTATTTGTTTTACTGCTTTGATCATTACAAATGTCAATTTATCATACTAGAAGCAACTGTGTCTGCTAATGTATTTAAATGTCTTAGAATATGTTGATATTCTATGTAATCGAATTCACGTTCCAAGAGACAAACTCTTAAAAATAACCGTAATAACACTGGATAAACTCTTAATAATCGTTCTAATGGCATAAACTCGGTTCAATTGTAATACAACAAGTTCAGAATCCAACCTAACAAACAAACTCCGAATTCCAAAATGATATGGATTCAGATAATAACTCAATCACTGCACTATACTCGGAAATGTTATTCGTTGTTTGACCAAGGCTTACCCCATGCATGGATACTAACTCATCAGAGGGTGAATAAATAACCCAAGCTGCGGAAGAAATTTTCTGTGTACTACGACAAGCACCATCAGCAAAACCAACGTAGGTTTGAAGAGACGTCGACATCTGCAATATCAAGAGTAAAAACTCAGATAAGCAGGAACAGTGATAAAAACACACTTCTAAACTAAGCACGCTTTTCTAATCTAAAACACACTAGTAGTAAAGAAATCTAATCTAATAAAAAATCTCCATACCAAGTTAAGCATAGTATCGCTTCAGATAAAGTCCATTTCTGGGTTTATCTAAAGGGACACCGTAAAAATCTATCAGCTCATAGGCCCCTTTAGCTAGCTTTCGCTTGACAATAAAAGGGCCATGCCACATGGGCACGAATTTCCCAGCTCCTAGCTTATCGTTGGCTTGATCATAAAATAAGACTAGGTCTCCTTCTGAAAAATTCCGAGGAGTAACACTTCTGTCGTACTGAGCTTTTATTCGTTTAACATGAGCCTCGTTTGTATTACAGCATTTCGTCGATTCTCATCCAGTTGAGCTAAGTACAGGAAACGTTTCTCCTCCTCAAATGTAGTTGGGAGTAATTCTATGGCTAATTTCAGTGACGAAATTTCGCATTCAATCGGCAACACAGCTTCCAAACTGTAAACGAGTTGAAAGGGAGTGAAACCAGTTGATGTTTTTACTGAGGTTTGATATGCCCAAAGTGCTGAAAATAACATGGAATGCCAATTCATTTTGTGAATACCAATAATTTGTCTAATCATGGTGACCAAAAATTTATTTATGGCTTCGACCAGACCATTGGCTTGTGGATAATACAGAGTGGAACTATCGTGACGCAGGCCAAGTTGATCTGTCAGTTCAGTCATCATGACATTGCGAAAATGACTTCCATGATCTGTAATAATGGCTTGAGGAACACTGAACCTAGCAATTATGTGATTAAATACGAAATTTATAGCAGTCTTTCCGTCAGCCGAAAATGTAGGCATCGCCTCGGCCCACTTAGTAAAATAATCTACGGCTAAGATAATATATGCATTCCCCCCGTCCGAGTGAGGGTTACATGTAATAAAATCAATACCCCATTTCGCGAAAGGACCAACAGCAATTATGGGATGAAGAGGAGCGGGTGGAATGCGCATCTTACGATAAAAAAGTTGACAATTGTGGCATTTCCAGACTGCATAAATACAATCTTTGAATAACGATGGCCAGAAATAACCAACGCGCAAGATCTTTTGGGTTGTGGCATACCCAGACATATGACTGCCACATGCTCCAGAATGGAAATCATTTAACACATTTTCAACTTCTTCATGAACAAGACAGTGTCTGAAAACAAAATCTGCTCCACGACAATAGAGTGTTTCAACAATAATATTATACTGTTGGGATTGGAAAATTATTTTCCATCGTTGAGATTGTGAGATTTCAGGCCGAAAAGATTGGGTTTGGAGATAAACAATAATATCTCCATACCATGGATCTAGCGTACTGATAAGAAACAGAGATTCGTCCGCAATTGGCTCTTCTGCCACAGTTTCAGTATCAGTAGAGGGAAAATCACACATCAGTTCCGCAAATACCAAAGATTTCTTTGCCTTGGATTTCTCAAACTCCAAGTCAAATTCCTGTAGGATAACTATCCATTTGGAATACTTGCCCCCTAGCAATTGTTTGGTTAAAATATACATCATAGGATTGCAATCAGAAATTACCGTGGTTTTACATAACAAGATGTAGTGCCTAAATCTCTGGACAGCTTGGACAGCTACCAATGCCAATTTCTCCACATGTGTGTATTTGATCTCGGTCGGATGCGAATTCCGACTAAGATAGTAAATCACATGTTCAGTGTGAGGTTCATATTTCTGAACTAACACCATCCCAATGGTGGAATGAGAAGCAGCGAGATACAAAATGTAATCCTGGTTGTAGTTGGGAGGATGCAATAACGATGCATGGGTCAACGCATGTTTAAGTGCATCGAAAGATCGATCAGCAATCTCGTCCCAAAGGAATGCAATGTTCTGTTTCATCAACCGGGTGAAACCATTTGTAAGCTCAGCATAGTTAGGAATGAACCGACGTAAAAAAATTTCTTTCCCCTGCAAATTTTGGAGTTGGCGTAAAGTCGAAGGAGGAGGTAATTTGACAATAGCTTCGACCTTCGACAGATCGACACGAATGCCTGATTTCGAAACAAAAAATCCCAACAAACGACCTGACTCTACACAAAAAACACATTTGTGTGGATTCAGCCTAATCTTATAATGCCGACATCTCATAAATATAGCTCGTAAATGTGTGAGATGGTCGGCCCTGCGTGATGAATGAGTAGGTAAATCATCGAGATACGGCTACACAATGTGCTTAATGTCATGAAACGCGTAAGACATTGCCCTTTGAAAATTTTCTCCAGCGTTATTCAATCCAAAGGGTAGTTTGCGATAAGAAAATGTCCCCCATGGAAAATTAAAAGTTGTTTTTGGCTGATCAGCAGGGAGTATGTTTATTTGATTATACCCCAAAAAGCCATCCATAAAGGAAAACATTTCGCTACCGGCACAATCATCGATTATTTGATCGATATAGGGAGTTGGATAATTGTCTTTGGAACAAGCTTGATTAATATCCCTATAATCGATACATACTCGTATCGTTCCTTGTTTTGTAGTCATAGGAACAATATTTGATACCCAATCCGTTAAGGGAATTGGATAAATAAAACTTGCACGCAGTAATTTTTCAACTTCTGCTTTGATAGCAGCAGCCTTTCTAGGATGTATTTGACGTAAACGTTGACGAAAAAGTTTGACATCCAGGTAAGTCTTGATTTCATGTATGACGATTGACGGATCAATTCCTGGCATTTCTTCATAAGACCAGGCAAACACATCACAGAATTCTTGAAATAGGGCTTTATAAGATTTAATTTCATCTTCAGTACAACAAGCACCTATATGAATGTTTTCAATTATTCCTGGTTTTACTGAAATGTCAATTGGAACCGTTCGAGAAATATTTTCCAAATTTAATTCAGAATCAGGATTTTGCAATGGATTCTGGGGTTCTTTGACATATTCAGCAGTAAAAATTGAAGCAAAATCATCTTCAAAATGATCTGGCTCAAGTAAATACAAAGATCGGTGATGCAGATCTTCCCATGGTAAATCATCAACAGACAAAAATTCACGAATTTTCTCATTAGTATGAACAACATCCGGAAATGTCATTGTGGCTGAACTGGATATAGAAAGTGATTCCTCAGGGATCCCATTCATTGGATCAATTTCAGTTGAAAAGGTGTCAGAAAGTGACTGTACGGCCTGGTATGCAAGTTCAAATGGACTCAAAGGAATCATGCCATCAATTGAATCTAACTCGGAATCAGAAGGTATGATCCAAGGATCATCAAACATAATATTATTTGACGAAATCATGTGAATAGTTGCAACAGCAGGCGATACATTAGGAGGAGGAAAAGAAAAAGTTCCCAATGAACCAGAATCTTTAACTAGTCCTAATCCAACATCCTTATAAGGGATAGTCACTTTACCAACGTGTTTGATTGTTTCTATAGAGGCTGGGTCGGAAGAGAAATAAGTTAACTAATCTATTGTGATGATCTTTCCTTGATATGGAAATTTTATGAGTCGAAAGACCGAAGAAACAACAACAGTCATCGCATAAGACCAACTACGACCCAGAAGAAGGTTGTAATCTAGAGGGGCATCAACCACTTCCACATCTAGATTTATGGTTTTACTTTCAATCCCTATGGGTAGATCCTGCAAAATACCAAAAGGGTGGAAACCTCGACCATCAAAAGCCTTAAGAATCATCGGAGATTGGTTAAGTGTAGGAGAACCAAGCGATTTCCAACACTGAATCGACATAATACACGTTGAAGCTCCGTCATCAATCACAGTCTGATAGATCGGTTTGTTTTTTACTAACACTCGTATCTCGAAAGCCATTTTATGAGGTAGAGCCGTAGATGTCTCTATGACATGAATGTCAGCAGAAATTTTGGGGGAAGATTCTCCTTTCAGGGAATCTGGTAAAGTTATAATAGGAGAAGAATTCTTTGAAGATTTCTTCTTACTTTTCATATTGATTGTACCAATCATGCCATCAGCAGCATGAGACCCTGAAGGAGCAGCAGCTATCTAACCTTGTTTCGGAAGGTCGGGGATTTTTTCATGTAAAGTACCTAACTGCGTGTAAACGAGGTCAAGGTACTGAGCTTGAGAAATCACTTGCTCCTCAGTAACAACAGCGACCTTAGCTACATCTTCAATGATCTTGGGAAATAATGATTTAACAAACCATTCTGCCAAAATTTGATCCGGAATATAAACTTTCACCAAACGCCTTCTACGTCGCCATTCATGAATATGATCAGAAATATACGTAGACGTAGATTGCTTAAGTGAAGTTAATAATTTTGTGCCATTGTCGTATCTGTCAGGCAACTGAAAATGAGTCAAGAAGGCAGTTGCTAACTGACTGAAATTATGAAACACGCCTCGTGGTAACTCAATGTACCATTTGGCTGCAAGACCAATAAGAGTTATTTGGAAAAGACGTAAGCGAATCAAATCATCAATAATTGAATTAGACGCACACCAGAGGTGATAAGTCATGACATGATTTGATGGATCCTCTCCTAACTTACCTTCAAACTTCGATATATCACTGGGCAACTTATGTGGCATTGGCAGCTAGTACGGATAATAGAAAATCAGATCATTTGTAAGGTGCGTCAAATCAGGTAAATCCAAAATTTCAATAAATAGTAACTGACAGTTAGGGTCATGAAAACCTTGAGTAGCTAAAGCAGTTCCAGGAGGTGGATACCCAGGATAACTGGGAATTGGATTCGTGTTAGGAATTTTGTAACCTCCTGGAAAAAAAGGATTAACCAGACCAAATTGGGGTTGTTGAGGCTGCTGATAAGTGTAGCCAGGGTACGGTTGATACTGATAATTTTGATTTTGTGAACTGGGACCGAATTGAGGATACCCCTGGTACGGTTGATACGTGAATTTTGGTTGACTTGTGACAAATTTACTTGTACCAGCTTGTCCTCCAGGCATCTGAACCGAAGTCTGGACGGAAGGCCCTGACTGGGGTACAGAGACTTGAGGGATTTGCCTGGATACAGTGATAGCCAAACTCGGAGTTACAGATACTCCAGCAATAGGTGTTACAGGTTGGACAGACGCAGCAGCAGCTGCAGCATTTTGAGGCAGAGTTTGAGGTGTACTAGGCACAGGCTGTTGAACAGAACTAGGTGCAGGAGTTTGAATTGTAGGCTGGACAAGTTGCTGGGTTGGACCAGAAACTAAAGGCTGTCCAGGTTGAAAAGGTAACTGCACATTAGGTTTCATAGGCTGTTGATATTGGGACGGATCCCACACCATATTCATTCCGAGTATTGTCCTGCAGAAGGTTGAACATAAGGACCATAACCTGGTTGAGCATAGGGTTGATAAGTAAGTGGTAAATTTTCGGCTCCTTGAAAAGATGACTGACCAGAAGGCTATTGGTAACCTTGAATTGGGTACTTACCTTGAGGTTGATAACCCTGAGGCACATACTGAAGCTGGGGTTGATAAGCACCCTGAGGATCATATTGAGCTTGGGGTTGACCCTGGGGTGTACTGTCCTGAAGGTTGATAACCCTGAGGTATGTACTTCCCTTGGGGTTGTCCCCCAAAATAATATGATTCCATAGTTTGTCCTGGGAAAACGCTACCTTGAGGTTGACCCCCAGGTGGTAACTAACTTCCTGAAGGTTGCCCCCCAGGCGTTAACTGACTACCTTGAGGTTGCCCCCCAGGCGGTAACTGATTTCCCTGAGATTGCCCTCCAGGCGGTACCTGACTGCCTTGAGGTTGAGGATTCGAAATATTACCAGACATCATAAAAATTTTCCCTTAATTCCACTTAAACCAGATGATAACATGATTTCAATCTGTTGAGGAGCTGCCCCCGAGAAAGTACTAGACAGAGCCTGATATCTCGAAGGAACAGAAGGACCACCATGTAAAAATGATTCCGGTGTCTGGGAAAACATGGATGACTCTCCTGCCATAATGGATGATGGATAATAACCTCTTGGTGTTGGATGAAATGGAACTTGAGGTGGAGAAAAGGCAAGACCCGGATTCTCTAAAAAAATTGTTAAGGATAAGTACCAAGAATTAGTTCGAATAGGGCTATAGAAAATTGATTCACGCTCCCTAAGATTTAACGACTGAGGGGAATTGGGAAGAGATAATTCTTCGTCTGGATTAGTAATTTCTTCAATATAAATTAGTCCAGATGGAATATCATCAGTGACAATATTCCTTACCCTTGGTGAACCAAGATCGCTAGAAGTTGGTGAAAAAAATCCCAAAGATGTTTCCAAAACAGAAGGTTCAGTTTCAGGTTCAGAGATTTCAGGTTCATCATCCCATTCACTGGCAAGAGAAATACTACCAGTAACTTCAGAAACTGAAATCGGCTACCAGAAACAAACCATCTCGTGTGAAGAGAATCCCCCAGAGAGTCCAAGTGAGTCTAGTCGACATCTGCTCCAAGTACAATGAGATCTTTCCTTCACCATCACCTTAGGAAATAATCTTAAGATAATGGACACTAAGGTTACCAATAGTAACAAATATAACTGGGGGAACAGTCTACGATCCGATTTCACGCGCAAGGGTAGAGTAGCAAGCTCAATCCCCTTGAAGGCTCCTCGACATGGTTAATCCGAGGTTTACCGACAAGTGACCCCAGGCTCCTCGAAAATGGTTAATCCGAGGTTTACCGTTTGTAATACGCGCAAAATCTTCTATCTTCCCCAATGAAATAGAATTGATTGTCTCAAAGGTTCGGACATGATCTCGTGATTGAATTCTTTAAGAGAAGCTTCCCAGATTATACAAATTACGATTGGGTTTATTTCCTACCGCAAGATTTGTCTACTTGTTTGTTTTACTACCTTGGAGAGTTAATTACTCCCTACTCCAAGATACTAGCCTAAGGTATGTTGGTGATAAGAGCCCTAGAAAATAAAAAGATTGCTAGATGAATTTTAATTAAGCGTTACTTTTAAGAGCTGTTTCTTAAGTCAATGGGTGCGAAAGTGAAACTCTGATGGTGTGAAAACTCGACTTCCAAAAAACACTAAAAATGCACCTAAAAAATGATAATCAGATCGTTTCCTTTCAATGAAGTTCTAATTAAGGAAAAGTTAGAGAATGCAATTCTTTTAATGAACAATTCCTTCTTTAAACATTAAGAGCAATTGAAAGAAAATATTTTTGTCTTTTCAGCAATAACTCAAAAATGAAACAAAACTATCAAAGCTCATAAGAAAATCCTTTCACTTTCAAAAACTTGAAGCTACAAAACAAGTTTTCTTCAAAAGAGATCTACAAAATTCTATGAAAAACACTCAAAAATATCAAACTAATTCTGAGACCTACAAATTTTAATAACCTATTTGAATAAAAGCTTTAAAAATTTTTTTTCGAAGGTTTGCAAAGAAACAGGTAACTCTATTTCTTAATAGAGGATGACTTCAAAATTAGGCCAGATTCAGCAAATGACAAAAGACCAATGTAATCTACAGTCAATGCTTTGAATCACTACAAAGACCAAGTGAAAGACAATCCAAAACGCAAAACTTCTAGAAAATCATCAAAACACCAATACTGCTAAGATTCATTCACATAAAGCTTTTGACAGAAACAATCATCAATCTGGGAAGAAACCAAAAAAAATCTAAATCACAATAAAGATAAACTAAAGAAAGAAATCCAAAGTTTTTCAAAATTTTAACAGGGTCCGCAGGCTTGCAGAAGTAACAGGTGCGGTACCGCACTGTTTACTAAAGAAAAAATGCGAAACTGCCTGCACTGTGCAAAGAAGGAAAAGTGCGGTCCCAGGGAAAATTAGAGAAAAACATAAAAGATCTAAAATTTTTCAAAAAAAGAGAAAACCTAAGCTACCCAGGCAGATGTCTATCAATCAAAAACTAGGAAAAACGTTTTCTCAAATCAAAATAAAAGAGAACCAAAAACAACAAGTTCTTTCCCCAGTGGAGTCGCCAATTTGTTGGAGGATTAATCCGTCTTGCGGACAAGACCGATCTCCCTAGTACTAAAAGTATCTAGCAACAAACATCCAAATAGACTAATCTTTCTCTAAGCATATACGATCTATGAAAAGCTCTATAGAGGTGTTAAGGACTTACCGTTTTTCCAATGCTTGTTTGAAGTCGTTGTTGTCCTTCACGTGCTTGAAGGAGTTTTCCTCGTAAACCTGCAGTCACAAACAAGAAAAACATTACATAGCACCTGTATAGAAATCATCATAAACCATGCTTATCATAGTGATCAAGGAATCTATGAAATAAACCATCGATTGAAAGCTTATTGAGAAAAATGAGTATATTTGTATTAATTTCAAAAGAAGAAAATCCTTACAACCTGAGCCTTGATGTTGCACAGGACTTTCCAGGGTCTGAAGCAGGAATCTCCTTTACTTTGATAAGCTCTGCACTCCTCCAACCAAGACGAATAGAGGTATGTAATATTTCCTCACAAAATTCTTAATTAACTGAGTCTAAATCTCAATAGCACTTAACTTCAAATATTCTAAAGCTTCAACTCCCTTTGAGGCTACCTAATGCCTCTTTTTATAGTAGAATAGAGGAGGTTTTCTGTTCCAACTATGAAGGGATAGAATCCTCCTTCAAAGGGATAAGCTCCTCACATCAAGGGGTTAGCTCCATAAGGGAAGGGATACATGCACCTCATAAGAGCGGTTCTATCACCGCAAGATATTTTCTAGAAGCTTCTAGAATTCACTTTTATTGAGCTTTTTGGAAATTACTTGCGCCTTTTTTATCTTACAGGGGTCCGCACCTATAAAAAAGAGAAATTGCGTTCAAGTACGCAGGCTAGCTGAACATTGGGTGCGGGACCACAGGCAAGATAGCAAGAAAGTGCGATACCAAAGTTTAGGAGAATTTTAGGAACTTTTCTCTGATTTTCAAGGCTTGACATGAGGAACTGATATGTTAGACTTGCAAAGGGAGCAGTATGAGTAATAGTGAGCTGATACACATAGAAGAATGTCAGGATGACAATTTTCAGTGTAACACATCTGCAACTATTGACAAAGCATCAGAGATTCATCAAACGATGAAACAAAAAGATGAAAAGATCCTTCAACTTCAAAAATAGTTACAAGAAGAAAAGAAGAGTGTTAGTCAACAGCTACAGGAACAAATCGCACAACTTCAAGAGAGTCTGCACCAACTGAAAATTTAGCCTCAAGGTGAAATTAATTCTAAAGATACTCAAATTCATGAATTACAACTCTCCATTGAGAAAATGAAAGATGTTCGAAAAATTGATGACTTTAGGAAAGAAGCTTTAGAATTAAACACCCTATTGGCACAACAACATGTCGTCTTTTGTCAAAAGTTAAGAAGCATCCTTGAATTGTGTGAACAAAGTGATTTGCTTGTGAATCGCATTTCCGATATGAGGATTAGTTTCAATGACATAGATGACAAGGCATACCAATTTTTTACTTGGAAGGATTATTCTGATAGCTGAAAGGCCAACCTGCCTAGAATTGAAGAATCAAAGAAAG
Organism: Pinus albicaulis; assembly: GCA_034641835.2. Classification (NCBI taxonomy): domain Eukaryota; kingdom Viridiplantae; phylum Streptophyta; class Pinopsida; order Pinales; family Pinaceae; genus Pinus; species Pinus albicaulis. Next base: position 1,616,546,088 of record CM076578.1, read on the forward strand.
AGATATTGTTCCCAGATTGGGATATACAACTAAATAAAGGTGAAACAGAGATAACCAGAGCTAAAGACATTTCCATGAATTTTGTGGAAACTGTCAGCCAAAACATGATTGAAGCAAATCTCATATATATATATATATATATATATATATATATATATCCTCTTGGTGCATTACCCTTGGTAAAAGAGTTGATAAGACAATGGGAGGAAGTGTCAAAAGTGAAAGAGGAGCATACTATGAAGATATAAATTTTATATTGGGAAAGATACTCGAGATATCTAGTGAAGCCTCACAGCCAATGGCTCATGCTTCATTGTCTTATAGACACATCCTCATACGTGCTACCTCCATTATCTGATGCTATTTTTACTGGACACCTACACATTAGGCCATGAAAACCTCCCGAGCTTAATCCTATCCTTAATATTCTTCAACTCAAGGAGCAAATGGAAGAAGGGACAACAGGAAAGCCCTCCAACAAATCACCCCTTGAGAAATTTGATGCTCGGAGGGTTTTGTAGGAACTCCATGATGGACCTGCAGGTGGACACTTCAGTGGAGATACTATTGCACATAAAATCCTTCATGAAGATTATTATTGGCCCACTATGTTCAAAGATTCTCATTCATATGTGAGAAAATGAAAAACATGCCAAACTACTGCTGGAAGACAAATAAAACTAGGCTTGCCATTGAAACCAGTCAACATTGATCAACCTTTCAAGAAATGGGGATTAGATATCATAGGTGATATTGTTCCTAACTCATCCAAGCAACATAAATACATTCTCACTGCAACATATTATCTTACTAAGTGGGTAGAGGCAATTCCACTAAAGGTAGCTAACTCAAGCAATAATTGAATTTATTAATCAATTCATTATTACTAGATTTGGATTACCCAATGCATTTATGTTTGATAATGCATCTTATTTTTCGGGAAATAGTATGATAGAATTTTCTCTTAAAAGAGGTTTTAAACTTAAATACTCTACTAACTACTATCACCAAGGGAATGGTTTAGCAAGATCAACAAAAAAAAATCTCATAATAATTGTCAAAAGAAATATTGATCAAAATCAGAGAAATTGGCATAAATATTTAACATTTGTACTATGGGAAGATATGATTACTCAAAAAGTCTCCATGTGAACTTCTCCATTCCATCTAGTTTATGGGAAAGAAGTTGTAATTCCTTCAAACATAGTTCTTCCCTCACTAACCCTAGTTTAATTTATTGAGGAAGTACCTTCTTCGTCCCTACAATTAAGAATGTCACAGATTGTTAAAATGGAAGAAGAAGGGAAAAATCCAAAATAACTCATGCTCATCACCAGCAAATAATAAAAAATTATTTTGATGCAAATTTTGTTTCCTTAAAAGACTTCCAAGTTGGAGATCTCGTACTAAAATGGGACAAAGCATATGAGGAAAAAGGTAACCATAATTAATTCCAAAGAATGTGGCTCAGAAGATTCCAAATCATTGAAAAAATTGGCCCATCAACCTTTATGTTGCAAGACCTTCAAGGGAGAAAATACTTACTCCGTGTTAATGGGCTAATCTTGAAAAAATTATTTTCTTAGAAGAAGATTTTCTTCTAAATGTATTATATCCCTTTCTCTTTTCTTTCTTTTTACAAAAATAATGTTTGATCACATACTTATGGTTGTTCACAACACCTCCAAATTATTTTATTTTTTTATTTTTGAAGAATAGAAATTTTTGAAGAAATAACTACCAACCTAGAAAATTAAATTAATACTATAGAACTCTAAAATATTTTTCGATCGAAAATTATAAATTTTGTAAACTCAAAATTTGTAAAGTCTTTTTAATCTATTATCAATTAGAAAAATGGTTCATCTTTACAAAGAAAATACTTTTAGTAACTAAGCATATTTAACTCTAAATATCATCCAAAACCCTTAAGGACTCAATGATTTTCCCCATCCATTGAAAATACCTTTTTTTAGAGTGTAATTCAAAAATATAAAAAAATTAAAAGGATAAGGAGTCTCATCATGAGCTTGCTTACCATGATCATAAGTTATTGATTAACTGACATTACCACAACTGCATACCAAATCAGGGTAATGGCTCATGATTACTAAAATCATAAGACAAGGGGTCTCATCACGAGCTAGCTTGTTCAGCCTAAATCATAACTAGTGAATGACATTGTCACTTTTTGGTCATCAAGCCAGGAAAATAACTTTTTAAGAAAAAAAAAGGAAAATGAGTAACTAAGGAGTTAAATCAAAGAAATTGTACATAAATGGATGGGACACTGAGTCATTGGTGGTTAAAAGGTAACCTTTATTAAGCTATTAATCTTTACTAGCAGCAGTGGCTCTACCTATGACAAAAGGAAAATTAAAAATCCAAGTTACAAAAAGAACACTTACTTTACCTTTTAAACCATATAATGATTGTTACAAAGAAAAGGAGATATTTATTTATGAAAGTTTTATAAAATATTAACGATATAGATGAGTTTTTTAAATTCAGAGTAATTTTATTCACTTAAATATTTTGAAAATAATTCTTGTTTCCTTGAATTATTTCTACTTATTTCAAGATACTAAAGAAATTGTTTTTCAGAGATAAGTGGTTCTTCTAGTGAATCACCAATTGTTGTGTAAATCAACAACCCCCATTATTTTAAAACATAGTTACTTTAGAAAATAATGGGGACCCTTTTGATTTTTATAGTTTAATAAAATAAACCCTTAGAGTATTTCTTTTTATAGGAATATGGGTCAAAAGGGGATGAAAATTTAAAAAATTGACTTTCCAAATAATTAAGTGGAGATAATTGAATTTCGCAAATCGCAAAATATTTACAAAACATATATACTTTGAAAATAATGATTTGAAACATATTTTTGATCCAGTGAATATAAAAAAAACACTTATATATGAGGAAAAAGTTGTATTTATAAGTAAATTTGATAAATAATATTGTGGGAACGACTTCTTCCACGTCATCCTATCAAATTTCACAAATCGCAATTTCTCCTGACACTCTTATTTGCTCCCGCTCATACTAACCAATGCGATAAAGCATATCGCATCGCATCATCACGAAAGCTCAACCGTTCTATTTTGTTACCACTCATAAATTGGTGATGTGATAAAGTGATCACATCGCACATTGCATATCACATGCTTATAAAAAAAACACATATTACATATTGTTAACTTTGCCTATATTGTGATTTTGATGTTATAATCAACAGAAACTCTAGCCTCATAATTATTTAATGAAGAGATTACACACGAGTCGCAATGTAATGTGGTAGATTTTTTTTTAATTGAGAAATGATTATAATGGCACGATAATCCATATTAGTTATCAATGTCATAAATTAGCGGTTTCTCGCCCATATCGCCATAATCATTTCCCTGCAATGAGCATTCAATTAATATCCCATTAGCATGTGAAGTCTCATCCATTTGCAATGTTTCTATTTACTATGGTATTTTTGTGTATTGTAAAACTAAAAGGTTCCTTCTTTCCACTTACTCTTTCTTATTTATCTACAAACAAGTTTGAGTAATCAAAGTTCTCCATAAATGTATAAGGCTTTAAAGAAACAAAAGAAGCATATGGCGCTTATTAATCATGTCCCTACTACGTCAGAGAGAACAAAGATGTTTCCATTGTTTACAAATACGACTTACTGAACTGAAAGTGGATCCTCTCTATTGGAATCTATGTATAAGATATTTGAAGACAAGAAACCTCGAAAAATCCATAGAAAAGCAACAGCTGATGCCCCAAATTCTTCTGAAGCTACAATTGGAGATGTAGTCAATTCATTCCTTCACCGAATCGTAGCAAGGCCCAAGATACTACCATTATACTCATATGGTAATATAGATTATCAACAATCTTAATATCGGCGATAGGTCTTTCCTTACCAGTAGAGGAACAATGATTGGTTCCTTTAAAGCGGAAGACCTAAAGAAAATGTACCATCTTCTAGACCCTCATAATATTTATGATAACGAATTCCTTGCAAATTTTGCTAACTAAAATGAACTCAAATCGGCAGGAATAAAGCAGTGGAGTAATAATCCTAACAAACACAAGAACGATGAAAAGGGTATGTATTATATTGATTCTCTTGCAAGTCCCTATTGTTATATCTCATCTATGATGTCTAGACTTTTTGGTTAGTCAGGCACGACTAGATTTTCAGTAGAATGGGTTCCCTTTATAGAAGAAGTAGTCGATGCTTATGTTATGGACTAGGGCAATACTCTGTAAAATAATATTGCCACCAAAATTTTAGAATATAGAAATAACCGCTCTATCTCTTCTAAAATATTTCCTCCATTTTATATGAGTGGCTATATTATGGACGTTGTATGTTTTAGATCAGATTTTCCAGCCATGGGCTGGAAATGGACTACCCAATATCCCATTCCCATTCATGTATTTCATATTATTCTATGGGAGTCCAAATATGAAAATCATTTTTACAAAATCTATCATGGAGTTATACTACCCCTTTTTGAAGTTATTTTCAATGAGAACGCCCCCAAAATTTCAAAATAGGTTCAAGCTAAATTTTCTTCTATAGGAAAGTTGTTTCATGAGGATTCATTCACCTATGTATGAGTATTTGGGAGCCTAGCTCATTCACATGTCTTACCCCTGTATGTTCCTGATAAACTTCTCGCAAGAGAAATCACATACCAAATTGTGGGAAATGGTCTGACCAAATTTTTGAAATAAGGCATTATGGCCTTCCTTTCCAATATTTTGGTCTATATGGACTGGACAAATACAAGCATGCTATAGTGTAAATTGGCCAAATAGATTCTTTGAAATTATTTACAATTCCAAACAAGAAATATGATCCCCTGAAAGTGGCCAATAATTTCACTACCCAAGTAAAAATCAAACCCTTTGTGCACGAAGATGATGATTTTGATGACTTATTTGAGTCTATTGAAAAATACGCTGCAGTTAAGAAGTTAGTAAATTTACGCCTTCACCCACCACAACTACTAATGTTTCAGCAATACAGAAATAAGAGACTAGAAACAATTCCACTCAAGATATTGTACGTCTCTCAAACCATGGCTCAGAAAGAAAGTGAATCAGTTATTAAGGATACTGAAGTCCTTAATACACTAGATCAAGATAAATCAATTGAACTTCAAACAATATATCTGGATTTACCTAGCAATCTCAAAGTTGTTTGGAAAGCGTTTGACCTCAAACTCCAAGAAGAATAATCAATCATGATTATTGACCAACAACAGATTGTACAAACTTCTCCTTCTACAGGTCAAGACCTGTTTATTGTTGGGCCTTCTAACAAAGTGGTAAGTATAGAGAGAATGGAATACATTATGGCCTTCCCAACCTCTGAAATTGTTCTAAATATTAAAGAAATCCCTCCCTTGGACATCTTTTATAGTCCCAGTCACAAGGTAGTTCTTAGTAGGCAGAAGAAAAGGAGAAGAATAGAGCATTCCCATACTCTCACTGAAGAAGATATGTCAATGGAAATTGTTTGGAAATATACTGATTCAGATCCTTCACATGATCTAACTTTTTTATCACAGTTTGTAGGAGCTTATCCATCTGCAACTATTAACAAAGTATCAGAGATTCATCAACTAATGAAACAAAAATATGAAAATATCCTTCAACTAGAAACATAGTTACGAGCATAAAATCATATTGTTAATCATCAGGTACAGGTACAAATCGCAAAACTTCAAAAGAGCCTGCACCAACTGAAAATTCAGCATCAAGGTGAAATTAATTCTTAAGATACTAAAATTCATCAATTACATGTCTCCATTGATAAAATGAAATATGTTCCAAAAATTGATGAGTTTAGGAAAGAAGCTTTATAATTAAACACCATATTAGCACAAAAACATGTCATATTTTTTTAGAAATTAACAAGCATCCTTGAATTGTGTGAGAAAATAGATTCACTTTTGAATCACATTGCTGATATGAGGATCAGTTTCAATGACATAGATGAGAAGGTATCCAAATTTGTTACTTGGCAGGATTATTTTGATGGCCGAAAGGCCAAGCTACCCAGAATTGAAGAATCAAAGAAAGAGATATTTTTCACAGATTGGGATATATAACTAAATAAAGAAGAAAGGGAAATAACTAGAGCTAAAGAAATTTCCATGAATGTTGTGGAAACTATCAGCCAAAACCTGATCACAGCAAATCTCATAGATAGATCTCCTCTTGGTGCATTAGCCTTGGTAAAGGATTTAATAAGACAATGGCAGGAAGTGTCAAAAGTGAAAGAGGAGCATATTATGAAGATAGAAAATTTAGATTGGGAAAGGTACTAGAGATATCTAGTGAAACCTCACAGCCAATGGCTCATGCTTCGTTGTCTTACGGATACTTCCTCATACATGCTACCTCCATTATCTGATGTTGTTTTTACTGGACACCTATGCATTAGGCCAGGCCAACCTCTCGAGGTTAAGCCTATTCTTAATTTTATTCAACTCAAGGATAAAATGGAAGAATGGAAAACAAGACAGTCCGGCAACAAATCACCCCTTTAATTTCTATATATGTTTTAATTTTACTTACTTTAAAGAGAGTTGTTTGACACCTCCTCAGTTTTTATTGTAATGACTATTTTAAGACTTATTAGTTTAATATTTAAACCACTTCATGTATTTTAAGCAGGGGTCCTAAAATTTTGAAAAGAAGACTTTACTGATGTTGCACTTCTGTACTCTTAAATTTTTTTGAATAGAAAAAGATGGACCGAGAGTTATCTCTCAAATGAGTCGAGTAAATATATATATGGTACGTTTATCTTAAATGTTTACTTAGAGTTTCATAGGAGAAATGGTTCATTGATATTATGATGTGTTGTTTTATATATTTGTTTGAACATAGTTTGACATCAATTCACTTTTGAACGTGTTATGATATTATCATTTATATGTATATGCAATACATGCATTATGTAAAATTTGTGATATAAGCTTCATTAAATTTATTTGATTAACTTCTTTATTAAATCAATTATGTTAAATGTTTTTCATACCTCTAAATGAATGTATGATATTTATTTTCACTTATTGAAATATTATTTTGTAGATCACACAAAGAAAAGGTTTCATCTCGGGATAGATAGAGATAGATCTAGATATCTAGATATAAATAGATATATTTATTATTTATTGCAAGCTTGCTTATTTTCCCATATATAAAATTCCACTTAGAGATAAAATCATTCATTCACTCCAACTATATTAAATTGGGAAACTGGTCCCACAAATCTAGGTGGAGCCACCATTCCAAACGAAAAAGGGACGGTTTTCAAATCCTCGACCAGGTGGTTTTACCCGATGTTGTTGAACCGATTTTCAGGGCCTCAACAGGTCACTAGAAAAACAATATCTATACAATTCCACATTCGTTGGCTTTCCTTGTTGTGGGAGCAACTAATGGCCTATAATCACATGCTTGGATTGTAAAGGGAGCATATAAGGGTCCAGATCAGTGAAATGTTAATCTTCCGTAGGGGATGGTCACCTGGAAGGTTTGGTTTGCTCCTAGAGGTTATGTAGCATGTGTGGAAGTTCAATTTGGTTTAGTTCCATCCATTCCACTTCCTTCACTGTACATGGGGAGTTGAATCACATCATATTAATCTCTCGTCGCATGTTTACCCAGTGGACCAAGTAGCTTGGCTAAATGTGGGAGGAGGGTGTTATATATTGGTATCAAAGCATGGGTCACCCCTTGGGGTGGACAGGTAGTGCTTTGGTCATGCATACATGTCAATTGCATATTTTTTCTTTATGCTTGTGGTCTATGTTTTTGGTCTGTATGCATGGTGTTGTTCATGGTCACAGTTGTGTTGCTATGTGAAGGTTGATGGTGTTGTTGTTGGATGTATTTTTTGTGAGTGCATGTTAATTATCCATTTCTAATGCATGTTAATGTTTTTATGTTGTTAATAGTTATGCATACGTTGACATGGTGATAGTTTTCATGCACGAGGTCATGGTATGAGGTCGGTATGGACATGCATTAGTAACTGGATAGTGGATGAAATGATATGTATATACTACTATGATTATGTTAATACATGTATTGCACTAATATGGTTGATCTTGAAGATGATATACCCTCTCCTGAAATATACTAAGGTATGTTGATAATGTTATGAATTGGTTTTAGCTGACATGGTATACTTGTAGGAAAGAGATCAAAGATGACTAGCAAGATGGTAGACTACAGTTCAAAAGACTCTCCCTATGGATCAAATGAGCATCATGGTGGTGGGAATCCTTATGACTTAGCAAACACATTGAGAAACTTGACAGAAGAAATAAGAAGTTACAATGGATAAAATGATAGGATCACTCAGGCATAGAGAAACAAGCAGAATTCAATGTAGTAATCCTTCATAGTTTCTCAAAATTATATAGACATAGACAACTTCATATCATTCATGGGCAGGAGGATAGTACTAATGTATAATATGGAAATACATCTCATGGTGGGCACAGGTTAGATAGGGATGACACGATTAGAGATGGTAGGCTCATGGATACACCAGATAGGAGAGGTGATGGACACATGTTCTATTCTATTTCTTGTTCTGACATGTATCATGATCATTTTCTTTATCATCCTTACATAAGGAATGACAGGGTATATTATCCATATGAGTTCAAGAAAACAAAACCACCTACCTTTGATGGATATTTGAATAAGTCATAGGATGCAGATGCATGGCTACCTGGGATGATGAAGTTCTTAGAGTTTCATGATTACACAAATAATATGATGGAAAGAGTAGCTATCTTCATCATAAAAGATAAAGCAGGAATCTCGTGGGAATATGTGAAGCGGGTCAGAGACATCAAGATAGAAGAGTTGAGTTGCCATTAATTCAAGAGAATTTTCATTAAGAAGTACTTATCAGAGAGGTACTATGACAGCTAAAGCCAAGAAATTCTATGAGTTAAATATGGGATTGATGATATATGAGGAGCATAAAACCAAGGTCCTAGAGTTTCTCATCTATGTACTGTACCTTAAGGACGAAAAACCTCAAGTTTAAATATTTTTCAGTAGATTTACATTAGAATTTAGAGATTTGATTGAGTATGATGACCCTTGGTCACTTGAGGAATTTATTGGGAAATTGAAGCATTGTTATGAGCATTCAAAGCATAATATAGAATCTTAGCAAGGGTGGAGAGGGAAAGATAAAGCTAAAGGTAAATGGCATACGGAAATAATAAGGACTTAGTATGTGGGTGAGAAAGAAAATGTTGCACGTCACAATCAATTCCACATAGTTAGAAAAGGACTTGGGTCATAGCCTAGAGGGTAGCAGAATCTAGGTGATGGTATAGGACCATTGCAATGTTGGATATGTGTTAAGGAGAATCACAAGAGAGATTGTCTGTGGTATCAGGGTGGGAGGCCTCATGTTTACAATGCATAGGAAGTGCACACTGTTGAGGATTTTGGGCAAAGCAGTCCTCTTAACTATCCAACGTTGGATAACATGAAGGCAGATCACTAGGCATCTATCATTGAGATGGACGGTAAGATTTTTGATCAAGTTATTTCTATTTTGATTGACCCTGGATGTAATTAGAGTTATGTTAACCCTGACTTGGTGGATAAATGTGGTTTGAATAAAGAAGTGCATGTATAATCTTGGTCAGTATAGTTGGCTATAGGTACAAAGAAAAGAGTTCATCATTCGGTAAAAGAGTGTGCATTGTGTTAGGGTCCTATAATTTATAGGATCACAAGGTGATTGAATATTTTCTCTCAATCATATGAAATTGTAAATAATATTGCATGTTGCAAATTATTTCAAAAATAAAATAAAATGAAAATAGGGTATTTTAAAATAATAATAAAATAGAATGAAAATTAAAAGAAAAGAAAAAGAATAAAACATGACGATGAAAGAACCCCATAAAAAAGAAGAAAAATAAATATGAAAGTGATGCAAATTCAAATGCCACTACTTGATAGAGAGTTTGATTCTTTAGGAATAAATTGAATGTTATGTGCATCTTTTTTAAAGTGCCACAACCCTCTGTCATTGTTTAGATCTTAAAGTGTAATCATGATAAAACAAGTTTCAATTTTTGTTAATTAGATTAGAGAATAAGTTAGCCAGACTATGTAATATTTTCTAATGCTAGTTAGGTAGATGAATGAGTTGATTCATTTGTTTAAGCTAGATCAATGAAAAAACAATGATAGATAAGATTAGATTAGGTGTTTTTCCCCTCTAGGAAAATAAAACAAGTGTCTGCACATCTAAATGAACCCTTGATTGGTCAGATTTATTCTTAGTTTAGGAAAAAAATTAAGTTAAAAAAATGCTCAAAGTGTGATATGTATGTTTTACAATAATTGCGCTTTATCTTAAGTTTGAGAAAAAATGTTTTTTATCCTAACTGTTGGGCCTATGTTATATTTTCCGCAAGTGAAAAAAAATCCTTTTGTCATATATGGTTAAGTTGCATGCTTCAATCGGTGGCATGGTCAACTCATTCCCAGATCAATGTCTGATAGTAATTTTTGTACCCCCCTACCCATCCTATATTTATCATCGGAGGGGCGGGGTCTGAAAATTTGTTTCCTCCCCGTCGGTCTGAACCCTACGTGCCATCCCCTTGCTATTTTGCACCACCCCCCTCACAAACCACTTAACACCTCGAACCCCCTCCTAAAATTTCCAACCCTTTGTCCTTTCCCGCCAGCATTTCTTGTGCGCTCCCCTCCACTGCTTTCCTAACACCTAGCCATGTCTATTATACAATTAATGTTTTCCGAGATAACATTTTGAATTTAATAACTACCTCGCTCCTCTAAAAGGACTATGCCATTACCATAAAACCCCCTATGGGCACCATTTTCAGTCCATTTCTCACAAATATTTCACTTTTTCTTATCTTTCGAATTGTGCTGGCACAATAAGCTTCTACAGCTGACAAAGAAACCAATCGCTCACTGGAAAAAGACATTGTTTCCACCTATATTCGACTATCAGTAAATCTCTGATAATCTCCCATTGTCAGTTTTCCCTTTCCTGTAATTTGAATAGTCAAACTTCCTCCTAAGAAGAAAAATAATGATAATCCAATCAACCCAATGCTCCCTCCCACAGTTTATCTTGATCATATTCCCCTTGCAAACATGGATTATAAAATCACAGAAACCAAATGTGAATTTGATCTCTTCAAGTTATATTGTTGGTTCGAGGATGATTTCACTGATCAAACTGATGAAATTGGACATCGGGAGTCCAATTTACCCTTATGTATTTTTCCTCAGACCTATCATTTACCTGATTTCATTAGAAAGTTTCATGCTTGTTATTTTCCCAATGAGAGAGTTTTTATGGCCCCAAGTGGGGAAATTTTGTTCACCATCACCCCTGAAACAATAAATCAGATGATGTAGGTCCCTTAGATAGAATTTAGCACCCCTTTTTCAGTAAAATCTTTGAATGACCTGTACCAAAAATTAGATTTCTCCAAGAGAGCCAAAAATTTCGAGATTTTTCTACCAGAAAATGCCTAATTACCCAAGAAGAATCCACCTTATGTTGCATCCATGTTTCCTAACCAAGCCAAGAAAATTATTTATGTTCTTTCATTTCTATTAGGATATTATTCAGATGAATGGATAGATGAGTCGATCTTAGGTTTTCTGTCAATTTTCTCTATTAATCAAAAACCCTCTCTTGTGTTTAATTTTAGTCAATTTATTGCTAACATATACATGAACAATTCCTAAAGTTTAGGGTGAGTAAATTTCTGTGCGATTAATATTTAATATAAGATTTAAGAACTAGTGCCATAGTAGATATCTTGGAATGTCTATGTTTCAAGTCTACAACAAGACCCATCGCTAGGACAAAGGTCGAGGAATAGCAGAGGAAAAATGAAGGGAAAATAGAGAAGGAGAGTGATAAAAACCGGTAGAGAGCAAGATATGAAAAACCAGATGCACAAATTAGAAAATTAATTTATTTACAAGTTTTATGTCTAATTATTAAAATTATTTATATTAAATAAATAATTTAGGAATTATTTTTAGTGAATTAAATTTTTTTAGAAAGTGAATTAAATTTTTTTATGTTTTTGGATTTTTTTTAAATTTTTAAATTTTTATTTTATTTTAATGAAATAATATATTTAATTAAAATAAAATAAAACTTGTATTTAGAAATTATAATATTATTTTTAATTGTAATTTTAGATTTATATTTTTATGTATAACAACTACATAAATATTAATAAAAATCTAACTTTATTAAATCTAATAAAATTATTTTGTTAATTTAATTTATAAATATTCATTAATTATTTTTATCATATAACTATTGAAAATATGTCTAACTTTATTTAAATAAATTAACATTATGTTGTTAATTTAATTTATTAATATTTATTATTTATTTTATTTATACTAATTCAAACAAATTAATATATTCAAATAAATAATTTGAATATATTAAATTGTTCAAATTAACAAATAATTATTAAGTTATTAATAAATTATTCAAGGATATGTTAAAATTATTGAGGAAATTAAGGCAGAACAAGAAATAAGAGGAAACAGAGGGAGGGAATAGAGGGATGGAAGGTTAATGGACGGAACAACTTTGCGTGAGCAGAAGGACCCAACATTTGCTAACTTCAATCCCGTTATCTATGTTGAGATTGTTGGGATCCTTTATGATTTCGTGGGCTTAACACATTTTTCTCTTATACTAATGGTTTTCTCTAGATATTATTTCAATATCTTCTAGGCAGACATGGTAGTTAGTCTTTGAATAATTCTCGGCGAGTGCAAAGGATCTTATTCTGCCATTCTTGATATTTGCCCCATATTCCTTGAGTTGGATTTTGAAGGACCTTCATGTTTCCCCAATGTAGCATTTACCACAGGAGCATTTGACTTTGTACACACCTTTTTGCTGCAGGTGATCAAAGTCATCCTTGACCGATTTCATCCTTTGCTTGATATTAATTGCTGGCTTCAAAGATGTGGTGATTCCATTTTTTCTTAGAAACCTGACCAACTTTTCAGTAACACCCTGGATATAAGGGAGATATGTTTTACCATTAAGGGTGAGGGATTCAACACATGGAGGTCTAGAAATGGTTCTAGACTTGGCTTTTAAGATGGCCTTGTCGATATGCTTGATTTTGTAATCGGTGCTTAAGAAAAAATTCTTTAGGTATTCTATTTCCTTATCCATGTGCTCCTTATCTTATATCCTAAAAGCTCTGTTGAAGAGAGTGTTGAGAACCCCCAACTTCTGGGATGGGTGGTGATGTGAATCAGCATGGAGGTATCTCTCCGAGTGCACTTTTTTTTCTGGAATACTTTATGACCTATCCATCCATCTCTATTTCTGAGGATAATAATATCAAGGAATGGAATGCAGTTATTCTTTTCTGTTTCCACTGTGAATTTGATGTCAACTGAAATGATATTGAGGTGGTTAAGGAAGTTTCCTAGCTTTGAATATCCATGATCCTGTTGTATGTTTAGAAGATGCATTATGCAGCCACTCCACAAACTCAATACAGGGAATCACTTTTGTGGAACACACAGAGCTCGTGTTTATTAATAATAATGAATCTGTTGTATGCTCTTGGATGGAGGATTCACGACGTAGAAATTTAGAATTATCAATTAATTTGACCTCGGTGCAGGGCAACCACTACGAAGGCTCGGAAACATTACACACAGGGCTTGGTGCTAACATGTATGTCAATAAAAAATACATGCGTAAGAGGTAATAACGCAAGCTTGCTAAACCGCATGACTGATTCGCACAACATCCTATGCACAAAGAAGGTGGCCAATATTTCCTCGCATGTTTTAAGTGACATTGAGTTGTATGTTTTAAACAAAGGTTTGAACTTTGCAATAACCCCCCTACGAATACCAATAGAATATATAATTTGTAGCCTCGAAGATAGCATTCAAGGTTTAAGTAATGAAGAAGAAAAATAATAGATTAGGAAATATTTTTCTTTGATCTTAAGAAAATATAAACCCCCAAAAAACAACCTAAGTAAGAACCAATTGTGTGCTCTTAGAAATCTGAGGAATAATGAAAACATTGTCATTCTCAAAGCAGACAAAGGCGGAGCCACATTTGTGATGAATAAAGATGATTATATCACAAAAATGAAGGAACACCTATACAACAGTGGTAGCTATAAAATCTCAAAGATAACCCCATCTCCAGGATCATCAAAGAGGTTAAGAAATTTGTCACTAATTCTAATCTTGATGAAAACCTCAAAAAGTGCTTTCTCCCCAATAGTGAAATCACCCCTAAGCTTTATGGTTCTCCAAAAATTCACAAAAGGATGTTCCCCTCGGACCTATCGTTAAAAAAATAGGCTCCCCTACCTTTGGATTATCTAAGTTTGTAGCCAAGTCCCCTGCTCCTCTAGTGAGAAAAATTGATTCCTATATAAACGATTCTAATCATTTTATAAATTTCATCAAAAAATACAAGCTGGATCCTGAAGACAAGATCGTGAGTTTTTACGTAACAAAAATTTTCATAAAGATTCCATTGGAAGAAGCCATCCAAGTTGTTAGGGAGGTTGTGGACACAGAGATTGCTAAGATTTCTTAGCTATTTCTACATTCTACTTTCTTCACCTTTCATGGAGAATTCTTTGAGAAAACCACTAGAGTGGCTTTGGGGTCACCATTATCACCAATAGTGGCTAACCTTGTTATGAAGAAATTTTAGAAGAAATATATAGACACCTATCCTCTTAAGCCCAAATATTGGACTAGGTTTGTTGATGATACCAACCTGAATTGGCTTCATGGAGATTCAAAGCTAGACATCTTCCTTAACCACCTCAATTCCATTTCAGATGACATCAAATTCACATTGGAAATAGAAGAGAATAATTGCATTCCAATCCTCGATATTCTTTTGCTCATAAATAGAGATGGATCGATAGGTCATAAAGTATTCCAGAAAAAAGTGCACTCG
Source organism: Pinus albicaulis (assembly GCA_034641835.2). Classification (NCBI taxonomy): domain Eukaryota; kingdom Viridiplantae; phylum Streptophyta; class Pinopsida; order Pinales; family Pinaceae; genus Pinus; species Pinus albicaulis. Next base: position 1,616,561,138 of record CM076578.1, read on the forward strand.
GATAACTACCTCCATGTCGATTCTCATCACCACCCATCCCAGAAGTTGGGGGTTCTAAACTCTCTCTTCACCAGAGCTTTTAGGATAGCAGATAAGGAGCATGTGGATAAGGAAATAGAATTTCTAAAGAATGTTTTCTTAATCACCAGTTACAAACACAAGAATTTCGATAATGCCATCTTAAAAGCCAAGTCTAGAACCATTTCCAGACCTCCCTCTATCAACGGCGCCACCCTTAATGGTAAAGCATATCTCCCTTATATCCAAGGTGTTACTGACAAGTTGGCAAGGGGTCTAAGAAAAAAGAGAATCACCACATATTTCAAGCCATTAATTACTATCAAGCAAAGGATGAAATCGGTTAAGGATGACCTTGATCACTTGCAACAAAAAGGAGTGTACAAAGTCAAATGCTGTTGTGGTAAATGCTACATTCGGGAAATAGGAAGGCCCTTCAAAACCCAGCTCAAGGAACATGGGGCAAATATAAAAAATGGCATAATAATATCCTCTACACTCGCCAAGTATTATTCAAAGACTAACAACCATGTCTGCCTAGAAGATACTTAAATAATCTCTAGAGAAAACCTTTACTATAAGAGAAAAATGCGTGAAGCCCTCGAAATCATAAAGGAGTCCAACAATCTCAAAAGATATAACGGGATTGAAGTCGGCAAAAGTTGGGTCCATGTGCTCATACAAAGTTGTTCCATCCATTAACCTTCCATCCCTCGATTCTTTCCCTTCGTTTCCTCTTATTCCTCTTTATGCCTTAATTTCCTCAATAATTTTAACATATCCTTGAATAATTTATCAATAACTTAATAATTATTAATTAATTTGAACAATTTAATATATTCAAATTCTTTATTTGAATATATTAATTTGTTTAAATTAGTATAAATAAAATAAATAATAAATATTTATCAATTGAATTAACAACATAATTTTAATTGATTTAAATAAAGTTAGACATATTTTTAATAGTTATATAAATAAAAATAATTAACAAAATATTTATAAATTAAATTAACAAAATAATAAAAATAGATTTAATAAAGTTTTATTTTTATTAATATTTATGTAGTTGTTATATATAAAAATATGAAATCTAAATTAAAAATTAAAAATAATATTATAATTTCTAAATACAAGTTTTATTTTATTTTAATTAAATATATTATTTCATTAAAATAAAAAAAAATTTAAAAATTTTCAAAAACATAAAAAAAAAAAAATTAATCACTTTAAAAAAAAAATCACTAAAATTATTTCTTTAATATAAATAATTTTAATAATTAGACATAAAACTTGTAAATAAATTAATTTTATAATTTGTGCATCTAGTTTTTCATAACTTTTCTCTGTCATTTTTTATCGCTCTCCTTCTCTACTTATCCCTTCATTTTTCCTCTGTTATTCCTCGACCTTTGTCTTGACGACTTGTCTTGTTGTAGACTCGAAACATCGACACTCTAAGATTTCTACTATGGCGCTAGTTCTGAAATCTGATATAAAAATTCCTAAGGTTACCAATTTAAGGAACATTCAAGTATGCCTCAATTCTTGTCTACATGTTCATATATTATCAGGAAGATGGGTTCCCATGCTCACTGCAGAAGTTAGATGAAGAAGGAAACCCACAATCAGTGATTTTCTGGATTTCTTTGGTGAGGAAAGATTCAGATGAGTACAAATTCAAATATTACACAGAGAATTTCATTCATCTAGTCATGAGTTTTTTGACCAGCTATGCAGAGCCAAGAATCAGTGATGAGATTCAGAAAATTTTGCACCTAACTGAGCAAGCCAAAACAGGAGATTGGTACCTCTATTAGAACTACACATAAATAAGAGTGTATGGGTGTGCGATGAAACCATACAAACTACCTAAATACCTCCCGATGAGAGTATTTTCTCTATAATACATAAGACAAATGATTAATGTTGATGAAATACATTTTTTTTTAGCCAAAAATATGTCTCATTTCAGCATAGAGACATTGGTTGGTACCTTTATTTATAACAACAGGGAAGCTGGTAAAGAAGAAGATAAGCTCCTGAAACAAATGAATTTTAGTTTTAGCTTTACATGGTCTTATGATCCATTTGGCCTAGTCTCCAAGCTAAGGGTGGAACAAAAAACCACTCGTTATGTACACACATAGAGGCCACAGATTTAAAGGTACATGAATCCGTTGGAATGGGCAGAGAACACCTTACATGAAGTAGAGGAGAATCTCATGTCCACCTCTACTTCACAGACTCCTACTCCTCAAGAGAAGACATGGAAGAGACAAAGAGAGGAAGGACCCCCTTCAGTTATAGGAAGATCAACAAAGGAACTTAAAATAATCTACAGAAAGAAAGATAAAATTAATCCTAAGAAAAATTTGGAAAAAGAAACAGAACAAGAAGCCATCATAGTCATCAAAGATGCACTTTCTTCTACACAATCATGTATCAAATTCACAAGGTCCCTAGAAGTAGAAACAATGTTACAAGACCATGAGGACCCAACCCAAACATGTGGGATAATTCAGGGAGATACAGAGAAAATTATTTTTGACAAATACAAAGAGAAAAAGCTCAAGAATGAGATCCTTAAAGGCAGCACCTACACCTTATTGAAAACCTTATTGAAAACTCCTAAAAACATAAAATTCAAAGGCAAAAGAAAACACTAATGTTTGAAATCTATCTAAAAAGTTTTGAGGATGTTTTACTTAGTTTGTAATCAAACCATGAAGAATTTTTTCCTATCTTAGCAAAAATCAAAACATTCAATAATGGTTTTAAGTGAAATTCAGGCCTTAGTAAGCTTAAGACTCTTCTAAATTTGCAAATTAAAATAGAACTTAGTTTTCATAAAAGAAAGGGTTGCAATAAGTTCAATTGCTCAGCAAGAAAACAACAGCATACCTGTAAGCTAAGGTATATGATGGTTTCTAATAGAGAGAAGCAAGAAAGTAGGGAAAACACTTACTTGTAAAATGCAAATTAGATGTAAAACCACTCAGACACAAGAATTGTTGAAAGAAATTCACACATAAGACTTTGAAAGTCAAGATAAGTTGGGGAAAACATAGATAATCTGGTAATCTTGCTACTGAAAAGAGAATTCTTAATTTTTCAAAAATTTTCCACAAGACTACAAGTTCTAAAAGAGAACAGTGCGGTACCGCACTATTCTGAACTAAGAGGCTACCGCACTATTTTTAAACAAAAACTACGGAGGCCAAGAAAAACACAGAAAAAATAAAAATTCAGATTTAATTTTAAGGGATTCTGGTAAGTTATCTACCCAACCCAGTTTTAGAATAATCAAAATCAAAAAATTAAACTGAAAAGTAAAAAGAGAAACTAAGTTCTATTCCCCAACGGAGTCGCCATTTTGTTATACGGATAAATCCTTCTTGTGGACAAGAACGATCTCCGTAGTATCCTAAGGATATCTAGAAACAGACAATCAAATGCAAACCATTTTCTCTAGATTATTTGTGATTTAGAATTATTAATAACAAAGTATGAGGACATGCCCCCACCTGAAGTCCAAACCTTGTCGAAATATTCTATCCAGTTGCTCCAAAACAAGTCACTTCAGCATGTGAAACCTACGATAAAAGATAGAAAAAAGAATTTAAAGTACCTGCAAGATATAATAATTGTGAAAACACTAATATATCTCAGTGATCAAGGAATACAAGAATTGAAATACTCAAATAGATATATGAACAATTCAATGAGAAAATAAAATCCATTTGTATTAACTTGTATAATAAGAACTAACCTTACAATCTTTCGCATTGATGTTATATAGGTTCTTCCGGGGTCCTGAACAATCGTTCTCTCTTAGATTGACAAGCCTTCTTCTCTTTGAACTATCATAAAGTTATGGACATGAGTGTCTGATCATTCTCATATAAAAAATGGCTAGTATAGAGAGTATGCTCTCTTAAGAATTCTTCAACAATTACCACATATGTGTCTACATTTACAAGCTACCATCTACCCTTGAGACTGAAACATGAGATTAATTTATAGGAAAAAGGAGATAGTTTTAGTTCCATGAAGAGGGGGATAGATTCCTCTCATGAAGGGATTTGAGCTCCATAGACCAAGGGATAAGCTCCATGAGTGAAGGGATAGAGCTCATGAGTATAGGATAAAGATCGAACTGAACGCACTTCTAGAAGCTTCCAGTTGGGAGAATATTCATCTAGATGGGCTTCTAGAACTTACTTTTACCTTTATTTGATTTTTTACGAGGGTCAGCAGGTATAATATGCAAAACGTGCGGGATGTGCCCCGGGCTATAGAAAAAATATCTGTGGATCCATAGGCAAGGGCTAGGAAAAGTGCGCAGTTAGTCGTTTTAAGGCTTTAATGAGCTTTTATCCAATTCCAAGACTTGGTTTGGGAAATTTTGGGTTTTAGAATTCTAAGGGAGCATAATATAGGTAATGATGAACCTATATTGACGGTTGAATTTCATAGTGACAAAATAACGTGTAACATATTTCCCCCTAAAGTGAAAAGTATGAGGTAGTTCTGAAGAGTGAAGTGCTTTATATTTCTAAGGATTGGATTGCAAACATACCAGTCGAAAGCCTATAAAAACATTCAATGCAAGCATATATATGTATATCATCGCTGAGGTAGGCATTCCCATACTCAGATCAAAACTAACTACATGTTCTGGTATAGAAATGATTTTAAAATTACATCAATAGTAGACACAGCATGGACGCAGCCATCTGTCAGAAATATTCTACTGTATCATGAATAATAAAAATCCTCACCGCCTAGATGGTAGAAACTAAATCCAGGGTCTTGATTTCCACTTCCCAAACTAGTACGATTATATCCATGCGATTGATTGTGTCGAAGTCAAACATGGTAGAAACCACTTGATTACCAGTCAATGATGTGAAATCTTAACAAGTGTGAGAGAAACCACCAATAATGATAATGGCTCTCAAAGTACTCAGTACAATCCATGAAGCGTGAATGAATGATTTGTCGTCGAACACTTCACAGAATCATTCAATCGAAGGTCAATGATGTAACCTGTCATCGAAGGTGAGAAATCTTCCATTAGGGCATGGAGATCCCAAGGTACTGATAGGATTCTAGATCAAATTTCTAGATGATGAGCTTTCCTCGATAGAAAGCAACCCGTCGTAGGAAAGCCCACGATACGAAACCATTAGATCAAGTTTTGAAGAAATATTTGCAAGGACTGACCCAGGGATGGTCAACACGAATGGAGACAAATGTTTGCAATGAATGGTTTATTTAAACTATCTCTTGAACACATAACGACACTGCAAATGGTTTGGAAATAATTGAACTAAATCTAATACCCAAAAACCACCTGAAGACTTTTAATGTGGTCTGATTAATTGTTAGACAAAGAATTTTCCAAACCCAGGTACAAGTGTGACAAAAAAGTGTCATGTTCAATAGTGCTATATTGCTTTTCAAAGCAAGGGTGACAACTGGATTCATTTTCTCTTTTTCCCCCACCATTTCTGGCAAGTACCTCTTTATTTTTGACAAGCTTGTGGAGGATAACATTTGCTTGTTGTGTAAGCTCATCCTTCATATGAGTCCAACTTAGTATTAAAATCGAACCCTAAGAAGGATTGGTTTGTTCTTGTTTTTAATCGACGGGTCCTTTACTATTAAATTTTAACGAGTCCAGTATAGGTTAAACTCGACGTTTTTCAATTTTAGGGAGTCAAAAGAAAAAACATAAGAACAATCCGTGGTTGTAATTTTTCGTAAATTTAGTCTCTCAAGCCTGAAAAAGGATAAAATAATACAAGATATAACTCTATTGACCATGATTAATCAACGTATACCTTTTTCGTAAATAGTCCATCTCAATCCGGAAAAGGGGTAAACTTATACTAAAAGGACGACTGTTCATTTCCTTTAACGAGTTAGAATCATCAAGTACTTGGCGATCTTTTCATATTTAGAGAGTCTAAAGAAGGCTTAAAATAGAACTCCAGGGTTTTTCTTTTCTTGTAATTTTCAAGAGCCCGAAAAAGTGATAAAAGTGTACTCATCATCAAAATAATTCTTTTCACTGGAAAAATCTGTATTCTACACAAAAATTCAAAAGATTAAACATACATGTTTCCAATAAGTAAAAACATTGAAAATTTACTTTTTAAAGTGGAAAATAAATAAAATACAATATTTTATTCATTCAAAAAATCTTATAAAAAAGATTTTAACAAAGTCATTTTCACCTTTTGTCTTCAGAGTTGTAAATTGAGAGCTTTTGGAAAAAAGTTCCGGAGTTGATAACGGGAGAACTGATTGCTCAAATCAAGATTCGTCAGAACCAGGTAATCCACAACACTATTCTCTTCATTTCTATCCAAATAAATTCTCTTTTTAGGTTTTAAAATCATTTTTTGAGGAGAAATTAGGTTTAAAATTCGGCTCTCGGGGTTCTGCAGGTCATACATGCGTTACCTGCGGACCCTGATAATTTTATTAAAGGAAAATTATTGGGCTACCGCGGTTTTCATGTAGATTGTGTGTGGACGTCCGCATTGTCTCTGCATGAAAACTGTAGAGGTGCCGTGACCAAATGAAAATTGATAATTTCTCTTAAAAATGGTTAAAATTTATTACTCTAAGAGTTTCTAATCTTCAAATGCGTCCATTTGTATACTATTCCACAATGCTAGAGTGGAGAGAACGTGAGAATGAAGGTATAGATGATGTGGCTATGAATGATCAAGCCACAATGTGTGCGCTTCAAAATTGTGGTTTGTATAAATTTTGGGCAATTCAAGGTATGATGGCACAAGTGGAACTGGTGACATGGCTAGTGAACAAGTGGGATGTTCAAATTTAGTGCTTTATCATTGGCGATCATTGGCTTGAACTTGAGCTCTAAGATATTTATTTTCTCACTGGATTGTCCAAAAGAGGAGAAAACATTTTTTTTTTCGGAGCTAGGCAGGGTGGCCTACTCGTTGCTAGTTGCAAACAATATTTTTGCAGTGATGAAGCATATCCCAAAGATAACTACATAGATATAAAGACTATCTTGCAACTTGATCTTAAATTTATTGTAGTCACAGTAACCAGGTTGTGTGGAAGCACAAATCCACATGTGGCCACCAAGTCTCAGATGCAGACAGTAGTTGAATGTTTTAGAGACACCATTTTCAACTGGTGCGAAGGGGTATTGGCCAATATGAAAGGAAAACTGACGAGAGAAAAAAATGCAAAGTTGAAAACCTTTGGGTATGGCAACATCTTGATCTCTTTTTCTTTTTAGATGATTCCATTCCTCACCCCTCAGCTTATTCCTATTTATCGTGGTGAAATTAGAGAGCCTCGTATGGTATGATGGGTTGCATTGATGGCCCGCCATGGTGGTGATGATAGTACGGTGGTTTGGTTTACTCCTACATATTTTATGTGGCTGTGAAACCAAATCTTCACAATTGAAGATTTCCCATATGCAGGTATATACTTTAGAGGTGATCTCGAGATGTCCTTACTTCCAGGGGCACAATGGGACGAATCAGGTAAGCGAATCATTTTGATGTGTTTTAACTCTAATTTTTATTTTTATTTTAAATCGTCCAATACTGATGAAAAAAATTTAAATGCAGATGTTGGTCCATGACGGCCAGCTACACTCTGCTACTTTGAAAGGTGGCAAATAGAGCCCATAGCACAGCCACAGGATCGGGTAGCAGAAATCCTCACTAAAATAGAACACAACCTAGAGAGGTTGACTATAGATATCCCTGATACATTGACAGACGACGGTCCTCTTCATATCCAGAGACATGTTACTGGTGTTCCAGGCCATTTTAGGAGATTCCTGCACAAGGTGGCGCATTCGATATTCTACTACCATGATCATCACCACAGATAGTGGATGATCATCATGGATTGACATATTTTGTTTTTTGTATCAGTATCTTTTAGATCATAAGGTGTTTTAAACCTATGATCATAGACGATGTAATATTTTTTTGAAAACAAAAACTCCTATCTATGATATTACTAGGTTCTCTGATTATCTTGTTCAATATGTATCGAATGTTGTTTTGGTTTACTGTTTAACTTTGAAAATGTCTATTTAGAACATGATTAGCTAATGCATCAGCCAATATGTTTAAATTTCTTGAAATGTGTTGGTATTCGATGTAATCAAATTTCCTTTCCAACAGATGAACCTTCAAAAAAAATCTCAATAACACTGAATTTTTAATTGCGTATACTTTGTTTAAATGTAATACAATGAGTTTTGAATCTAACCTTATGATCAAACGTCGAATACCAAATGAAATGGCATCAGATAATAACTCAATCATTGCACTATATTCTGCAATATTATTCGTTGTTTGACCAAGGCTCACCCCATGCATAGAAACTAACTCATCAGTGGGTGAATAGATAACCGAGGCTACGGAAGAAAGATTTCGTGTACTATGACAGAAACTATCAGCAAAATGAACGTATGTTTGAAGGGATGTCGACATCTGCAATATCAAGAGTAATCAAGATAAGTAGAGATAGTAGTAAAAACTACACACACTTATCTAATCTAAGGCACACTAACTGAAAAATAACTAATATACAAGTGAGATCTTCACACAAGAATCAAGCATAATATCTCTTCAGATAAATACCATTTATGGGCTTATCTAGAGAGACCCCATCATAATCAGTCAATTCATAGGCCCCTTTGGCAAGCACTCGCTTGACAATGTAAGGACCATGCCACATTGGTTCAAATTTCCCAGCTCCTAGCTTATCGTTAGCTTGATCATATACTAAGACTAGGTCACCCTCTGAAAAAACATGAGGTGTAACACTTCAATCATACTCAGCTTTAACTCTTTTTTTATGAGCTTCGGCTACTAATGCAGTGGTGCACCAAGTCTCATCTAATTGTGCTAATTATAAAAGTGTTTTTCCTCTTCAAAGGTAGCTGGTAGTAACTCTATGGCTAATTGGAGTGATGGTATTTTGCATTCAATGGGTAACACATCTTCTAAACTGTAAACCAGTTGAAAAGGAGTGAAACCTGTTGTAGTTTTTGCTAAGGTTATGTATGCCTATAATGCCGAGAAAAGCATGGTATGCCAACTCTATTTGTGAGTTTCGATAATCCGTTTGAAGATGGTGGTTAAAACTTTATTGACAGCTTCAACCTGACCATTAGCCTATAGGTAATATGGAGTAGAGTTATCATGGTGCAGGCCAAGTTGATCATAAAGTTTGGTCATCATTTTATTTCGAAATGCACTCCCATGTTTAGTGATAATAGCTTCGGGTGCGCCAAAATGAGCAATCATATATTTGAATACGAACATAGCTATATTTTTTCCATCTGCCGTGAATGTTGGCATCGCCTCGGCCCATTTGGTAAAGTAATCTACAATGAGAATAATATACCCATGCCCCTCGGCCGAGTGAGGGTTACAGGTAATGAAATAAATGCCCCATTTTGCAAAATGACCGACAAAAATTATGGGGTGAAGATGAGTTGGTGGTGCATGCATATTTCGATAAAATATTTGATAGTTGTGGCATTTTCGGGCCGCAAGAATCAAATATTTGAATAATGATGGCCAAAAATAACTAGCGCACAATATCTTTTGGGCTGTGGCATACCCAAAAATATGACCACCACATTCTCCAGAGTGGCAGTCATTCAAACCCTTTCATCTTCTTCATGAGTTATACAATGTCAAAAAATATAATCCACACCACGACAATAAAGTGTGTCCCCAACAATATTGTATTGTTGAGATTGGTAAGGAATATTTCATCGATTTGAATGTGAAAGCTCATGCCGAAATGTTTGGGTTTGAATATAAATGATGATATCTCCATACCATGGATCTAATGTACTGATAAGAAAAAAAGATTCATCCACAATGGGATGCTCTATCAGAGTTTCCGTCTCAGTATTGGGAAAGTAACACATAAGTTCTGCAAACACCGGCGATTTATTTGATTTAGAATTTTCGAATTCAAAATAAAACTCTTGTAGGATAACAATCCATTTAGATTATTTTCCCTTGATCAATTGTTTTGTCAAAATATACATCATTGGGTAGCAATTAGAAATTACAGTTGTCTTGCATAACAGTATGTAATGACGAAATCTTTGGACAGCTTGAACGGCTGCCAAGGCCAATTTTTCCACATGTGAATATTTAATTTCGGTTTGATTCAGATTCCTACTTAGATAGTAAATCACATGCTCATTGTGAAATTCATCCTCTTGAACTAAAACCATTCCAATGGTGGAATTAGAGGCTGTTGGGTATAAAATTAATCCTGGTTGTAATTGAGTGGATGCAATAACGGTGGATGGGGTAATGCTTTTTTTAGAGCATCAAAATATCGATCAGCAATATCATCCCAAATAAAAGGAAAATTCTATTTCAACAACCTTGTAAATCCTTTTGTTAACTCATCATAGTTCCGAATAAATCTACGCAGAAAGTTTGCTTTCCCTTGCAAACTTTGGAGTTGGTGAAGTGTGGAAGGAGGAGGTAAATTTATTATGGCCTCAACCTTCAAAGGATCAACATGAATGCCGACTTTGGAAACAATGAATCCCAGTAATCGTCTAGACTGCACACAAAAAACACTGGTGCCGATTCAAACGAATCTTGTAATGCCTACATCTCATAAAAATTTCTCGTAAATGAGTAGGAGGATCTTCCCTATGTAATGAGTGAGCAGGTAAATAATCCAAATAAGGATGCACATTGTGTTTGATGTCATGAAAAGCATAAGACATTGCCCTTTGAAAATTTGCACTATCATTTTTTAATCCGAAAGGTAATTTACAGTAAGAAAATGTTCCCCAAGGATAAATAAACGTTGTTTTAGGCTGATCAGCAGGGAGTATATTTATTTGATTATATCCGGAAAATCCATCCATAAATTAAAACATCTCATTTCTGGCACAATCTTCAATGATTTGGTCGATATAAGGGGTAAGATAATTGTCCTTTAGACAAGCTTTATTAATATCCCTATAATCAACACATACTCATATATTCCCTTGTTTTTTGGTAACGGGAACTATATTAGATACCCAATATGTTAATGGGATTGCATAAATAAATATTGCTCTTAGTAGTTTCTCAACTTCAGCTTTAATAGTAGCAACTTTTCGTGGATGTATCAGACGTAAATTTTGTCTAATAGGCTTTTCATCTGGGTATGTCTTTATTTCATGAATGACAATTTTTGGATCAATTCTTGGCATTTCTTCGTAGGACCAGGAAAATATGTCACGGAATTCCTGAAATAGGGCTTTATACGTATTAATTTCATCAATCGTACAAGAAGCTCCTATATGAATGTTTTCAATACTTTCGGGTTTAACTGATATGTCAATAGGGACAGTTGTAGAAATGTTTCCAAAATTTATCTCAGGATCTAAATTTGTAATTGTGATTGGATTTTGTGGTTCCTTGACATAATCGATTGTACAAATCGATGAAAAATAATTTTCAAATCTATCAAGTTCAGGTAAAAACAAATATCTATGGCGTATATCATCCCAGGGTAATTCATCCATAGAAAAAAATTCACGAATACTTTCATCAGTATAAAGAACTTGTTGAAAAGGATTGGAAATAGATGTAAAGGCTAAGCTTGAAGAAGATTCTTCAATGAACACATTCATTGGATTAGGATCAGTTGAAGGTGTGTTGGAAAATTATTGTACTGTTGTATATGCTATCTCAAAAGGACTCAAAGGCATCTCGCCATTGAAAGAATCCATTTCTGACTCTGAAGGAACTATCCAAGGATAATCAAATGGAATAGTGCTTGATGAAATCATATTGATATTAGAAATGGTATGTGGCATGTTGGGCAGAGGCATAGAAAAATTTCCCATCAAAACATAATATTTTACTAAACCTACTCCAACATCTTCATAAGGAATAATCGATTTTCCAACATGTTGAATACTATCTCTGGAAGCTAGATCAGATGAATAATATGACAACTAATCGATTTTCACAATCTTTCCTTTATGAGGAAACATGATTAACCGAAAGATGGAAGACATGACAGCAGTCATAGCATAAGACCAACTTCGACCCAAAAAAAGGTTTTAATCCAGAGGGGCATCAACTATTTCCAAATCTAGATTAACAGTTTTACCTTCAACCTCTATAGGTAGATCCTACAAAATTCCATACTGATGGAACCCTCTACCATCAAAATCTTTAAGGATTTTCAGAGATTGGTTGATCGTTGGAGAACCAAGAATTTTCCAACAATTTAATGACATAATGCACATGGATGCCCCCTCATCAATTAAAATATGAAAAATTCATTTGTTTTTTACTAATACCGGAATCTGAAAAGCCATCTGATGGGGGAGTCTCGGTGTAAAATTTTCTAAATCGAAGACCATAAGGTTATAATCCTGAGGATCTATAGCTCCAATAGCTGATAAAATTAATTTCCTCTATGATGGACATGATTGCAGCACTTCTAAGGCCGACATTGCTAAAGGGGAAATCACCAAATCCTCAACAATGTTGTAGTTCTGAGTAGCTCTTGCATGTGGATTGAAGGCTGAATTTTGAAGTACACCTTTAATAGGCAATTTAATTACTAGATCAGGATTTGGTTTCTTGATATGAAGTGGATCGGAAACCAAAGGAGATGTAGCTGGTGTTGAATTATAATTTTCTACTTCTTTACCAGTAACAGGATTTTTACTTCCATAGTGTTACGATCGTGTCACAACCATAACCTCAGACATCATTAAAATATTTGCTGATGAGTGGGAAGAAGATCCTATCATTTTGCTATCTTGAGTAGGAAAATGATCCTTCAAGACAGCGGGTGTGGGTGAACATTTGATGAATTTAGAGATCTCAGATCGATGTGAGCACTCTTTAGTAAAGTGATCCTCGTCACAGATAAGACAAGGATAACGAGGTTTTAGTTTATTGTCAGATGGTTCAGTTTTTTCAGTTTTCTCTTTGGGTGACGAAGTCTATTTTCTTTTATTCTTATCTTTCTTCTTATTACCAGTTTTGGATTTAGCTATAGATGAATCTACAATGTGAATGTCGGCAGAAGTTTCAAGGGAAGAATCTCCTTTTGGTGAATCAGGTAAAGTTATTGTAGGAGAAATAGTTTTTGAGGACTTCTTCTTACTTTTATTTTTGTTAAATAAACCAATTACACCATTTGTAGCATGGGACCCTGTAGGAGCTGTAGTTATTTGACCAGGACGTGGTAAATCAAGAATTTTTTCATATAAAATACCAGACTCTGTATATACAAGGTCTAAGTACTGAGCTTGAGCAATGACCTGTTCTTCAGTAACAACTCCTCCCTTATCCACATCTTCAATGATCTTTGGAAGCAATGACTTGATGAACCATTCTGCCAAGATCTAATTCGGAATAAAAACTTTCACCAAACGTCTTCTACGTCTCAATTCATGTATGTGATCGGATATGTACGTAGACATATATTGTTTTAATGAATTCAATAATTCTGTGCCATTGTCGTATCTGAATGGAAACTAAAAATGTGTTAAGAAAGCAGTTGCTAAAGAATTGAAATTTTTAAATGACCCATGTGGTAATTCAATGTACCATTTTGTAGCTAATCCTATCAATGTTCTCTAAAACAGTCGTAATCGAATAGAATCATCAATCAAAGAGTTGGATGTGCACCAGAGGTGGTAAGTCATGACATGGTTCGATGGGTCCTCTCCTGATTTCCCTTCAAATTTAGGGATATCACTAGGCAACTTATTTGGCATTTGTGGCCAATACAGAATATAATATATGGGATCATTTGTTAGGCGTGAAAAATCAGGTAAATCCAAAGTTTCTATGAATGGAAACCGATGGTTAGGGTCTTGATCGAATTGATAACCTTGCGGAACTATACTAGTACCAAGAGGAGGATATCCAGGATATCCTGGAATAGCTTGTACGTTTGGGATTGGAATACCTCCTGGGTAACTAGCATTAGCTAGACAATATTGGGGTTTAGCCAGTATCTCATATGTGTAACTAGGGTATGGTTGATGTTGCTATACTGGATTTTGTGTTGTAGGCCGATATTGATACTACCCTTGATATGGTTGATAAAAAAGCTAAGGTTGGCTTGTTATAATTGTACGTGTACCAGGTTGTCCTGTAAGCAGCTGAATAGTAGTCTGGATTGTAGGTCCAGGTTGTGGTGCAAAGACTATAGGGATTTGTTATGATATTTGAGGGGCTGTAGAAATAGTGGCTATAGATACTCTAGGAATAGGTGCGGTAGCTTGATCAAAAGTTGGTGCAGTAGTTAAAGTTGGAGTTCTAAGTGTACTCGGACCAGGCTACTGAACTATACCAGATGCAAGTACCTGAATTGTAGGTTGAACAGGTTGGACAGGTTGTTCGATTTGACTATAACCCATTGGCTGACCAGGTTGATAATAGGGTACTTTCACATTAGGTTTCAAATTTTGTTGAACTTGTGATGGATCCCACACTGTGTTTACTCCGGGTTATGAAGGTCCCATTGAAGGTTGTGCTGCATAAGAAGGAACATAACCAGGTTGATAATTTGGAACATATGCTTGATAATTAGCTGGATAATTCCCACTTTCTTGAAACAATTTATGTTCTGGGTAGAAATGTGGCCCTACAGGAAGCTATTGTCCCTAGAAAGACAGTTTCCCTAGTGTAGGGTATTATCCTTGAAGAGGTTGTGGAACTTGAGTTGGGTACTGACCTTGAGGTTGATATTGACCCTGAGGTATGTATTGACTTGGAGGTATGTCTTGTCCTTGCGGTTGATATGGTACTTGAGGTATGTACTGTCCCTTAGGTTTCCCCCCAGGTAGTAAATTACCCCTTTGAGGTTGCCCCCCGACGGTAAATTACTACCTTGAGGGTCAGGGTTAGGAATGTTTTCAAACATCATGTAAATGTGTTCTACACTCAAATTTTCGATATTTGATTCATTTGGACCAAATGATGGTATATGTTTGTCAGGAGAAGGAACTTCTCCTGAGAAAGTACTAGAGAGTGACTGGTATGCTACTGGAATAGACGGACCACCATACAAATATGTTTCTGGTTATGCAAAAAACATGGATGACTCACCAGACATGTTTAATGAAGGTTTGTAACCTCTTGGTATGGCATAAAAATGAATTCGGGGTGGTGAATAATTTAGACCAGTATTGTGTATAAAGTCTACCAACTGAGAATACCAAAGATCTTGTTTGAAATGGCTATAGTAAATCGATTCACTTGGACTAAGATCTAAAGAGTCCTGATTTGGAGCAAGAACAACTTCTTCTTTAGTGTTACTAACTTCTTCAATACTAATGAGACTAGGAGGAATATTTTCAGTGATACAATACTTCACTCTAGGTGAATCAATACAGTGAGGGGTTGGAGTAATGAACTCAAAAGTAGTCTCAGATATAACAACTTCATTTTTGGGTTCAAAAATTTCAGGATCTAAAGTTGATAATTCACTAGTTGTAGAAACAAGTTTAGCTAGTTCAAAAATTGAAAATCTTCTTGGGGTACTCTCTGTTGTTCGAGGTTGATCTACTTCATATTCATGATGAAAAATTATTGATGTTTCTTCGTGTTCATTTGATCCAGTCCCTGATGTTTTTCCTTTCTCAAATTTAAGTTTTTCTAAATGGCTTGGTGTGTACTCAAGGGGTTTCCCCTGCATTCTACATGATTGTCTAGGTAATTCTGCCATGATTAAAAATTTTAACACGTGAAATCAAAGAAAATTTCAATAAAATGTCCTAAAGTATCTAAGGAAACAATCAAATTTATCAGATGCCTACAAAATCTAAGAAAGAAATCCACACACAAACAGTATATTCCCACACTAAAAACACTAGTTGGCGATGAAATCCAACGTCATAGAATTTTAATGCAGAAATAGCGGTTGGAACAGTTACCCCGACAACCTACTTAATGAAACATTCCGATGCAAGTTTCTCCACTTACGCTATCTCGAAATGAAGAGAACCCTCCGGAAATTCCAAGTGAGTCTAGTCGACGTCTGCTCCAAGTATAGTGGGACCTTCCCACCACCGTCACTTTCAGAAATAATCCTAAAGTTTATAGCCACTAAGGTCACCAATGGGAACAAATATACCTTGGGGAACATTCTATAATCATATATACACACAAGGGCAGAGTAATTAGCTCAATCCCCCTGAAAGCTCCTTAGCATAATCCAAGTTTTACTGACAAGTGACCCCAAGCTCCTCGACAATGGTCTATCTGAGGTTTACCATTTTTAATATGTGCACATCTGTTATCTTTCCCAATGAGATAGGTACGATTGCCTCACTGGTTCGGACATGATCTTGTGCTTAACTCTTTTAATAAGAGCTTCCTAGAGCCCATGTGCGGACATGATTTGTGATTTAAAATTATTAATAACAAAGTATGAGGACATGCCCCTACCTGAAGTCCAACGCGTATCGAAATATTCTATCCAGATGCTCCAAAACAGGTCACTTCAGCATGTGAAACTTGTGATCAAAGACATAAAAAAGGATTAAAAGTACCTGCAAGGTATAATAATTGTGAAAACACTAATCTATCTCAGTGATCATGGAATCCAATAATTTAAACACTCAAATAGATGCATGAACAATTCAATGAGAAAATAGAATCCATTTGTATTAACTTGTATAATAAGAAGTAACCTTACAACCTTTCGCCCTGATGTTATACAGGTTCTTTCGGGGTCCTGAACAATCGTTCTCTCTCAGGTTGACAAGCCTTCTTCTCTCTGAACTAGCATAAAGTTATGAACATGAGTGTGTGATAATTCTCACATCAAAAATGGCTAATATAGAGAGTATGCTCTCTTAAGAATTTTTCAGCAATTACCACATATGTGTCTCTACATTTACAAGTTTCCATCTACCCTTGAGACTGAAACATGAGCTCAATTTATAGGAAAATGGAGATAGTTTCAGTTCCATGAAGAGGGGGGTAGATTCCTCTCATGAAGGGATTTGAGCTCCATAGACCAAGGGATATGCTCCATGAGTGAAGGGATAGAGCTCATGACTATAGGATAAAGCTCGAACTGAACGCACTTATAGAAGCTTCCAGTTGGGAGAATATTCATCCAGCTGGGCTTCTAGAACTTACTTTTACCTTTATTTGACTATTTAAGGGGGTCCGCAGGTTTAATATGCAAAATGTGTGGGATGTGGCGCAGGCTATAGAGAAAATATCTACGGATCTATAGGCAAGGACTAGAAAAAGTGCGGAGTTAGTCATTTTAGGGTTTTAATGAGATTTTCTCCAATTCCAAGACTTGGTTTGGGAAATTTGGGGTTTTAGACTTCTAAGGGAGCATAATACAGGTAATGATGAACCTATATTGACAGTCAAATGTCATAGTGACAAAATAACGTGTAACATCCAGTTAGTTCAACTACCTTACCCCGTGAAAACCATTTCAAAATATGAAACATTTCCATGTTAAGTTGTAGACTCCATAACGCAATGGAAGTTTAGGAATTTAATTAACCAAACCAATTAAAAAAAATCTCAAACAATCAAACAAGCAATTGAGGAATCATATCTAGCCTAATATCATAAATACAGAAAATTTAAATTTGACAGATAGATCTGTTAGCCCCCCTATGAAATTTTTAACAAGCAAATAGGGGGCTAAATTGTTGTTGAGTCTTCAAGGAATGCATTTCCTCTGAAAACATAGTCTCCTTGAAGCCTCTATGTGTCTTTTATCCTTTGATAAAATCCCCTCTGCTGATTCCCCTTTTAAAGCCTCTCTGTTTTGTGAAGAAATGCCCAAAGGCCCCATTTTCCCTCTTATTTCACCCCCACCTTAGCCTCTTTTTATTCCCCCTTGTCTCCCCTTTATTCCCCCTTCTTTCCCTTTTTTACCCTTCAAATTTCACCCAAAGATCCCCTTAAAATTCCCCCCCTAACCTTTGTTGACCTTCTTCCCCCTTTATTTCTCTATCGTTCCCCTTCCCAACCTTCAAATTCCATTTAAATGGGCCAAAACCCACTTTCCGACCATAGAATAGAGCTTAGCCCCTCTACCGCAAGCCCCTTCAACCACTTCCCCACATATGTCCGTCACCCAAGACCAAGCGCTTAAGCCTTGGGGGCCAATCGCAATCGGAACCGTCAGGCGGGTGCATTTCCTTTGTTATAGCCGAAAACCCCGACGCGATTGTAATTTGTTCACAAGTCTCGCGACGCGTTTGGGTCCGTTGATCTGCTTCGATCGAACAGCTGAGCGCTAATCGCAAGCCCCTCACCCATCGCAATTGCAGCATTCACGTCGTAACCCCAGATAAATCGCAAGCCCATCTCTCCGATCTCCGATTGATCGCGCCCTCGACCTCCGATCCCCGATCGCGTCATCCTCCCGATTGCATCGCAGTCGTCCATCCTTCCCGCGATCGGACGGCCCAGCGCTAATCGCACCCGTCGCTCCGATTGCAATCGCAAGTCCTTCCTCCTGTCTCCCGATTAAATCTCCGCCGTCCGTTTCCCCGCTACATCAACGGTCAGCGCTTGATCACAATTCCCCCCCCCCCCCCGATCGCAATCCCAAATCCCATCTCTCTGTCTCCGATTGCGATGCTCCGATTTAATCCTAGCCGTCCATCCTCCCGCAAATCCGACTGTCATCGCAACTCCCGATCTCCTGATCGCGCCCTCCCTACGATTTAACGTGAACCGTTGATCTGGCCTTCGGATCTAACGGTCAGCGCTCAATCACTGATCCCCTTCCGATCGCAATCGCAAACTGTTTCGTCCGACTCCCGATTGCGAACTCTCGATTCAATCAGGGTCGTTCATCCTCCACGCTGATCTGATGGCTATCGCTCTCCCCGCCCGATCGCAATCGGAAGTTTGTGAGTGTCTCCCCTTTGTGCCCCTCTGATTGCGATGGTTTCGATTCAATCTCGGCCGTTGATCCTCCCCTAGATCCGATGGTTCAGATCTAATCTCCCTCCGCCTCTGTTGGGTCCCACCTCGTACGATCCTTCTACAGCATGTCATTGCATTTCGTGCATTTTCTTTGTATTTCCTCCATTATTCAAACCTTTGTGTTTTACATTAAGGTTTCGTAAATCGCCCTCCACCATGGCCGGGTCCCGCTTCCACGGTTCCGCACCATTGTTTTCCGTGTTTCCTTTGTGATTCGCCCAAGAGATAACCGTGGGGCTTTTACACTAACAAATGTTCTTCCACCACTCTTCATCATTTCCGCCGCTCTCAACTGTTCCACCTCCGCTCCAACAGGCCTCTGAAGCAATTCCTCCACCACCACCACCCGAGTGTTGTAACAAGCTGTTTCATTGTGTAGTAGTCACAGAGAGGCCTTTCAGCGGCCAAACAGGACAGCAGAGGCGGGGTAGAAGGGATTTGAGCCGGTAATGGAAGATTAATGGTTATAATCCCATGTTCAAAGGATCGAAGCAGTTTGAAGGTTCAAGCACATTGTCAAAGTCTTATCTGTGATTAATATCAGCAGAGTACGTTCTCTCCAGGCGTGCACCGTCCCTACAAAGTTCTCCATGCCTCTCGAGCCCAGAGAAATTAAATACACAGACAAGAGCTTCACTAAAGACTGTCTGAGCCGCAGTGATGGAGGAATGGAGAAACCGTGCAGAT
Organism: Pinus albicaulis; assembly: GCA_034641835.2. Classification (NCBI taxonomy): domain Eukaryota; kingdom Viridiplantae; phylum Streptophyta; class Pinopsida; order Pinales; family Pinaceae; genus Pinus; species Pinus albicaulis. The sequence goes on from CM076578.1 coordinate 1,616,580,847, forward strand.
CTTTCATCCAGTTCATTTATTCAGAAGGCTAGCGCAAAGCTCTAAGCACCAAAAAGGATCCCAAAGAAACATCCAAGGTCGATCTCGGCCTGACAGAGACTCCCCAGACAGATTACAGAGTACATGCAATACTGCAGAAGGCCATTAAGTGGTATGGGCGTGAACACTTCCACCTTACTGTCTTAATGAGACTCATTAATTTTCTTATCTACTTTTGTTTCTTTCACTTCTCCTATAAAAAATCCCCGAGAACATAATGTAAAGTTTGTTGTTGTTGTTCAGCTGTTGGGGTCTTGCTGTTAGAGAGATTCATTCTTGACTGTTAGAACAGTCGTGGGAGGGAGTAGCAGAGTAGTTGTATGTAATAGGCTGGGAGGAGAAAGTCTGGACTGTATTAGCCATTGAGCTATAGTGTACATGACTGGTTTTGCATCAATTAATCAAAGCACGTTTCACAGGATCCTGGTCTATTACTATTGGTGATGTTTTTCTTACTTTGTTTATTACACTTTCACATTTTTTCATTGTTCTTCTGGGCTTGCATCAGAATAATGGTATAGGATTCACCCTTGTTAGGTGCCCTATGATGTCTGCTCTCCTTGCCTTCAATGTTTTCTGCTAAATGTGTTATCTGAGAAGTGATTTCAGTCAATTTAACCAGTGTAGTCGATGTTATTGCCTACTCTCTGATGTATGAATTGGTTGAATCAGTGCTTAGATGTTCTTGCTGGGTTTAATCTGGAAGGTTTGGGAACACTGGGGATGAGTGTTAGCCCTGTCCACTAGGATCCTTGCGCGACCAGCCAGCCTTTCTAAGATCCCTTCATTAATCTTATCTCTGTTTTCCCCTTGGAGTTGCTAAAGCAGACCTGGAGTTAAATGACCTCTGGTCTGATCTATAAGCAGCCCCTTTGTCTCTTTGAGAGCTGCCTTAGAGTATGTCCAAGCAGGTCTGGAGTTAAATGACCTCTGACCTGATCTATAGACAGAAATTCGGTTGCTTTCCTTCTTTCACTTTCCCTCCTTAATGTTCCATTCCATCATCTGCCTAAAAGATCCTTTAGTGTAGATGACTTGCCCTTTGAAAGCCTTGGCTAGTGGATGCAAGTAATTTCCTTTCATGACTCCATAGCCCAATGGATGCCACAGTCTTGGCCTATCCTCTTTGCTGAAGCCTCCTGCTATTCTTTTCCTTTCTTCCCATTGCTTTCCCAGTCTGTGATCTCCTAACCAACCCAGCAACCCTTCAACCAAATCATTTTAAACCCCCTTTATGCTTCATAACTAGCCTAACATCTCATCTTGAGCAAAAAAGATATATCATTCTTAGCTCTATTTGGAGAGATCCCTCTCCGGGTCCAGGAGGGCTAGATCCTAGGGCCCAAAAGTGGTTCTGATGTTGTCTCATCTTTTGGTCTTGCCAATCTGGCCAAAACATGGGAACCCCAACATAATGGCGACTCCACTGGGGACAGACCACTTTGCCTTTATATTGGCCTTTAATTGCTGATGGTGGACAGCAGCCTGCTACAAATAGTCAAATTCATCCACCTGGCGACTCCACACTCCAAGATCCAAAGACCTGATGACTCCACTGGTGAAGGACACTGAACTGGTCGAGAAGAAGCAGTAGCCTTCTTTGCATAAATGAATCCAAACATGGACAGAGATACAAAGTATGCTGCTTTGTATAATAAAGTATGCAGAATAACAGAAATGTTTGGCGAAGTGCTGGAGAGGTACATGGCTGATATGAATGCATATGATGAATATTTAGAACAGCCCATGTCTTCTCCAGAACAAGAACAAACTCAAGACCGAGAAGATGAGCAGGACCTATATGATGCTCAAGAATCCGTAGAAGATGAAGAGGTTAGTGATCAGGAGATGCCTGATTGCTTACCCATGTCTTGTGTTACGCTGACCAGAGAATAACAGGACCTATTAGCAAAGGTTGATAGGGAAAGCTGCCTTGAGGAAACAGGAGATTACATAGAAGAGGCATAATCTGATACGGAAGAAGAGGCTCAAGAGGAAATCTCACCTCCCAGTCAGCTAATGCGAGAAGAAGAGGACTGCTATTCTTCTGTCCATGATGTGAGGGAAACCCCTCTTTTGATAGAAGAAGATATTGACCAGATATTAAACCAGCAGTCCACCTCAGACATCTTCTATAGAACACACACTCTTGCTCACTCATCTTGTGAGTTTGATCATTCAGATTTAGAAGATTCCTCTATGGATCAGAACGAAGAAAGACCTGTTGAGCGCCCAGAATGGTTGACTTGGTCGAGTCCGCCTATTTATGACACTGATGGTGAGAGCCACAACAGTATAATAGCAGATGAAGATTCTATGAATCTTCGTTCTGCTTTACCACAGACCATCAGTGAAATCGGAGACCAGCAATCTTTTCTTTCAGAAGATGAGGAGGAAAGCAAAGAAGAGGTTCTCGAGCAGAATGAGAGCAAGGAGCTTACTCTTGAAAAAGAGGAAGAAAAGGAATACACCCCTGCTCGAGAACACATTGATATTTTCACACAGCTCAACACATCCAATCAGAATATCCCAGAGCTCCAGGAGGGCTCAGCTGCAATATACGATGAGTCCTCCAGTTCAGAAGATGAGGGAGATTCTCTCTCTCAAGAGAGTCTTCTTCTTGATCCAGTGGAAAAAGAAGAGATCCTGGTCGAAGCCAGCCTGCCAGACATTTGTAGCCAGGTATCTTTTCATGATCCTTATGCACATTTTCTGCATACATTTGAAGAAGGATCTAAGGTCTAGATCAGCAGCATGTTACAGACACAAAGAAATTTTTTCAAAGCTACTATTTTTGAACAAAAAGAGTGGGAGCTGCCCTGCCTATCCAGCATGCTCAAGGAGTTGAGCAAGAAGGACCAGCCATGGGATCACTTGATGGACTGGTTACATTGGAAGACAATGTTTGTAAGCTATACTTGTAAATATTTCAGTTAGAGTAGGGTAGGTAGGAAAAGCTCAATAAAGCTCAGTCTATGAGCATGTAGTTAGTTATTTCATTTTCTGTCTTAGAATGTAGAGAAGAAACCTGCTAGACAGTATAATCCTAGCAGGTAGTAGTGTAGGTAGAGAAACTATGAGACCAACAGTCTAATCTGGCCTCATGGAGTAATAAGGGTAGAAATAGAATAGGTTTATTTTTCCTGTTTGTAGAAATTGATGATGTAAAAGGGTCTGCAAGTCCAAATGCACCCAAGAAGAAAAAATGTTAGGACTATAGTGTGGGTAGGTAATTGTTTGGGAGAATTTTTATTGCTGATATGATGTCTTCATGAGTTGTGGTAGCTAAAATAAAAGAAGAAAAGGATGTTCAAGCAGCAGGCATCTGGCCTACACCAAGAGATCAATTTCTGGATTCTTGACTCCTTCAAGAAGAAGCCATCCCCATGTGGAGCCACTGTTAGCCCCCCATGAAATTTTTGACAAGCAAATAGGGGGCTAAATTGTTGTTGAGTCTTCAAGGAATGAATTTCCTCTGAAAACACAGTCTCCTTGAAGCCTCTATGTGTCTTTTATCATTTGATAAAATCCCCTCTACTGATTCCCCTTTTAAAGCCTCTCTATTTTGTGAAGAAATTCCCAAAGGCCCATTTTCCCTCTTATTTCACCCCCACCTTAGCCTCTTTTTATTCCCCCTTGTCTCCCCTTTATTCCCCCTTCTTTCCCTTTTTTACCCTTCAAATTTCCCCCAAAGATCCCCTTAAAAGTCCCCCCCTAACCTTTGCTGACCTTCTTCCCCCTTTATTTCTCTATCGTTCCCCTTCCCAACCTTCAAATTCCATTTAAATGGGCCAAAACCCACTTTCCGACCATAGAATAGGGCTTAGCCCCTCTATCGCAAGCCCCTTTAACCACTTCCCCACATATGTCCGTCACCCAAGACCAAGCGCTTAAGCCTTGGGGGCCAATCGCAATCGGAACCGTCGGGCGGGTGCATTTCCTTTGTTATAGCCGAAAACCCCGACGCGATTGTAATTTGTTCACAAGTCTCGCGACGCGTTTGGGTCCGTTGATCTGCTTCAATCGAACGGCTGAGCGCTAATCGCAAGCCCCCCGCCCATCACAATCGCAGCATTCATGTCGTAACCCCCGATCAATCGCAAGCCCGTCTCTCCGATCTCCGATTGATCGCGCCCCCGACCTCTGATCCCCGATCGCGTCATACTCCCGATTGCATCGCAGCCGTCCATCCTTCCCGCGATCAGACAGCCCAGCACTAATTGCACCCGCCGCTCCGATTGCAATCGCAATTCCTTCCTCCCGTCTCCCGATTAAACCTCCGCCGTCCGTTTCCCCGCTACATCAACGATCAGCGCTCAATCGCAATTCCCCCCCCCCCCCCGATCGCAATCGCAAATCCCATCTCTCTGTCTCCGATTACGATGCTCCGATTTAATCCTAGCCATCCATCCTCCCGCAGATCCGACGGTCATCACAACTCCTGATCTCCCAATCGCGCCCTCCCTCCGATTTAACGTGAGCCGTTGATCTGGCCTTCGGATCTAACGGTCAGCGCTCAATCGTTGGTCCCCTTCCGATCGCAATTGCAAACTGTTTCGTCCGACTCCCGATTGCGATCTCCCGATTCAATCAGGGCCGTCCATCCTCCACGCTGATCTGATAGCTATCGCTCTCCCCGCCCGATCGCAATCGGAAGTTTGTGAGTGTCTCCCCTTTGTGCCCCTCCGATTGCGATTGTTCCAATTACATCTGGACCGTCTGTTTCCTCCCAGATCCAACGGTCATCGCTCATCTTCCCTGATCACAATCGGAAAAGTTTATGTGTGTCACCCTTTGTTACCACTGATTGCGATGGTTCTGATTCAATCTCGGTCGTTGATCCTCCCCTGGATCCGATGGTTCAGATCTAATCGCCCTCCGCCTCCGTTGGGTCCCACCTCGTACGATCCTTCTACCGCATGTCATTGCATTTCGTGCATTTTCCTTGTATTTCCTCCATTATTCAAACCTTTGTGTTTTACATTAAGGTTTAGTAAATCGCTCTCCACCATGGCCGGGTCCCGCTTCCATGGTTCCGCACCACTGTTTTCCGTGTTTCCTTTGTGATTCGCCCAAGAGATAACCGTGGGGCTTTTACACTAACAAATGTTCTTCCACCACTCTTCATCATTTCCGCCGCTCTCAACTGTTCCACCTCCGCTCCAACAGGCCTCTGAAGCAATTCCTCCACCACCACCGCCCGAGTGTTGTAACAAGCTATTTCATTTTGTAGCAGTCACAGAGAGGCCTTTCAGCGGCCAAACAGGACAGCAGAGGTGGGGTAGAATGGATTTGAGCCGGTAATGGAAGATTAATGGTTATAATCCCATGTTCAAAGGATCAAAGCAGTTTGAAGGTTCAAACACATTTTCAAAGTCTTATCTGTGATTAATATCAGCAGAGTATGTTCTCTCCAGGCGTGCACCGTCCCTACAAAGTTCTCCATGCCTCTCGAGCCCAGGGAAATTAAATACACAGAAAGGAGCTTCATTAAAGACTGTTTGATCCGCGGTGATGGAGGAATGGAGAAACCATGCAGATCTTTCATCTAGTTCATTTATTCAGAAGGCTAGCGCAAAGCTCCAAGCACCAGAAAGGATCCCAAAGAAACATCCGAGGTCGATCTCGGCCTGACAGAGACTCCCCAGACAGATTACAGAGTACATGAAATACTACAGAAGGCCATTAAGTGGTATGGGCGTGAACACTTCCGCCTTACTGTCTTAATGAGACTCATTAATTTGCTTATCTACTTCTGTTTCTTCCGCTTCTCCTATAAAAAATCCCCAGGAACATAATGTAAAGGTTGTTGTTGTTGTTCAGCTGTTGGGGTCTTGCTGTTAGAGAGATTCATTCTTGACTGTTAGAACAATCGTGGGAGGGAGTAGCAGAGTAGTTGTATGTAATAGGCTGGGAGGAGAAAGTCTGGACTGTATTAGCCATTGAGCTTATTGTACATGACTGGTTTTGCATCAATTAATCAAAGCACATTTCACAGGATCCCGGTCTATTACTATTGGTGATGTTCTTCTTACTTCGTTTAATGCATTTCCATATTGTTTCATTGTTCTTCTGGGCTTGCATCAGAATAATGGTATAGGATTCACCCTTGTTAGGCACCCTATGTTGTCTGCTCTCCTTGCCTTCAATGTTTTCTGCTAAATGTGTTATCTGAGAAGTGATTTCAGTCAATTTAACCAGTGTAGTGGATGTTATTGCCTACTCTCTGATGTATGAATTGGTTGAATCAGTGCTTAGATGTTCTTGCTGGGTTTAAGCTAGAAGGTTTGGGAACACCGGGGATTAGAGCTAGCCCTCGTCCACCAGATCTCAACCAACCGACCTTTATAAGATCCCTTTTGTTAATCTTATCTCTCGTATTCCCTCGAGTTGCGCGCACTGGAGTTAAATGACCTCTGGTCTGATCTATAAGCTACCCCTTTGTCTCTTTGAAAGCAGCCTTTGAGTATGTCCAAGCAGGTCTGGAGTTAAATGACCTCTGACCTGATCTATAGACAGAAAATTGGTTGTTTTCCTTCTTTCACTTTCCTCCTTAATGTTCCATCCCATCATCTATCTAAAAAGATCCTTTAGTATAGATGAATTGCCCTTTGAAAGCCTTGGCTAGTTGTTGCATGTAATTTCCTTTCATGACTCCATAGCCCAATGGATGCTACGCCGCCCTTATCCTCTTTGTCGAAGCCTCCTGCTGCTTTTTTTTCCTTTCTTCCCATTAAGTTTCAAATTGCAGATCTCCTAACCAACCCGAAGAACCCTTACCCCAAATCATTTTAAACCCTCCCTTTATGCTTCATAACTAGCCTAACATCTCATCTTGAGCAAAAAAGATATATCATTCTTAGCTCTATTTGGAGAGATCCCTCTCCGGGTCCAGGAGGGCTAGATCCTAGGGCCCAAAAGTGGTTCTGATGTTGTCTCATCTTTTGGTCTTGCCAATCTGGCCAAAACATGGGAACCCCAACAAGATCCATATATGATTTTAGGAAGGCTAGATCCTAAACTCCAAAGTGGTTTTGTGGTTACCTCTATGGTTTCTTTCACAACCTCATAAATTATAGAGTGATAACATAGTGGAGTTGAATGGTATTCATACATCAACACATTTGAATGTATTTTCATTCAAATCATATAGTATGCTTTTAGGTATGGATTGGCTATATCTTCACAGGACCAAGATGGACTATTATGATAAGGCGATTAGGTGTTTGGATGATAATGGAGACCAGAGAATCTTACAGGGTAAGAAAAAATCATCATAAATTATAATGTTGACAACTATGCAGGAAAAGTGCAGTCGTAGAAAAGGGTGTGCGTTATTTCCAATGCATATTTCTAGAGATAAAAGTGAGGATGAGTATGCAAAGTTATTGAGAAGGTACCCAATCTTGCAACAGTTTTAGGATGTGTTTCCAAAAAATATTTTAGATTTTTCGCCTTGAAATGAAGTGGACTTCTCCTTTAAGTTGGTATTAGCAGTAGCACCAGCATCAAAGGCACCGTACAGGATGAGCACTCCAGAGTTAGTAGAGTTGAAGTTACAGTTGAAGGAAACGCTTGACAGGGAACAAATTACGCCATGTGTATCACCATGGGGTGCACCAATGTTGTTTGTGAAGAAGAAGGATGGTACTCTTGGGCTATTCATTTATTACAGGAAGTTGAATAAGGCAACCATCAAGAAAAAATATATGTTTTTGAGGATTGATTACTTGTTCGGTCACCTGAAGGGAGAAGCATTTTTATCGATATCATCAGGTACGCGTAAAGGAAGAAGACATTTACAAGACAAATTTACAGACTAGGTATGGGAATTATGAGTTTTTTGTAGTTCCATTTGGTTTGAATAATGCCTAAACTACCTTTATATGGTTGATGAATAGTGTGTTGAATCCTTATCTGGAAAATTTTGTTATTGTATTCATTTATGACATCATGATTTATTATAAGAATGAGGACGACCATGTTGAACATTTACTAGTAGTATTGATATTTCTAAGAGAGCATCAATTGTATGCCAAGCTGAGAAAATGCAGTTTCTTTTAGACAAAGGTACATTATTTGAGGCATGTTGTGTCCAATGAAGGAATAGCAGTGGATCCGAAAAAGATAAGTACTATCATGGAATGCTTAGCTCCTAGAAATGTGGATGAGGTAATATCATTTATGGGACTAGTAAGTTACTATAGGAGGTTCATCGGGAACTTCTCTTGGATTGCACATTTTATTACGTCACTCCATAGGAAAGGTAAGAAATTTGAGTGGACATAGGAATGTGTAGTAATTTTCGAGAAGCTCAAGTAGTTTTTGACAAATTATCTAGTGTTAAATATTCCAGATACAAACAAAGATTTTTTGGCGTGTACATATGCTTGCAAGAGAGTGCTTGGTGGATTCCTTATGTAGGAAGGACAGGTGGTATCCTATGAGTCATGGAAACTGAATGGGCATGAGCATAATTATCTGACATATGATATTAAATTGGCATTGATCATTCATGCACTAAATATGTGGAGGCATTATATTCTTGGTAGGAGTTTCGTATTGATGAGTGATCACAGTGGGTTGAGATATATGTTTGACCAAATGAATCTGAATTCCAAGAAATCTAGATGGTTCGCTACCCTTAACGAGTTTGACTTTGAGATCAGATACATCAAGGGTAAAGAGAACATGGTTGCATATGATCTTAGCAAGAGGATAAAAGTGAACCATATAGCATCTATGAGTTCTTATGGGACATACTTACTGGATCGGATGTTATAGGAAGGACAATGGGATGGAAGGTACATGGATCTTAAGCATATGTTACCGCAGGGTACAAGTGATCAAGATGTGGACTATCACCTTACAAGAAATAGTTTCATTAGATTTATGGATAGGATATATGTGTCAGAAAAAAATGATCTGAAGAATACTATCTTGTAAGAGTTTCATGTGAAACCGTATTCAGGTCACCCACAATATTAGAAGACATTGAAAATAGTGAAGAAGTTTTATCATTGGCTGAATCTGAAGAGAGACATGTAAGAGTTTCTGGCTAGATGTTTGGACTATTAGCAGGTAAAATTATAATGTAAGAATCTAGGTGGACTAATATAGACGATTATGATTCCAAAGTCGAAATGGGAGTTTATTTCCATGGATTTCATCACAGGGTTTTCGAGGACATCTAGACAACATGATTCCATCATGGTTGTGGTGCACAGGTTGAAAATGGTACCGCACTTCATTCCAGTGAAGTCTACATATTCATATAATTATGTGGCATAGGTATTCATCAAAGATGTGGTAATATTGGATGGTTTTCCGAGGAATATTTTGGCATACATGGATCCTAAGTTCACTTCCAAGTTTTGGAAGGAGGTGTTTGCATGCTTTGGGAAAAATTTGGCATTCAACACAGCTTATCATCCACAGATAGATGGATACACAGAGAGGATCAACATGATATTGGAATACATGTTTAGGATGTATGTGATATACCAATAGAGGAAATGGGAGGAGTACCTTCCGTTGGTTGAGTTTTCTTACAACAATGGTTACCAGGAGTCACTAAGCATGAGTCATTTTGAGGCACTCTATGGGTGGAGTTTTAATACTCCCATCAGTTGGAGTGATACAATGAATAGGGTGTTGATAGGACTAGACATGTTGGCATATGTGGCACATGAAATGAAATTAATCAAGAAGGATCTAAAGGCAGCACAAGATAGATAGAAAATATGTGCAGATTGAAATAGGATATCTAAGGAGTTTCAGATTGGCAAACGAGTGTACTTGTGCATCAAGCCCAAGAAGAGGTCCTTGATGATTCGATCATGTGCCAAGATAGAACCTTGGTTTTGTGGACCGTTAAATATTATTGAAAGGATTATACGAGTAGTCTATCAACTTGCACTTCCTCTAATAGTGAAATTCCATTAATTCTTCCATGTTTCATTTCTTAAGAAGTATGTTAAATATGTTGCTCTTGGGATTGACTGGTCTGTATTGTAGGTGGAACCAAAAGGAGAATTCCAGTTGGAACCCTGGTGTATTTTATATACAAATATTATCATTCTCTATAACCACTCAATTGATTAGGTTAAAAAGCAATCGAAGCACTTTGATCCCGAAAAAGCCACATTAGAGATGGCGGATCTTATGCAGGCTATATATCCTTCTCTATTTGTTAGTTGGGAGAGTGTTTTTGGCATATGTTTTGGTGTGATTTTTTGGTATGTACATATGTATAAATATGTAAATACCTCGATGACTTGTGTTATAAAGCTCTAATAAGTGATATGGGTGTGATTTCATTATGGTTTCCATGTTTTTATGTTTGTTATGTTGGTTTTCTTCTTAGCGGGTTGATCATTATAAATATTTCATCGAAGTAAGTTATAAATATCCATGGGAATTATGTTTTTACTTCAGCATTATTGTTCGTTGTAGGTGTCATTGAACATAGAGGACGATGTTCCCTCAAGGGGGAAGGTTATGTAAAATCCCTAGTCAAAACTTCATGTAAATAAAGTTAATAAAGGAAAAATAATAACCATGTTCATGGGACACTTATTCCAAGCTAAATGTTGGGAAAATACATCCTAGTGTGGGTGTTCAATTGGTTTATCACAGCTAAGGAAATTATAAAATGCAATGGAAAATGCTTTCGAAAGGAAAAGTGGAATTAATTGGAATTTTATTTATGAAAGTAATGGAAATTAGGAGAAAAGGAAGGTGAAAGGTCGTTCATGGTCTGTGAGGAGGAAAATGAATGAAAATAAAGAAAATAGACACCTCATTAACAAAAATTCTTCTAAGGATCAGTTGGTACCTTTAGTCAGTTCATTTTTTAGCTCTCTTTCTATTCTCTCTCTATCTCTCTCACTCTTGAAAACATAGAGTTTTATTGGATCACTGTAGCATTGGATCAAGAAGGAAGAAGAATTAAAAATAAGGCGAAGGAAATAAAGGAAGAGAAGGATCAAGCAGCTATAGTGAAAGTATTGATTTACATGTATGATTTCCTTGCTAGATTTGGCATGCATGGTATAGGCATGTGTGTATTTGGTTCTCTTGTTGTCATTGGAATGGGATTTTCCAAGTGTGACAGTGCTTTTTAGCCTTTCCTTGCCATTTTTGGATAGTCATGGTGTGATGGGGTTCTCATGTTTTGGTTGGGTTGGATTACTAGATGGATTCAAAACTGGGTGAGGTGGTCTCTGAAAGAAAGAAAAGATGGCCTAGTGATCCTTGAACCAAACTGTCGATTAATGTAAAGCCTTGGCTTAGTAACCCCTAAAATGGATTGTGGGTTGCTGTAAAGTCAAATATTGGGTGCCTCAGTGGGCCTAGGAATCCTTAACCGGTGAATGGAGAGATATAGGGTAAATCCTAGAGGTGTGTACCCTTGATTGGGCCTAGGAATCCCTTGACTGGTAAAGGTGGTATACACTGTAAAGAAAAAATGTTGGAGACCCCATAGGCCTAGGTATCCCTTGACTGCTAATGGTAGGATACACGGGAAGGATGAGAGGTTGACATGGAAAAATTTCTCACATTTTAGGTGGAGAGATATGGAGGCATCAATACTTGTTTAGGGCCTAGTGATCTAGTGGGGATTGTGGTAAAGCCTAGTTCGATTGATGAGGGTGAAGTGGTTTACCCTCGGGAATCCCTGGTAGATTTTTGGTTGTCAGTACCACATTCATGCTTGGAATATGGAAATGGGGTGATTGGCAAAAAGAAATATTTGGTTCAACCAATATATAGTCGAGTGGTACATGGAAGCCCCAAACCTAGTTATCTTATGCATTCATTAATAATATTTTCTTCTCCTTGGTATTTTATCTATAAATGTATTTCCTTTTATATGGATTTTACAAATGTTATATCCTTATTATTTTTGTTTGTTATGTGTTGGTTATGAGTATGTTTCATGACAAACATGGTGTATGGCTCTCATCATGTTTTGATTAGAAAATGAATGTACAATATATATATATATATATATATATATATATATTATAATGAATTTATTGTGATAAGGAAAAAATGCTTCTTTACGAATCTCAGATAATTATGAGACCCCTATGCTCAGATATGTTGTTAAGACATGTGTATTGCATATTTGCGACATGTTTGATGAAGTGAATGTCAAGTATTCACTTAATTGCATGTCAAGTCCAAATTAAAATTCAATTAAGTATTTATGACTCTTTGACATCTTTTAAATTTCATTTGTATCCTCCAAACACCAAGAAAGCAGTCTAAGAGACCAAAATTTTGAGTTTATGGGCGAAATTGGTAAGAAAAATTGAGTAAAGAGCACAAACACTGAAGGCAGGGTGAAAATTCATAGTTTAGGGTGCAAACGTTGAAGTCGGGGCACAAATGCACATTTGGGGGCGCAAATATTCTTTTGAGGGTGTAAATGTTCTGGTGAAGGTGAAAATTCTTGACGGATGACGCAAATGACCAGGACATCCCAAAAACGTGTTTAAGTGTCAAAAAAATCATCTCCAAAGCTTCATCAAAGCCACTCATCGACCTCTAGAAAATCAGTAAGAAGCTAATTTCCATTGGATACCATCTTCATCAATTATATGTGTTGAGTGTTGTGAAGTTAGGTTAAAATTTGGTGTTTGAATTTGTTTAAAACCCTAGTATTCCATTGCATTTTTGGAAATTTTCAAAGTACACTCTCTTACACCTTTTCATCCTTCGTACAATTACAAAAACCCATTCTCAAACCCCTGTTTTGAAAATTCCCCTTTTCCTAAACCTTTCTCCTAGAACCTTAAGCCCTAGTAGCTACATTTACCTAGGCTCCCAATCCCCAAATCCCCATCTTAAATCTCATCATATTAATACTCTCTATCCCCTCCCCCATTTCATACATTCCTAGCACCATATCCCTCATTTTCCCTTTCCCATTCCCCATTCCTAAAAACATATTTCACACCATCCTTTTCCCTGGAGTTTTGAAAAAACCACCATGGCATAGGAGGAATAAAACACATCAGTCAGTTAAGGAGAGGAAAAAGAGGTGAGGGGGCCACACAAAGGGGGGAGATAACTCATACTTGAACCTACTAGCACTAGGGAAGTCTTGGCTTCTCCATTTACTGTGACATGCTTCAAACAATTTGGTTGTTATTATTTTTGTGAGAAAATTCAAAGGGTCCAACACCATCCCATGTTGACTAGACTTTTCATATCAAGACTCCATGAAAACCAAGTTACTTTAGCTAGTGTCACATTTAATATATCAAATGTTATCATTTCAACTACCACCAGGATCCCAAATGTTGGGGAGAAGTGGTTCAAGAAATGTAATTTTAAGAAACATGACTTTGATTTCTTTTTAAAACCAAGACACCAAAATTAGAAAAAGAGGTTCTTTCCTTTTTTTCACCTCCTAGACATGTATCCACCAATGATGAAGATAATCGTGAAATAATTTTCATGTGAAGATAGATTTCAAGGCTTTATTCCTATCACATCCGGCTCTTAATGCATTTCACTAGGGTAAGGATGCTTAATATACCCTATTATAATTTCCGGAGCATTGAGAAAATGACATACATTTCCTAGAAAAAGGAGTATGAATGGAAAAAGAGAAGTCTATTTCATCATTCCCTCATTAAATTCATAGTCCTCCACCATCTCAATCAGCTAAACATTGCATGGAGTACCTTCATAGATAATGATATTTTCAAATATCCATCTAATCAGCATGCACAAAATGTCCCTTCATCATCCCAACCATCCACTTCCATCCCTCCATCTCAACCCATAGCACATTCATCATCATGAGATCAATCCCCTTCACCTCCTCCATCTCCATCTCATCATGACATTAGGTCGCCTAGCAGGATTGAGGACATTGAGCCTAAGTGGGATAATATGGTTAAGGTTGAGCCATTGCCAAAAACCTACTAGAGAGACCACGGACATGTGTTTTCTCCACATAGAGTGGAAGGGGCCATGCTTTCTACAACAACAAAGAAACTGGACAAAGGAAATGAAAAGTTGATTGAGGAAGTCAGCCATGATGAGGAGGGCCTTCATGAAATAGAACAAGAATTTCAGCTTGTTGACCTAGATGAGCATGAAAATGAGAAAATCACTAATGCATCCATCAAAGGAAAGGATCTCAAGATTAAGGAGCTCCAAACTAATCTTGACTGGGCCAAATATGTCATAAAATTCTTTGAGCAAGAGAATGAGCAATTGAAGACTAAACAGGTCATTGATGAAATCAAGTATGTCATTGCTCAAAGGGAGGCAGAAAAGGCCAAATCCATGCTAGATGAAACACTTTAAAAGTATGCATTTCTTGATGATGAAGAGGAGAAAGCACCAAGAAAGAGACCTAGAACTAGAGGGCTGAAAAGAGTTCTAGCTCTAGAAAGACAAAGGGAGGCTGAGCTTGTTTATTAGCTAACCCTAAATGAGCAACCTACTATAGTGATTAGTGGAAACAAGGAGCCATGGCTTGATATATCTAATCAGTAGTTGGAGTAGCTCCTAGCAAAGGCTAATAAAGACAATGACCTATTGAGGAGGAAAGTCAAACACCATGATCTAAAAGAGAAAATTACAATGGCCAAGCTCAAAAGAGCCAATGAAAAAATCAAATATTTGAACATGGAAGAGAAGAAGAAATTTGACATACTTGCAAAGGCTTCCCTCCAAGCCTAGCCACATCATCATCAACCATTCTACCAATTTTGAGGAACTTTGAAACTTTTTTGCAAAATCTCAGATTTTCTGATCTAGAAGAATGACAAATTTTAGATCTAATTGTTGATGGTGGATAGTGGTCAAATGTATAAGAAGAATGTGCATAATTCACTTGGCAACTCCAATGTTGAAAAATCCCCAGATTTTAAATTCTCATGGTGACTCCACTCTTCAAGAATCAGTAGTCTAAAGAACTTCTTGGTGACTTCATTGTTGTTAAAATGGATTCAATTACTCGAAGGTATGCTCCCATGAGTCGAGATCACATACCAGGTTTTCCAAACAACATGCATCGAGTTAATTGGATGACATATATTCTGAAGTTAAAAAATTTTAAAGGTAATGATGCTACTCTTCATCTGGAGAGATTTTACATGCATGTGTGTAGATTAAAGATTGATTTTCCTGAAGACTGCTTGATGAAGATATTCATGGCCACTTTAGAAGGTGAAGCCCGATATTCATATGAAAGTTTTCCACCTGCTTGTATTTATTTTTTAAAGGATTTTCATACCATGTTCTTTGAAAGCTATAAATAATCTTAACCATCCTTAATATTATTTCAAAACTGTTGTAAACATATTGATAGTTTTATTAAAAATATTGAGAAATTTTATGAAGATGATGAATTCATGGACGATGAGATCATGGAAGCCCTGCATGAAAATCCATTTCAAAAACATAAAAAAAGCTTAGAATATACTTATCAAGATGCTCAGGATATTTTGCAGCAGGCTGAAGGTCTTTGTACAGTTGAAAATGATGGAAGACAAGGTCTTATTTCAGATCTGCTTGCAGTAGAAGATGGTATGCAGGAAAATCAAGTTCCAATTTCAGATTGTGGTCAAGTCAAGCTGGCTGATCCAGATCTAGATTTAGATTGTGATGATTAATATTATGTTGTTCTAGATCCCATGAAGCAGAAATATATTTTTGAGATCACCTTGGATGAATAAAACATAGTTATTGACCTAAGTTTTCTCATCCCATCAGAACAAAGTCTTCGGGAGGAGGTAATCCAGTCCTTTTCTGAAAAACAAGATGAGATATTTGTTCAAGTAAGTGAAAAGCATTCTTCAGATGATTATGTAGTAAATGATAGGAATGTCAGTTTTTATTTTCACAAATAATCTGAATTATTCCCTCTTATGACTGATGAGTGTGATAAGAAACATGACAATCTGGTTGCCATGTCATATGAAGATTATCAACAATGTATTCAAGTTGCAGAGAGCCAACACATTGAGAAATGTCATTTAGATTTTTCTTCTCACGTTTCATGTTTAGAATTTTTATTTCAGGAATAAATTTTCTCACCTACTTGTTCAGGACTTTTTGAAAACCAGGAAAAAACTCTTGTTGAGGTACATTATGAAGAGAGATCAAAATCAAGAGAAAAAGGTACCTTGTTTCTTCTAAATCAGCAAGAGGTAAATTTTCATGTTTTTCAAGATCCAGTGGCAAGTGTATTGTAGTCAACAGTGAAGGTAATTATTGTAGTATTCAATGATGATGGAGATCATTATGAGATATGTTTTTGGACTCCAAATTGTAAATATTTATTGTTGTCCAGATAATCTAATTGGGAGAATCAATCAAGGAGGCATTTGCTTGGTTGGTTGGATTGGCATTTTGATATCGCTTGATTATACATATGCTTTCAAACATACATGTGGTTTTCATAAGGATTTGAAGCCCTCAAGTCTTGGTGATATGTTTCCATACTTAAGTTTATTAAGTTTTTTATTTTCAATTAGTTTCAAAGTCAGTTTGTGTCAATAAGTTGTCAGTATTTAGTCCTGATTTCAGTTTTAGTTTTTTGACTGTATTGTCCCAATGGTTAGGCACTTGGTCTATGGTGTTTTTGACACCTCCAAGGAGCTTCCATCCCCAATAAGGCCAATGTTAGTGTCATAATTTGCATTCTTCTATCAGTGATCAAAATTAGTCTTTTCATATTCATTTTAGGGGTCCCACTCAGAATTTTTTTTATCATTCCACTAGGTCATGCAAAAAATTAGTCACTGATGGTAGCCCTAGTCATAAAACCTCACTCTCCCTCAAAAATTCACACTTTCTGGCCCACCTTCATGTGTTGTTGAGCATAAAACAATCTTAAAAGCTCATTTCATTATGTCATTATGTCAGTCAAAGTTAAACATGGAGTCAAGTCATCCAAGGTCCCATTAGGTCAATTAGGTTTCATTTTTCAAGGTTCATAAATATGCCATTTCATCCCAATAAGGTCTACGAAGGTGTGAGAGTGACTCAAATAAAATTTCTCATTCATCTGTAGAGGATTTAACATGTAAATGTCATTTTTAAATTCATAATTTTGGTTTTAGAGTATGATTTTCATACTAATATGTAATTTTATTTAAAACAAAGATGTAATTTATTTTTAATTTTTATGTAATTTTATGCCCATAATATGTAATAAGTTTTGTCCCAAGCTGCCAACTCAAACTTCACATGCCAAAATTAAAGGGAAAAGTGTAAAACTTCAACAACATCATCTTGCAAAGAAGAAAAAAATCAAAGGAAAAGGGTAATCAACAATGTTTTCAAAAAGGTGAAATGAAACATTAGAAAAGTGGGTTTTTAAAATCCAAATTCAAATTCAATTAAGTATTTATGACTCTTTGACATCTTTTCAAATTAATTTGTCTCCTCCAAACACCAAGCAAGCACTCTAAGAGACCAAAATTTTGAGTTTCTGGGTGAAATTGGTAAGAAAAACACAGTAGAGGGTGCAAACATTAAAGGCACGGTGCAAATGCATAGTTGAGGGTGAAAATGTTGAAGGTGGGATGCCAACGCATAGTTGAGGGCGCAAATTTTCTTTTGAGGGCGCAAATATTCTGGTGAGGGCGGAAATGGTTGACAGATGGTGCAAATGACCAGGACATCCTAAAAACATGTTTAAGTGTCAAAACAATCATCTCCAAAGCTTCATCAAAACCACTCATTGACCTCCAGCAAATCAATAATAAGATAATTTCCATTGGATACCATCTTCATCAATTCTATGTGTTCTGTGTTGTGAAGTTAGGTTAAAATTTGGTGTTTGAATTTGTTTAAAACCCTAGTATTCCATTGCATTTGTGGAGATTCCCAAACTACACTCTCTTACACCTTTGAATCCTTCCTACAACTAAAAAAACCCATTCCCAAACCCGTGTTTTTCAAAATACCCATTTCCTAAACCTTTCTCTCAAAAACCTAAGCCCTAGGTGCTACATTTACCTAGGCTCCCAATCCCCAAATCCCCATCTTAAATCTCATCATATTACTACCCTCTATCCCCTCCCCCATTTCATACATCCCTAGCACCATCTCCCTCATTTTCTCTTTCCCATTCCCCATTCCTAAAAACATATTTCACACCATCCACTTCCCTAGGGTTTTGACAAACGCACCATGGCAGAAGAGAAAGAAAACACATCATTCAATGAAGGAGAGGAAATAGAGGTGAGGAGACCACACAAAGCGAAAGGAGTACTCAAAATTGAACCTACCAACACTAGGGAACTCTTGGCTTCTCCAATGACTGTGACATGCTTCAAACATGTTGGTTGTTATTATTTTTGTGAGAAAATTCAGAGGGTCCAACACCATCCCATGTTGACTAGAATTTTCATATCAAGACTCCATGACAACAAAGTTACTTTAGCTGGTGTCACTTTTACTCTATCAAGTGTTATCATTTCAGCTGCCACTGGGATCCCAAATGTTGGGGAGAAGTGGTTCAAGAAAGGTAATTTGAAGAAAAATGACTTGGATTTCTTTTTAAAACCAAGACACCAAAATCAGACAAAGAGGTTCTTTCCTTTTTCTCACCTCCTGGATAGATATGCACTAATGATGAAGATAATCATGAAATATTTTTCATGTGAAGATAGATTTTCAAGGCTTTATTGCTATCGCATCCAGCTCTTAATGGATTTCACTAGGGTAAGGATTCTTAATATACCCTATTATCTTTTCCAAATCATTGCGAATATGGCATACATTTCCCAGAAAAAGGAGTATGAACAATAAATGAGAAGTCTATTTCATCATTCCCTCATTAAAATCATATTCCTCCACCATCTCAATCAACTATAAATTGCATGGAGTATCTTCATAGCTAATGATATTTTCAAAGAGACATCTACTCAACATGCACAAATATCCCTTCATCATCCCATCCATCGACTTCCATCCCTCCATCTAGGCCCACAGCACATTCATCATCATCAGATCAATCCCCTTCACCTCCTTAATCTCCATCTCATCATGACATTGGGTCACCTATCAAGATTGAAGACATTCAGCCTAAGTGGGATAGTATGGTTGAGTTTGAGCCATTGCCAAAAACCTACCAGAAAGGCCACAGGCATGTGTTTGATCCATAAAGAGTGGAAGGGGCCATGCCTTCTACAACAATAAAGAAAGTGGAAAAAGGCAAATAAAAGGTGATTGAGGCAGTCAGTCATGATGAGGAGGACCTTCATGAAACAGAACAAGAATTTAAGCTTTTTGGCCTAGATGAGGATGAATATGACAAAATGAGTAATGCAGCTATAAAAGGAAAGGATCTCAAGATTAAGGAGCTCCAAACTAATCTTGACAGGGCCAAATATGTCATAAACTTCCTTGAGCAGGAGAATGAACACTTGAAGACTAAACAGGTCATTGATGAAATCAAGTATGTGACTGCTCAACGGGAGGAAAAAAAGGCCAAATCCATGATAGATGAAACACTTCAAAAGTATGGCTTCTTGATTATGAAGAGGAATAAGAACCAAGGGAGAGAGCTAGAACTAGAGGGTTGAAAAGAGCTCTAGCTCTAGAAAGACAAAGGTAGGTTGAGCTTGCTGATCAGCTAACCCTAAATGAGCAGCCTGTTATAGTGATCAGTGAAAATAGGGAGCCATGGCTTTATAGAGCCAATCAGCATTTGGAGAACCTCCTAGAAAAGGCTAACAAATACAATGACCTATTGAGGAGGAAATTCAAACACTATGCTCTAAAACAAAAAATTGCAATGGCCAAGCTCAAAAGAGCCAATGCAAAAATTGAGGATTTGACCATGGAAGAGAAGAAGAAATTGGACATACTTACATAGGCTTCCCTCCAAGCCTAGCCACATGATCATCATCCATTCTACCAATTTTGAGGCAATTTGAAACTTTTTTGCAAAATCTGGGATTTTCTGAGTTTTTTTGAACAGGCATTTAGCCGAAATTGGTCATTTCCGCAGTGCCCTAGGCGCTACGCAAATGTTTGGGGCACTTTTTGAGGGAAAGAAGGCTACCATTGGATTCATAAATACAGATGAATTATAGAAAACCATGTTTCCAACCTTGGTTTTCAGATTTGATAGGTGAAACTATAAAAAAAACTACCAAAAAAAAACCTTTCTGCCCCTGTTTTGACCTAGGCGCTGCGCAAATACCAGTCTTGGGAGAATGAGATTTTGAGGGGGGGAATGGCCTTCATTTTTAAAAATGAAGGCATATTCAGAAAGAGGACTCGATGGGCTTTTGAAAATCCATCTTTGGCATGATTTTAACACCTGCAAGTCAGGGCTCAAATGACAAAGGGAGGGCACAAATGACTATTTTGCCGATTTTTTTGGAATTTCTTTCAAATTGTGAATCTTCTTCATAAAAACATTTTTATACCTATGTAATTAATGATGGAAAATGTAATAATTCTATGGATTAGCTACCTAGGGTATATTCATTGAGTAAAAGTTATCATTGAGTCAAAATGAATCATTTTGAGTGCAATTAGGAATGAGTCACTTGGACCATCCTACACTTCAGCCTTTAGTTTAGTATTTTTTGGATCTCTTCCTCACCTCATGGATTTGACACCTGAGGATAAGTGATTTTTTTTTATGTCTATTTAGTCCCTTTCTTCACTCTTAGAAAGGGTTGGAATCAGTTTGGATGTTAGCTTATTGATCAAGGAACTATTATACTCAGTTTTGGCCAGTTAATAAAGAAGAGTTGCAGCTATTTTTTGGGATACATGTGGTATGATTTTTATCATTGATTTTCCTTTAGTTTCATATGTTAGAATGTGTTTTATTCATGTTCATTATATCTCTATGATATGATTTCTTTCAAGTTGATAGGAATAACACATGCTTAGTCATGCTCTATTTAAGGAAAGATATCATAATTTCTCCATTTTCCTCTGTTTAGGAAGAATAAATATCTCGTTCTCTTCCTAGCTTCTCATCCGTCTCAAATATATCTCATCACAATCATATTTAAATTGCTAGGCCTTATGCCTAACTTCCCCCATTGAATTTCTGCAACCCTATCTCATTTTCCCTAACTTAGCTCCCTTGACCTAATATCTTCATCCAGTGAAACACAACCCAATCAAATCAAAACAACCCCTGCACTCATATCTAGCCTAAAAACCATAATTTCTCTAACCCTCTTGGTTGTGACCTTGTGGAGAGAGCCCTCTCCGACTTGGTATGGCTAGATACCAAGTTAAAATGTTGGTATGTGGTTACCTTTTTTAGGATCTCTTCTTTGGCCTTAGAGATCTAGCAGAGTGATAACACCCCCAAAGGTCAAAGACTGCAAAGCTAAAGTGGTAGAGGACCCTTTGGAGCATGGTTAGTTTTTCTCTTTCCCAAAACATGATAAACTCTTTAGTGGAGCAACCAGAAAAATGACTAGGAAAATGTGGCATCACAATGCAATAGTGGGAAGCTTGTTGATTGGCCTACGGAGGAGACCACTTAATAGCTCATCCAATTTGGGGTACCCCAGAAGGATTCAAAAATGTGCACAATATAGGCATGTGGTATGACGCAAACCCAAACCATGGATGACGTAATCCCAGTGGGAGTACCCTAGAAGTTTAAAGGAGTGCGCAAAAGGTAATATCAGGGATGATGCAAGCACGAGGTATGTTGAGAAATGACACTGTAGGTGGTAGGTGCATCTAATTGGAGAAATTAAATAAGTGAGAGGCCCTACATAACACATCATCTCTACGGGAGTACCCTGAAAGAGTCCAAGGCACGCATAAAATAACTGGCTCAATATGGTCAATGGTTAGGAAACGTGGCAAAAGCATAAAATTAAAAATGGTTGAGACCCTATACATATTTTATAAAGGAAATGGTGGAAAAAAACAAGTCCCGAACCCTTTCTCTCTCCTCTCTAATATGACGTGCAACAACATTTTAGTTGACAAGATGATGTCAGCATGAGGTTTTTGTTAGCATAGTTCTTTGCTAAGTCATGAGTCTATTTTAAATTTTTTTCTTTACGATTAGATTTTAAAAAAATTTAAAAATAATTTTTTTCGCTACCGAAATTTCTAGTAGCACATGTTTTATACTTTTCGGACAGTCTGCTTTAGTTCTGTTTCTGTCTTCTTCTCTTTTCTTTTAATTCGATGCTACCAGAATTTTTGGTAACTTCCCACTTTTTTAAGAATTAAAAGAAAAGTCACATCCTCTTTGTGTCAAGCCACATGTTTTAGTTTAAAATAGGTTTTAAATAATTTCATTATGATTTAAACCACGTGATAGGATAGGTTTGTGGTCAGTCACATTAAGTTAAGTCGTGTTATATGTGTAGATTCTAGGTGTCAATCTGTAATAACCAAAGTCAGTCGTTGATCTCGTCCTATATGTAGGCCATGTTGGTCTAGTTTCATGTCAAGGTACATGATTTTCGAATGGAAAGATCGTGGTTTCGCAAGTTTAATGAAGAGATTGTTTGGATGGTTACATATATACGCTACCAAAAATTTAGGCCAATATATTAGCATGCAATGGAGGTGACTTCCTGTCACAGATCCGCTTAATTCAAGCCACCTGTAGCATGTTATCCGAAGTTACGTAGCCAAATAAAGACTATGATGGCTATCGCATGGTGCATACTATGGTTAAGGATATTTTCCATCATCAGAATCTATTGCATGGGAGGATGAACCAGCGTTGTTGTTTAAAACCACCAAAAAAGCAGGACCAGTATCATTTGTGAGCCCAGTTGTTGGAGAATGAGTTTTCTAGAGTTGGAGTTTGATGAGGAGTCTAGACTTTAGACACGATTTTAGAGGAAGACACAAGCAACACTTGTTAGGTGAGCTCTTCTATATCTACTACCTATAATTTTTTAGAGACAAAGTTATTAATTTTTGAAGATTACTAAAAGAGGCGGGAAGATAAAAAGAATTGAACCATAGGGTGTTGACCTAGTGGATGCAAATTCGAAGGTCAGAATATTGTTTTTCCAAGCAGGGTGGTATTCTTTGTGAACCATACTAAGAAGCTCTCTTAGAAGTAGCTCAATATTTTTCAAACTCATTAAATGTAAAGGAAGCCACAATATATGGTCTTACATTGCAGGTTTCAGCAGATTCAATTTCTTAGGCATTCAACCTTCCACGGGAAGGAGAAAGGTGGTTTAAAGGGCAGGTTATCACTGGAGGAGACCTCAACAGTTTCCTCAAGGATGCACACATAGATCTCAATTGGGCCAAAGTAATTCCAAGCAGCTACCTCAAAAATCAATGGGCAAAAGATGTTAAACTCATCAAGATTTACCTCACCTATGAAAGGAGGTATACAATAGTGTTTCTTTATCATATGAGATTTATTTTTCATGTTGCAAGTATGAAGACCCTCAATTTTCCATACTTTTCGCTGAAGATTTTGATAAAGATGTCATCAAGGGTCCAAACTCACACTGCTACTTTAGAATACAACATTTTATCATCAATCTCTCATCAAGGTGTTATTTGAAGAATATTTAAGGAAAAGAAATCAGACATGGGACCATTTCTTGTTTTACAAGACAGGCCAACCTGCACCTACACCTTCATCCTCACAACAATACCCTCAGCCTGCAAAAACAACTAAGAGGGAGGCTAAAAAGGAGAACATCCATAAGGCCAAGAGAAGAAAAGATAACATTTCTTTAGTCAATGTTGAGAGAAAGTTGGAGAAAGGAGAGAGATCCTTAGTTAATAAACCCCCCATTCCTCCTTTTCCTAATGTCTACACCACAAATCAAAGATGAAGGTCTGCAACTGCAGATAAATATAAAGCACAGATGCTACCAGAAATTATGAAAGCAGGCATTCAATAGAAAATGTAGAAAGAATATCAGCCTACAAATTCTGATGAAGAACTCCTCAAAGATGAAGGGTATGAGATTAGTAGCAAGAAAAAGAAAGAGGAAGACAAACCTGTTGTTGGTAACAAAAAAATACATACCAGAGATAGCAACAAGTTCAGGCTTAATTCCAAGGCTCTACACAATACAAGTTTATTAACGGAGGTCATTGATATAGAAGGAAAATATGAAGGGTCAAAGACAAAGGAATCCAAGAAGAAATACAAAAACAAAACCCCTTCAGAGCAGCAAGTAGAACCCTCAAAAAGAGGAAAGATCCAAAAGGGTTCAAAGGAGGAGAAGGCTATTGTCAAGTAGCCACAAGAACAACCAAATCAAGATCATTCGTTGACAACAAGTAAAACTTGGACAACCTTGCTAAAGCTGCAGCCCACATGGAAGGAAAGTAAAAAAAGGTTTTTTAATAAAACACCTTTTTTTCTTATGAAGTGCAATTTTGAACTGCATCTCAAATGTAAAAATGTATAAGTCTACATAGGTTTTTCAGTGTTTTCTGCACATTTTTGAAAAAGAAACAAAGTGCTACCAGAAATTCTGGTAGCATTACAATTTTTGTGTAGTTACAGGCTTTTACTGGAATTTCCGGTAGGGCCTATTTTAATTGATTTTTGACACCTCTCAGCAAAGTTTCTGAGCCAGTTACGGAAAGATAAGGACTTATAAACAAATGGATATAATAAGTGATGGTGATAAGTGGTTATGCGGTTGTTGGAGGTCATATTAAATGAAGATACATGGTTTTTTAAGAACCAAAGACATAAGGAGACAAATCAGCAGAAAAAGGGGCAGCATGTCAGCATATTCAGTAGTTCAACCCATATTTCTTCTCTTCTTTCGTCTACATATTTTCTTTCAGTTAGATTTCGATGGGATATGGTTTTAATGTTCTATGACACCTATGTAATTTTAGGATCAGTGTTTCCTTCTTTTTAGAAGAGATGGAGTTGGTGCCTCTCTTTCTATATATACCATTTGTAAATACCATTTCCAAGTTGGATGTTCGTCTACCTGAAGACTTAATATAATAAAGAAAACTCATTTTTTCACTTCATGCTGGAGAATATTTTTATTCAATGACCATCTAATGTATGGTGTGTTTATTTCATTCTTTATTTCTTCTGATTTATGAGTTGCAACAACTAGTAAGGTGTGAGTAAGAAATCTGTTGGAGGATCTAATAGTAAATTATCTGCTTTTTAGCATTATGAAAATCATATGTATGTTTTAGAGAATTTTAGTGAAGGTTTCATGAAAGATTTTTGAAATTATTTATACTTCTACCTTCTAAATGTTGTTTACTTTACACAAAAAAAGTTTATGTAAAGATCAACTATTGTAGTTGTGTGACTGATTTAGGATATGCATATTTCTTAGAGTAAGTACCAACTATCCATCTCCTTTAATTTGTTACAATCTGCTCCCTATACTACCAATTTACCTATACAATTTATACTTTCCACAGCTTGCTAAATGCATGAAAGTCTTAAAGAATAAAAAATCGTTTCAAAATCTTTGAGAAGCCATCCCACCACTCAAGACCTTTAAATTTGAAATAAACTATGATGTGTAAGGCTTAATCCTTTTGCAATCAAGGAGTGACTCCTTGTGCTAACAGTTGGCACTGAGGATATGGGGCAAGTAGATTAGGGTTTTTTGGGTGCCTTAGTGGGCCAAATCTAGGTGACACATGCCCCCAATCATATGGCACCAAGTGGGGTCTATGAAAACATTATTACATCATCATAAATGGTTGGTGCTAGAAGAATTAAAAATCATGCATGCGAAGATATGTGGATTGACTAGGAATCAATCATATGTGGTGGTTATCAGTGACAGTTGAGCACGGATTGTTTTTGATTGGTTGTTTAAAATAGTAGGCTAACCCACAAGGAAAACTCATCCTGATCCCTAGACCTGGAAGCTATTTATGAAATAGCATCAGGGAAAAGGAGTCAGGGGCTAATGCTTAAGGAATAGGACTTGGTCCTATGTAGTGTGATGATTGAGGGCACAATGCATTATAAAACAAAAAAACCCTCAAGTTGAAAAGCACAAAAGGGGCCCTTGCAAGGTTATATGCATGTGTCTATATATAAAAATAGATTGGGCCTAAGACTGTTATATGTCAGTGGAGTTATATTATGGCATGGATAAGCCCTTTAGGCCATGATTTAAGACCTTGTATGAATGGGTTGGAAGCTTTATGTTTCGGCTTATAGCAAAGGCTTAGAGCCCAATGTAGTGAACGAGTCAAAAACTTGGACATTGGAATTATGCCAAATATATAAAAGTGCAACACTACATCTTAACAATATAGGCATAAAAGCATTGGCAGTAGATTAGTAACATGGATCATATAAGAGGTATATTTTTTAGTTCAACCAAATTTTGATCTTGTTAAAAATAGAAGACCTCTACTAAATCTTGTAACAAATTCCAAAATAGTAAAATTGAGTAGTTAAACTCATTTTTTCTAGTAGAAATAGGTAAGAAGAGTTTGATAACATGAACAGTATATTCAAAAGACTCAAGTGTATATGTTTCACATGTGTATGAAAATGTTTATAATGTTATGCTTTACAAGATTAAGCTGTGTTTTTTATTCATGCGTGATTGATAAAGTTATTGAAAAGTATATTTTTTGAAGAGTTGCATAATTTGGTCGCACTTTTGATTCACCCATCTTCTTAGTAGTGTCATGGTTTCCATTTTTTATAAAAAATAGTATCAAAGCCACCAGGTTCATTCAGGATTAGTTTAACATCTGGAAGGAATATTAGGGATCATGGATAACTAGGACTAGGTTATCTAAGATGGAGTACCATTTTTGAATGGGTCAAATTACACAACTTGAAAGTTAAGAATGATAATTTACCTACAAGCTCTAGATTTTGATGTCTAGCTATATCTGGAGAATGGATTAATTAATAATTAGGTTGATGATCAAGATAAGGTGGAAATATTTAGAGGGTTTTCCAAGTCAGATATTGAGAAAGTAATATGGTGTCAAACTACTAAATAAATATGGAATGAGTTGCAATCCATATATGATATAAACATACAAGTTACATGTGATGTCAAGAGGCTTTCCCTAGAGGTTGGAGTAGCAAAATATTCAAAGATTATTGAAGATCATTGATCAAAGGATTATTCTCCTGCATCAAGAGGCCAAGTTGTTGATCAACACTCAGAGGATTCAGAGGAGATACAATCTACAAGTAAGTTTTTTTTCTATTTTTATTGTAACACAATAGGTGATTTATCTTCAAATTACTTAATTGAAAGTTTTTGTCAATGAGAGGGTTTCTCAACTAGTAGTAGTGACAAAGGGACTACCTTTATAGAAATAATAGATCTAGATATCTTTCAAGAAGTCATAGGGTGCATCTATGGTAAATAATAAGAAATAACATCTCGCGTGTCAATGGAAGAATCCTAAGAGTCATCAAGGGAATAAGATATTGAAAATAATATGAGTAAAATAGACACTAAGGGTGAATCTAGTGGCTCCTCTATAGATTTGGAACATCTTGAAGAGAAAATCTATTTGAAAAGGAAACTCATATCATCCCTTGACGAGATAAATAATCTTAGAGCCAACAATATGGAGCTAGAAGTAGATAATCATTAGGGGAATTTTGAGGTCTAAAATGGGCCTCCTAAGGAGATTATAAAATAATAGTGGAAATAATAAAATAATATTAGATTATATCATCTAATTTTAGAGGGAAAAAGGAAAAACTACTTTTTCAACTGGTATTTTGAACTTATCTCCTTATGATTTTACTCAAATTTCAAGAGGGAAAACTTGTTGGATGTAGAATTTGATTCCTCATCTAAGGAGTGCCCATGTTTTATACTTTCGATGGACCATTCTACACGAAAAATGAGAAATACATGAAAAAATGTGATTGCAATCACATTTTTTCATGTATTTCTCATTTTTCGTGTAGCAGGGTCCATCAGAAGTATGCAGTATAGTTACCCCTTGGATGAGGAATTAAATTTTACATCCAACATGTACTCCCAATCGAAATTTGAGTAAAACATTAAGGAGATAAGTCGAAAATACAAGTTGAAAAAGTATTTTTATTATTTTATTATTTTTTAATATTTTTACTTTTTTACCCCAAAAATGGTGAATCATCCCCCATGGTTGACATCATCATCTTGAATCCTATTTTTTCTTATAAATTTTATTTTGGTTGTACATTTTTCTTAGGAGGCTCATTTTTAGACCTCAAAATTTCTCTAATGATAACATTAAAAGAGTAGTTGTTGAATCTTCAAAAGAATGCAAAGAATTCTGAATATTTTGAAGAGATTTGAGGAATCCAATGTCCTCCTCAGGTCAAGACAATACTGGAAAATGATAATGACTCAATAGCAGTACTAAAGGTACCCACCAACTTTATTAAAGAAATACCTGAGAATATTTCAGTAGTAGAGAAGTTAACATAGCACCAAGGAGAAAAAAACACTTTCGAAAATAAAGAAAAAGATATGCAACATCTTATATATTTTTATTGTGGAAATGCAAGGAAATTTTCCTCTAAGTGTCTAGAGAAGAAAAAGAACTTGTAGCAGCATAGGTAGAATGCACAATTTCATCCACAACCACAAATTTCTCAGAAAATAAATTGGAATGGACATTTCTAGAGAGCCTTTTCACTGGTCCAATATAAATAGGAGAGTGAGTATCAGTCCAATAAATTGGATGAGAAGAATCCTTGGTGAAAGTAATACCTATTCCCCATTCTTGAATAATATTAAAAGCTATAGGTGTAATAATTATGGGCACAGAGTAGTTTCATGTGAACTTGGAAACAATTTACCTATTTTCTAGAATGAGTCAAACAGAGGCATAGAATATATATGGAAAGCAAACAAGGACACCTATGTGGGAGTTATTACAATAATAATAAGAGAGGTACGACGTATAGTACATGGAGGAAACATATATCATTGTTTGTATTTGAAGATTTCCAGCAAAATATTAGTAGATTAAAGCCTGAAATTCCATTGGTGGATCTCTCTCATATAACTTGCAATGGGAAAAGACTTCAATTAGACAAAAGTAGCAGAATTTTTTACATTTCTTCATTGCAAAAGGCAAGCACAAATAGTGAGAAATAATAACAAGAGGTAATTTTTATGTTAGATTTAATTGGTGCTAAAAGGAGGAATAATCAGTTGTTTTCATGCTTAGACTATGTCAGGAAGTCATTCAGTCAGGAAAGAGTACCAAATTAGCACAAGCAATCAGGTCATGGTGTTGACCAAGTAAAAACTCAACATACCCAACTTTGGAAGAAAAAGGGAGATAATTTAATCAAGGGGATTATATCCCTTGTTCCACTTCATTGAAAAGAAGAGTTTGCATTCAATAGAAGCCAAAAAATTCAGATGCAAGGATTAGAAAGGAACATGCCAAGCAATGCATCTAAAGTATAAGGGAAGTATGACATTTTTTTTTCCTGAGTTTATGAAATTGTTGAAGAAGATTGATATTACTGAGTAATGTGGTTGATTTTATGTTGTTTCCAAATCATATTAATAGAATGAGTATATATAGATGGTGATGACAGAATAAGGATGATGATATTCTTATTGTTAAAGTTTTCTTATATTGTGAAAGTATGTTTACAAATTCCTAATGCTAAGAGGGAGCATAGACACACGGGGAGCATACTCAAGTTAAAATTTGAGTATCATATTATTCATTAACAATTTCTATCATCAATTGGTATTAGCTTTTTTATTTTTAAGGACAGACATGGAAGACAAAGGATAATTGTGTTTGATTCATTATAATGTTGCTTGAATGATCAAAGTTTTGTGTTGAAGATATAATGATTGGTTTGATTGTTGTGATGCTTCCAAACTATTTTGATTAGTGTTTGGTATCAGACATCATATTTTTAGAGAAAACACATGTCACTAAAAAGAGAATGATCACAGGAGGAGAAAAATCAGTTGTCAAATGATCAACAATTGGTATTAGTGACATCAATTTAGAAAGTAGTATCATTGAGCTCAAATATATTAACACTCGATATCAAAGGTATAATTTATCAATTGGTATTAATTTTCATTATATTTTTCCAGAGTGTGGTATTCATATAGTTAGTAAGGAAATTGTAAGTCCAAGTGTTCGTGAAAGAGTCTTTATTTGAATGTTGTTGTTGTTCACGATTATTCAAATGTATCATGGCGAGTCAGTTTCCATTAGAAGTATATCAAGTAGAGTATGAGTTGTTTGTTTAATCATGCATTAGTGAGAGTCCCTCTATGTTTATCATATAATTACTTCTAAGTTTTTTACTTTGTTGTTCATCAACTAACAAGTTGATGGTGTCAGTCATGCATTGAATAGGTTAAAATTGTTGCTAGAGGTTAGGTGTATGTGTCTAGGAAGAGACATTATTATGAATGTAAGCCTATCTAAAACTTATACCAACATGCATGATTTTTCTCATGGCTCAGTTGTACAAGCATGTGTTGTTTTAGCAAGAGATCCCTCTTGACTACTTGAGGTAGATATTGGGAGTAATAACTCCTCTCCTCTCAACTCAATATTTTCTATAGGATAGAAAGGAAGTTTCTTACATCAAAACATGTATACTTAATTCTTCTAACTTAAGAAGAAGCAGTTGACAGGTCCATAGGATTATAAATATAGAGGGATATTGTTGATAGGGGGAGCATGTTGGTATATTTTCCATTAATTTGAAAGGGCGAGAAGTATCAAAAACAAAAACAAAAAACACAAAAGAGGGGGATGTACTGAAGTTCATTAAGGATGTATCTATGGAGGAGATGTATCTACCTCAAACAAAACAACAATCAAAAGGATAAGTCTACCAATAAAATTATATTGGATAAGCAACACACATTGGAGAAACATCGAAAGGAGGAGAAGAAAAATAATTACACTTTTCTTGGGTGTCTTTATGGTGTTGTTTTTGTTTGATCATGGTGTTTCTATTAATTAAAATGGTGGATATTATTTCAAATATCTTTTCATTGATGAAAAACGAAAAGCATATTGGAAAATTCAATGAAGATGATGAGCGGTATCCATATGTTGTTAAGGAGGTGTTCTTTGATGTCAAGTAATTGATGTCAAGTATTGATATGTTTTCACCATCAATGTTGCTATTTTCATAAGGAGGATGTAATAGGTGTAAATGGTGGTGCATCCAGATAAAAGGTACTACAATGGAAAAACCAGAGAAGACTGCAAGAAGTAGGAATATCAACACATGTGTTGCAAATAATCTTAGATGTTTCCAAGAAATTTTTTATGAAACCAGCTCCAAAATAGAAGAAAAGAGATATAAAATCCTTATAAATAAGCCACTTCGAGGGGGAAACCTCCTCTACATTACATAAATGAGCAATTATTTAATGATCAAATGACAAAAGCTCCTTTCTATATATAGGAGTCCATGGGGTCACAATATAATCCTAGCCGACCTAAAAATAATAATGTAAGGGCACAATAATAACAATATGAGGGTTACAAGGGTACAACAATAACAACAAGTGGGCTACATTAACAACAATAAGGGACTACACTAGTAATATAGGGACCTAGCATGCCTCTCTCCTTCAAAAATGTGTTGTCCTCAATCCTTGAGTAGCTCTGGATGCTTCTGTATAAAATTCTCATCCTCCCATGTAGAATTTTCAGTGGGTAAGTTATTCCACTTGATGAGATACTCTAAAATTGATTAGTTTCATAGCTGTCGATTTCTTTCTCCATGAATTCTTCAGGTTCCAATATGATTTTTCCTTCCTCATCAAGTTCTGAAAAATATTGTTTGAACTGGAATTTTGTCACCTATAAACTTATTTAAGCATTAAACATGGAAAAGTAGATACACTCAACAAGAGGAAGGAAGCTCCAATTTGTATGCCATATTACCAATAATTTGCAACACCTTGTAAGGACCATAGTACTTTGGCGATATTTTATTATCCTTCTTAGCTTTCTTGAGGGACATTTATTTGTATGGTTGTAGCCGTAAAAATTCCCAGTCTCCTACATCAAAACTTCTCTCGCTATGATGTTGATTTGCCTATTATTTCATTCGATTTTGTGCCAAATTTAGGTTATCTTTTAAGAGCTGGAGAAATTGTTTTTGATGCTCGATGTGATCTTCCACTGCTTGAACCTAAGATTTTTCTCTTAAAGATGATGTGATGGTTGATGGATGATATCCATAAAGTTCCATAAATGGGGTTGTTTTTTCTGTAGTATGGAAGGAAGTGTTATACCACCATTCAGCCAAAGGTAACCACTTGACCCATTATGTTTGTTTATTAGATAAAAAACAACGAAGATATCATTCCAAACATTTGTTCACTATCTCAGTTTTCCCATCGGACTGAGGATGATAAGATGAGCTATGAGCTAGTTAAGTACCCAAGCAAGAAAATAATTCCATCCAAAAAATTCCAGTAAAATTGGGATCTCTGTCGCTTACAATAATATGTGGGTTTCCATGGAGCTTTTGAATTGATTCCATAAATGCAGTAGCAATTGTACTTGCTTTAAATGGATGAGATAATGCACAAAAGTGTGCATAATTGGTAAGTCTATCAACTACCACCATGATGACACTCTTTCCTTCAGACTTAGGTAAACATGTGATAAAATCCATTCAAATCTCCTCCCAACATTGTCTTGGAAAGGATAAAGGTTGTAGAAGACCTGGGGTCTTAATTGTCTCAAATTTATTTTTTCTGAAAAACAAACATTCCACCACAAACTTTTGAATATTAGATTTAAGGCCATCCCAAAAAAATTCTTTTTTCACCTTGTGGTAAGTTTTTAAAAAACCTGAGTGTCCTCCTAAGGGAGAAGTGTGCAATTCCAAAAGAATATTTTTTTTTACTTAGGAATTCTTACAAATATATAAGTGATCTTTGTACCATAAGGAATCATTTTTCCAACTAAATGTATTAGATGTACTAGGATCTTCCTGCCATTTTTGAATGAGTGTCCGCACTTCTTCATCCTTCTTCCATTCATTGATTTCTTCGGTTATCCAATCTGGTTGGATAATATAAATGGCACAAAGAAATGCTTCCACCTCTTCATCCTTTCTTGAGAGTGCATCTGCAACAACATTTGGCTTCCATTTTGGTAGATTATTTCAAAGTCATAACCCAACATCTTTGTGACCCATTTTTGTTGCTCTTATGAAGATAGTATTTGTTCCAAAAAGTATTTAAGACTATCATGATCAATTTTTACCTTGAAGTGTCCTCCCATTAGGTAAGGTTGCCATTTCCTTAATGCATGTAGTATTGCCAACATTTCCTTATCATAAATAGATTTCTCTAAATAATTTTCTTTGATTGGACGACTTTCAAAAGCATTGGGTCTTCCTTCTTGCATTAAAATAGCACCAATTCCATTTCTAGAGGTATCACATTCAACAATAAAGGTTTTTGTGAAGTCTGGCGTAGCTAAGACTGGTGCTAGGAAAATTGCCTCTTTAAGATGTTCAAAGGCCTTAGTTGCCTCGGGATTCCATGAAAATGCATCTTTCTTTAATAATGTTGTTAGAGGTATTGCTATTCTCCCATCATTCTTAAAAAACTTGCGATAATACCCTGTTAACCCCAAAAATCATCCCAACTGCTTTATGGATATGGGGACTTTCAATTCCTTAATGGCTTCAATTTTCTTAGGGTATACCTTAACACCCTCGTGAGATACAATATGACCCAGATATTCCACCTCTTGTACTCCAAAGAAACATTTGGATGTTTTTGCATATAATTGTTTCTACTCCAATATTTTGAGCACCTTTTCAACATGTTGAACATGATCCTTCCAAGACCTGTTGTGGATTAGTATAACAACAAAAAGTACTAACAAAAATTTTCTAGGGAAGCGTTTGAAAATGGAATTCATCAACCCTTGAAATGTAGAAAGTGAATTGGTAAGGCAAAAAATAATGACCCTCATGAGTTTGAAATCCTGTTTTCGGAATATCTCCAGTATTCATTCTAATTTGATGATACCTTGAACAAATATCCAAATCTGTAAAATAAATTACTCCATGTAATTCATCCAATAATTCATCAATCACAAGAATGGGAAATTTAACTTTAATAGTGAGCTTGTTGAGCTACCTACGATCCATCCTTCTTGTGCACCAATACTATTAGAGCAAAGAAAGAACTTTGACTCGGTTGAATTATATCGGCCTCTAACATTTTTGCAATCATACGTTCAATTTCACTCTTTTGGAAATAAGGATATTTTTAAGGCCTGATGTTTGGAGGAAGACTTCCCGGAATCAAATGAATAGCATGATCATGATCACGAATAGGTGGGAGTCTTTTGGGAGTTTCAAACACCTTGGAATGATTGTCCAAGACTTTTTGGAGTTCTAGAGAAATAGATGATTTTGATGTTGGAACTTGTAGTTAGAATAATTGTGCAATTACGCCTCGTTATTCTATATTTAGAAGCTTTGTCATAACATTAGAGATTATTATATTTCCTGGCTTCCCTGCAATACCCTATAATTCAACTTCCTTTCCTCCCGAAAATAGTTTCAATAAAAGTTTTTGAAAATTAAAAGCTATCGTCCCCAAATATTTTAACCATTGTACTCCTAGTACAACATTAGTACATTGGAATGGAAATAATTTGACTATTCAATACATATTGCCCCATGTTTAGCTTGATATTATGGCATTTTATAGAGCAACTTATAGTTCCTCCATTTTCCACCATCACTTAACATTCTGGTGCTGGGTATAGGAATAAATTCAATTCCTTGGATACCTTACAATAAATAAAATTATGGGTACTACCCGAGTCAATAAACACTATTACATTTTTCTTCTTGATATGTCCTTCTATCTTGAGAGTTTGAGGAGTGGTAATTCCTTCCAATGCATTACAAGATATGGTCAGACTCATTTCTTCTTTCTCTAGGGTTGTTTCTTGGTGTATATCCTCTTATTTTGAATATTCTTATTCATTTTCTTCCTCCTCTTCACAATCTATGTAAAATAATTTATTCTCAGCACATTTATGACCTTTAGTGTATTTGCTATCACAACTATAGAAAATCCCTTTTGGTATTCTTTTGTTCAATCGTTGTGGTGTCAACCTTGTAGGTTGTTGAATTCTAGGAGTAGTAACACTTATATCTTTATAGATGTGAGTGGTAGGCTTCCTTGTCACCATAATTTTACTTTCAATTTTTCTTGCCAACCTAAATGCCTTCTCCAATGAATCAGGTTCCCAAAGGATGTTATCCTTTAAAGTCCCTATGAAAACATCAATCATGTGTTCCTCTAGAATATTAGTTACCCTTATATTCAATTTTTGGAATTCCTTAATGTGCTCCACCATTGTAACCTTTTGTTTGAGATTTACCAATTGGGTAAATAAGGTGTTTCTCTTTGTATCCTCATAATGTGCTATCATTTTCTCTGTAAAAATTGACCAAGTGACAATTTTTTTATGAGAGCAAAGCCATTGTTACCATACAAATGTATTTTGCTCTAAATGTAAAGTTGCAATGCGTAACTTTTAAGTGTTTTGCACATTATGGAGATCAAAATATTGCTCCATATGTAGTATCCATGTTACGGGATCCTTGCCATAAAAATTCCTCATATCCATCTTTGGAATATGGTGGGTCTTACATCCAACATTAGAGTTTATGAAATCACAATTAACATTTATTTTGTTTTCACCATGAGTTTCCTATACTACCCTTTCACCATTAGGAATCATTTCTTGCATCAACTTTGTCAAACCTTCCCTCAAACCTTCCATGTCTGCTTTTAGATTATTCTTCATGTCTTCCATGTCTGCTTTTAGATTATTCTTCATGTCTTCCATGTTAGATTCCATGTCATCCATCTTAGCTTCCATGCCATCCATATTAGCTTCTACGCCTTTCTTCAAAACATCCATATTAGCTTCCATGCCTTACTTCAAACCATCCATATTAGCTTCCACACCTTTCTTCAAAAATTCCATGTAATTTTTTGTTTCTCTTTGTGGGAGCAAAATTTGATGCACTTGCTCTTGTAATTTTGATATATCATGTTGAACTTCTTCCTATTCATGAGTCACAGTAGAGCCTTCTGAGGAATTAATGGGTGTTGAATTCTTTTTAGGGTAAATTTTAGAATACAATACTGATATATATGTTTCAAAATTCCCTTGGAATCAATTCAAACTAATTTTTCAAATAATACTGATGCAATTTCAAAAAGAAATACACACCTTTCTCTTGTGTTTTAGGAGCTCAATATTGAAACTGAATTATCTCTATGCTTTCAGATCTTTAATATCTGAAATCCAGTCATGTAGTAGCCCTATGAATCTTCTTTCGAATTCCACAGGTCTGACCTGATTTGGAGTCTTCAAGACAAAGTTATGCCCAATCTCCCACAATGACCTAGTTTTGGCCTGATTTCATAGATCAAACTCGTATGACGTGCCACATGTCATTGTTTCCTCCTTCAACTCTGAAATTGATACACATTAAACTATATTCTATTTACTTTCGGCCATTATTTACAAAATTCCAATCAGATGCTCAAAGAGAGAATTGTGGCGATTTTTTCAAGGTCACCTCTTTTAGATGAAATTTGGGAGCCTGAAAAAACTTTAAATTCCACATATCATATCTCCGATAATATTGTGAACCAAGATCTACAACTTTTACACGAAATTCCTCGGGATTTATTCGAAATGGGTTTTTTTTTTTTTAGCATCTTAACCTTTTTATAAAAAAAGTTATAGCGAACATGCCCTGATGACCTGTTTGATGCAGCAAAACCTTAGAATCCAAAGCTCTAATACCAAATGTGATGAAACCATCTCCGAAATTAGAAGAAAGGAGATGCAACACCTTAGAGATCAGCTACTTCAAGGGGGAAACCTCCTTTACATTACATAAATTAACAATTATTGGATGACCAAATGACAAAACCTCCTTTCTATATATAGGAGTCCATGGGGTCACAATATAATCCTATCCGACCTAACAATAATAATGTAAGGGCATAATAATAACAATATGGGGGTTACAGGGGTACAACAATAACAATAAGGGGGCTACATTAACAACAATAAGGGACTACACTAGTAAAATAGGGACCTAACTAAATTGGTGAACAATAGTGGTGGAGCTAATTAGTAAATATGCATAGATGTTTGAGCCATTTATTGTATGGAAAATCACCTCAAATGCATTTGGAAACCACTTATATGGAAAAAGTTCTGAAAGAGATTTCTAGTGGTATGTGGAAGATCAAGAATGGCCTCATAGATTGAAAATTTATGTCCTGACAAAGGCAAGACCCCCAAAGTTCAAAGA
Source organism: Pinus albicaulis (assembly GCA_034641835.2). Lineage (NCBI taxonomy): Eukaryota > Viridiplantae > Streptophyta > Pinopsida > Pinales > Pinaceae > Pinus > Pinus albicaulis. The sequence continues at coordinate 1,616,618,174 of CM076578.1, forward strand.
TTATAGAGCTAAAGTGGTAGAGGAGCCTTTGGAGCATGGTTAGTTTGGCACATTCCCCAAACATGGTGGAATATTTAGTGTATTAGTGGCATGGATGAGATAAGATAGATATTTTGCAGTTTAACCAAAGTTGGAGCTCATTAAAAATACAAGACCTCTACTAAATCCTGTAGCAAATTATAAAATAATAAAATTGAGAAGTTAAGCTCAGTTTTTCTAGCAGAAACATGTAAGGAAATTTGATAACTGAAAGAGAAAATTAAAAATATTAAAGTGAAGCAAAACAAATTAAGAAAAAATGTATTCATGCATGAGGAAGAGTTGAAGATAAAAATATATTTAATTCCAAAAATATCAGTCCAAATTCCTTTATAATCATAATCCAAATTTCATAGTGTGAAGAGTGTGCAACTCAGAAAGGAGTGCACATAAGTGTGCAAGAATGCAGAGGTCTGTGAGAGTTTTTTGGTGCAACCTTATGCATAATTTTTGTATGCATCAAGGGTGAGTCATAGATCATATATGTTATCTGAGAGGTGAAGAATGAATTGGAGAATGGTGTTTTGTTCTAGGGATTAATGTTGTTGGTGAGTATGGTTGGTGATTTTTTAAGTAATCATAGATTTCCAAATGTTTTTTAATCATGGATTTTGTGAGTGGCCAAAGTACAAAAGTTTATATGATTATGAAAGAAGTGGTCTGTTGGTTCTAGTTTGAAAATGGATGAAATATGAATCAATAGGGATAGCAAGTGGTAGCTTGCATTCCAAGGGAAAGAGTCTGTTTCAGTAGAGGTTGATAAACGAGCAAGGGTAGGATTCCCTTTCAGAAGTGGAAGGTAAATGAGAAGGGGCAGTAGTTCCTTTAAGGAGTGGTTGATAAATGAGTAAGGGAAAGAGCAACTTTTAGTCAAAGATGATAAACAAGAAGGGGAAAGAGTCTCTTTCAGTGAATATTCATAAACAAGAAGGGGAAACAATCCCTTTCAGTGAAAACTAAGAAATGAGTAGGACATATGTTCCATTTAATAACAGCTAATAAATCGACAAGTAGCAGCTTGTGGGGCAATGATGTAATCAAGTTGAAGCTTGTATTTTCCAAAGAAATAAAAAGAAGGATGATGTCTTGTGTATATGTTACACATGTATATGACAATGGTTACAATGTTATTTTTTACATGATTAAGATGTGTTGTTTATTCATGAGTGACTTCTAAAGTAATTGAAAAGTATAAATTTTCAAGAGTTTTATAATTTGGTCACACTATTGATTCACACTTCCCTCTCAGTAGTGTCCTGGTTTCCATTCTTTCTAACACTCTAGAGGTAGAATCCTACAAAATATCAAAGGGGATTAGTGTCTCCTACATGATGGTTCCCTAAATCAAAGGGGATTGGTGTCTCACGTAGTTTGGTTCTTACAAATTTGAAAAATTATGGAGTTGGTATCTCCTATTGGTTTTTGCCTACAAATTATTGTAATAGCTAGTTGGTGTCGACAAAGAACTATAATTTAAAGAATTTTTGTGGTTTTCTACCAAATTTTTATCAATGTATATCTTTTGATTCATGTTCTGCTTATGATATTAATGTTCATGGTGCTTGAATGTTTAAATAAGTAGAAGTTTTATTATATTTATTTACCCCTCTTCCTCTAAATATAATTGTGAATTCAACAACACCTATATTCGATATATAACATGCTTCATCCAAGAAAAAATAAACATCAAAGTTTTTTACTCCATATATACTATGAAAAATAAATACCAATGTGTGGAACACATCATTCACTAAATGCATACAAATATTGGGTATAATGCTAACAAAAAAGAGAGGCATTCCTAAACACTCATACAAAATTTGTGTCGTGTTGAGGGAAACCTTGGAAATGTCCTTTTACTAAATCTAAACTTAAATATCCATATTTCAATCCATATTAGAGAAATATATTGCATGTTATAATTGATCTAACAATCCATATATCATGTGGGAAAATTTTATTTATTCTTGAGAGTGGTCTTGTTCATAGCTCTATACTCAATGCACATTCTCCATGTTCTATCCTTATTTACCACTAAAATGACAAGGTAATCACATGGTCAACTACTTGGTATTATGACTCCATTATTTAAAAACATATGCAATTATTTGTTCAACTCATCTCAATCTAATATGATATATCATTATGAAACAATGTTGTTATATGAAAGTTTGTAAGTACTTGAATCTCATAGTGTACATCCCCCTTGGGTTATCCTCCATTTATATCATTATATTTGTAGGCCAATAAAATATTTTGTAGCTCAATCCTTTTTTATTTCATACATTTTTCAATTGATATATTTAAATATACAAATTCAGTGTGTTTCTTGTTTTGTCTTAAGAAGAGAACTACTTACTTATTTACTCACCTAATTAATCTGTTAGATTGTTATTGACTTAGTAGATAGATCCTAGGAATTACTTTATGTGCATATATGATAAAATATTTTCTATTAACTAGATATTAACTCACTAGACATATATTAGGAATTCTATTTTATGCATAGATGATATAATAATTTCCATCCTTTATTATGTGTTGGTTTTGCCTCTCATGAATATGGTGTTCCTCATAAACATGTAGGGGCTCTCGAATTGTACATGAAAAACATCAATAGGAACTACATTGACTTGTATTTCATCAATAAATTTTGGCCCTAGTAAGGAGTCTATCTTAAATTATTTATTAAATATATATCCTTCCTCACCTCATCTAAAAGTTATGGATGCGGACGATTGTGCATCTCTAAACTAAAAATATTTATGATGTCCTTTGAAATGAGGTTTTTCTATCAAATATAATTGAACAAAGCATCTACGTTATTTTATCCATCTAAATTTTTATATGGAATAGCTTTATTATATCCTTCTCCTCTTTGTGATGGAATATACTTAGGCTCACTTCCTTTTATAAACAATTTTCTTATATAGATCCATGCTTCTTTCTCTCTCCTTTATTACATCGAATAGAAGACTCTTCTTCTTTGGTTTCTCCCATTTTTTATTCTTATATGTTTCTCTAATTCACTTTTCGATATTGTTATTTAGAATTACCATCAATGTTACTGATCAAAATAGTTATTAGGGCGCTTGCAAACTTTCACACAAGTTCAATAGTAGCATTATTATGAATCCATCTCCTCTTCTTCTTCTTATGCTTAATGGAATTCCTATGTGAATTTGATGTGTTAAATCACTTGCATACCCCTTCTTCTTTTTAGATTCAATGCACTAGGCCTATACAAAGGCCTCATCCATGGTTTTGGTCCTGAATAACACAATTTTCATTCTTATGTGATTGTGAAGACTACCCATGTACTTCATGACCACATTTGGGTTATTTTGATTTATCCCAAAATAAATGGATTGATTCTATAAATTTGTAGTGTACTCATGTACCATTATTATTATTATTATTTAAGTATCGATGGGTTTCCATAGCGCATTATATTAGATATCATTTGTTCAGATTTAACTTTGTTAAGTAAGTCGTTCAACTATGACCATTTCCATGAGACATAGTCATAACTCACTAATTTATCATGATTTTTGAATAGTCCACTTAGCACTCATTGCGTCAAGTCATGCTCATAGGGGTGAAGAAGTGTGATTGAAACTAGTGAAATGAATCACATAACGTCAATCATCACTGCTGGGGCTTGCACCTGGTAACTAGGACTTCCCGGGAGGTCACCCATCCTGGATCATCACTAATGTTCAAGCACCATAAACATCACATCCTAGCAGGTCACCCATCCCATAGTAATTGAATTATTTTCCCACTTTTTGCTAGATTTATATATCTAGAATTAGGGATTGGTTTTTTATACATTTATCAACCAAGGAAAGATAACATAGCTACCTATTGGATATACTAAGAATTAATAATATTGTTGTTACCTTTTTAGAGGTATAACTTTCTCATACTCCATTTGAGAAGAGAACATATTGTTGTTCGAAAAATATCAATCTACAAAGTGATGTAAATACCTCTATAACATATTTAATCAATAGTGAAACTTCCAATAATTGGCATATTTAATACCAATCTAAATGATTTTAAGTTCATATGTATCTAACCCAAAACTACCTTTATGGATTCCAAATTTTTCCTTCCCCACTTTGGAACATCAATATATTCAAATAATGATATTTTTGCAATCCTATTTTGATTAAAAAAAAATATATCGCACATCTTTTTCAAAAACAATGATTGATTATATGAGTGATTAATAATACTTTTTACCTAAATATTTCCCTTCCGACCTTCAAATCCATATGGTCAATATTTTGCATCCTATCATATGATCATTTTCTTATCTCAATTGTTTGATATTTCTTAGAATAATATGGAAAGAACAACTCTATAATGTTACACCAATTATGAAAAATATATAAAACTAAAATCTATTTTCTAACATGGAGAAATGTGATCTTTCTTAACGCAAATATGATAATTCACTGATCCATTCTCATTGATTAAGGAGTACACATAAATCCTAAAAGAATATATATCATAAAAATGATAAACAATAAACTTTGAATTGCAAAGTATTTAGTGCTATATATTTGGGGGTGTAGATCATCAAATCTAAAACAACTTTAAATATACCAATACACACTCCAACATATAAAATATTAAATTCATTTCCTAACCCTACACTCATTGCCTCAATATAGATCAAAGTCTATAAATGAGATCTTCTCATGCGTGTGTTTCTCATCTACGAATGTTAATCAAGTACTTATAATGAGATAGTCCAAACATTTTGTACCTTAAAAGAAATATAAATATATCAAACCCTCCAAAAAATGTAATATATGTGCTAGAATAAAATGGTGTCCAAGAGGATATACAAATGAGCTCAATTGTGTAAATGGTCAAACAATTGTGTATCAATAGAAACAATTAGGTGCGTTACCGATTTTATGCTCTCGTTTATCGATTAACCTTTGTGGATGATGATAGATGGAGGCCCTCCAAAAAGAGCTTAATGATTGCATAACCATAACCATGAACAGATATGAGGTTAGAGTAGAATTGTGTTTAAAATGAACTATGAAATTAGATTAAATTTCAGCTTGAGCGATATTGTAAATATAATTTACATACGAATTTATTTTTCTAATAATCAATTAGGAAATTAGTTCAAGCTCTAACAATAAAGTAAATATATTTTTAATTCAATACAAAGATAACAATGTGAAAATCAGTTTGCATTTTTTATTTTTATGTTGTCTCAGATTTAAGGTGACAATATGTTATATATATAAAACATTAACTCTCATAATAATGAATACATATATGTAATTGATACAAGTTATGAATACATATATATAATTAATACAAGTTAATTAAACAAATTGTTAGGGATGAATTCACCACTCAATTATAGAATTAATTATAGATTCCACCCCTAAGTTGAGTTGTGATGCCATTAAATTAAAGAAAACTCTTATTGGTCTTTAATATCACCCAACCCAATGCATTTCTCCTATGACATAGCCAATTTGAACAATCTCATCCAATCATCTATGTACCATTGCACTCTTTCCCCCCTCATATGATGAGAGAAATCATTTCTTTCTCTACCTCATAATCCCTCGAGGATCATATATATTTTTAGTGGAAATAGAAAGAGTCTAAAACCATTGGCAAATAGTAAGAGTCTAATATTATTTTCTTACTTCTAGGAGTAAGATATAAGAAAACACTTGGCCAAAATAGTGATTGGCCAACAATAATAGGTTTGTATGTTTACAGTGTTCGTTCCACTATTGTGGACATTCTGGATATTGTTCCAACCCAAAGCCATCTCATTTTCTCTTTGCATTTTCAATAGTAAGTCCCAACATCCATGGTTTTAAGCCAAAACCATTGCATTACCTCTTTGAATTTTCAATAGTGAGTCCACAAACTTCATATGCTCATACAAATCATATTATTGTGGGATTATTTTATGATTTCAAAGCATAATTAACCATGGATTCACATGTTCTGTCATGAGCGAGTTGAGGGAGAATGATCCCAACTAGAATGGAGTGTAAGAATAATATATTTGTAAGGGTGAATAGAGTTTTCCTTTTGAGATTTACACACAACAAGTGCACTTTATAAATTTAATACAAAATACATGTATTTCCTGGATTCTCCTGATCTAACAATTATATGCCACTGTTAAATACAGAATTGCTTCTGCAAATCTTTACAGAATTTGAAACACAATAACTAATCACAATATCATGAAGAAATATCAATCACACATAACACAGATAATTTACCCGGGGAAAGCATATAGCTGAAAACCCCACTATCTTCTATTATGTATTATATCATGGATCATGAAACAATTACATACAAAGCTCTAATCCAAGAGCTCTCAGTACATGAGCTAATTGTTTCACACTGTCATACAAAAATTGGCAAGTTCCTTAGCCAATCTACTGTCTCCAGACAACCTGCCTCCACTGCGCAATCCGAGCTGATAGCAATCCCTGAATGAATGGAATTATTCTTGCCTTGACTACGCAATCCTCATGGGCACATCCAATGTGTGTGTGGTTGCATGTGTGCAACTGGATAATGTCACAACTGATAATTTGCTTCCCTTTCACCTAGAACTCAACTGGATCTCTACTGGATCTGAAATGCATGCAATTAATAGTAGTAAATCTTCAGTTGCATGTGATACCACTGATTGTGAATTAATTAACAATTATTTCACTTTATCTCTCACTAGTGTATCTTTAGTTACAACTAGCACAACTGAGTTTAACTCACTTAACTGATTTAAAGTACTTTACAACTTTCATAACTGCACTTCCAATTCTGTTACAACTTCGAATCACTTAGTTACAATTAAGTCCACTTGCATGTCCCACCAACCAACCTCTTAACTCAAAATTCCTTTAGATAATTGATTTTCCAGCTCAGTTAACTATTTCCAAGTGCTCATTGAGAGTAGATTTTTTTTACTGTCCAACTAATATTAAGGGATAATAATAGTCTACATGCATCTATAAATAGAACTTTCACATACATCTATAAATAGACATGCATCTATAAATAGAATTTTCACTTTCATCTATAAATAGACATCCACCTAAAAATAGCCTGAGGCTCCATCCTAGTGTAGGTGCTTAATTTTAACTAGGATCTTCTTGTCGAATCTCAACACTCCCTCTCAACAAGAAATGGATTATCCTTCACCCCAATATTTTCTCTATGGTATTCGAATTTTCTCCTGGTGAGCGCCTTCGTCAGAATATCTACATCCTGATCTTCCATGGGAATGTACTAAAGCAACATCATCCTCCTCTGCACACAATATATGAGATGATGGTACCGAATATCTATATGCTTAGATCTATCATGAAACACATGATTAATAGAGAGTTTAATGCAACTCTGATTATCACAATGAATCGCTGTTAGATCTAAATGAGAACCAACCAATATCTTTCTCATCTAGATACCCTCACATTCAACTTGACTCGCTACTATGTATTTTTCTTCCATTGAAATAAGTGCCACAGATCTCTACTTCCTATTGTACCAAGAAACAGTTGTAGAACTGATACTAAAGATCCCCCATGATGTTCTCTTTCTTTCTGTTGGAATTCCAGACCAATCTGCATCCACGAAGCCATGCAACTTCACCTCATATGTCTGTTTGTACCATAAACCATACTCTGATGTGCCCATTAGGTATCTCAGGACATGCTTACCCACCTTCCAAAAGAGCTTGGTAGGCTTAACCATAGCTTGACTCAACTGGTTAACTGCATAGAAAATGTCTGATCTCGTGTTCACTAGATACATTAGCGAACCCATTAATTGTCGATAGATAATAACATCGACTACCTCTCCAGAAGTAGCATCCTATTTCCTCCATTTTCCTAGAAGAGGAGTATCCATGGGTTTGCAGCCCTCCATGTGAAACTTACCCAGTATCTCCCTTGCATGCTTTCCTTGAGACACAAAAATTTCACGATCTCGCTGCCATATTTCCAATCCAAGGAAATAATGAAGGATACCCATATCCTTCAACTCGAACTCCTTTACAAGATCCTCCTTGCATGAGTGTATCAGCTTCCCATCACCAGTCAATATTAAATCATCAACATAAAGAACAATGATTAAAATCTTACCCTCAACCACAATTTGGTATCAGTTTGCATTTGCTTCACTTTTGGTGAAGTATAGTCCCGTGAAATAGTTGTCTATCCGAGTGTACCAAGCATGGGGTGCTTGCTTCAGCCCATAGAGTGCTCTTTTGAGTCGACACACATGCGACTCGTTGTTGAAGATATCAAAACCTTCAGGCTGCTCTATGTACACCTATTCCTCAATGATCCCATTTAGAAACACAGTCTTCACATCTATCTGATGAATGCGCCAGCCCATATGCGCTAAGAGAGAAAGGATGGTCCTTATGGAAGAATACCTTGCGACAGGTGCAAAGGTCTCTTCATAATCTATCCCCTTCATCTATGAGAAGCCTCGAGCCACAAATCTGGAATTTTATTTCTCAACACTTCCCTTAGCATCTTTCTTTACCTTGTAGATCCATCTCGAACCTACCATTGATTTATCAACCGGCCTTGGAACAATTTCCCAAGCACTATTTTTGACAATGGAGTCATACTCCTCCACCATTCCATCTACCCATGTGGGCTCCTGCACTACTTCCTGAAAGGAAGATGGTTCAATCACAATACATTTTCTCATGAAAGCCATGTATCCAATAAATTGGTCAGGAGACTGTCTTTGTCTGTGTTGTGAAGTAGGGGCTCCTACATTCTGTGCAGCACCAAGTATCAGCCTACCAACTTCTGTGGTACGCCTTCTACCAGTTCTGATGGTTGGCTCTGCGTGAGTGGACTCCTCCACTCCATGAACCTCCTCCTACAGCTGATCCACATCTAGAGACTCATATTTGGGAACCAACAGTTCCTCCTCCGCATGCAAGTCCCGCTCCCTCTCAAGCAAAAACCACATGGCTTTCCCCTCATCGAATTTTATATCCCCTCGCACCATAGTCATTCGACTATTTGGGAAATACAAACAATAATTATGAGGTGTTTCAATGTACCCCACAAAAATCCCAACTTCAATAGTCGGCTCCAGCTTCTTCCTAGCATCCTTGGTCACATGCACATAAACAGATGAGCCAAAAATCTTGAATTGTGAAACATCCATTTCCTTACCAGTGAAAGCTTCTTTAGGTGTGCTCATGACAAGTACTCTATGAAGACAATGGTTTTTCACATAAACTGCAGTTTTTCATGCTTCCGCCCACAAATTCATTGGTAGGCCCTGAACATCGCTCATGTTGCACCCACGATCATTCTGTTCTTCCTCTCCGTGACCCCATTTTTATGTGGGTTATGAGGCGCTATGAGTTCTCTTAGAACTCCTTCTTTGCTACAGAAATTATTGAATTCCTTAGAGATGTATTCTCCACCATTATCGCTCCTTAGAGCCTTCATTTTCTTCCCCGACTCTTTCTCCACCAAAGCCTTAAACTCATAGAACTTTGAGAATGTTTGATCCTTCTTCTGCATGAATAATATCCAGCATTTACGAGAAAATTCATCAACAAAAATAACATAGTACTTATGTTTTTTTGTTGAAGCAACCAAGAAAAATCCACACATGTCTGTGTGAACTCTCTCAAGGATCCTCGAAGCATGATTCTCCTTCTCATGAAAGGTGGATTTTACATACTTCCCCATGGTGCAACCCTTGTAGTGATCTAACTGAGCAAGTGTTCCCATTAGAATTCCAGTAGATATTTGATGCATGACTTTCAAGGCTCCGTGATGAAGATGGCCCAATCGCCTACGCCATAATTCTCCCTCATTCCGGCTCACCACTTTTTCCGTCTTTCCCATCATGGCAGCACGACCATCTACCTCCAGCTTGTAGATATTCTTAACTCGAATCCTTATCCTCTTTTCTTGACCCATTTTTTTATGTCGTGGGAAAGCTTTTCCATCGCTAAAAACAACATTATATCCTTTTTCCTCCAACATTGCGACTGAGACCAAATTTTTTTTCAGACCTGGAAAATGCATAACATATATCAATTAAAATGGTTTACCTAACTCCCTCTAAAAGGTAATGGTTCCAATGATGGTCGCACTATACCTTCCATCATCGCCCATCTCTATATGCATCTGGAGATATTTCTCATCCAAGTCACTGAAAGGTTCCTTATCTCCCACCATGTGAAAGGAAGTGCCAGTATCTAAATACCACATCGATCCCAATGAAATTTACACCATGCATGCAATCAAGGAGAATTCAAGATAAAATTGTGAGGCAAGGGCCTCACCAGATGCAGCTCCAGCAGCCTTCTTATTCTTCTTCTTTTGCAAACAGTTAGTAGCAAGATGCCCATGTTCGTGACAGTGAAAACACTTCACCTTGGACATATCCATCTTCTTGGCTTTAGACTCAGATTTAGAATCGAATTCCTTCCCCTTCCCCTTCTTCGCCTTGGCATCCAAATCAAAATCCTCTTCATCATCATTATTTGATGAAGAGCCATCTCTAGTGTTCCGCTGAACTCCTTCTTCACCAGATCCGACACAGTTGTTTCCAATATGAAAATTTTCCCATCTGTTTACAGAGTCTTCATAAATGTGCCAACTCTTGGGAAGTCCCAATAGAGCCAAGCTCACTAAATAATCATCTCCAACAATTATTCCCACACTCCCCATTTCATCCCAACATTAGACAAACTTCGTGAGATACTTTGGAATGTTGTCGCCCTTTTCCATCTTGATCTTCCTGAGTTTATCTTTGAGCGCCAATTTCCTATGGTCGTTGCTAATTTGGAAAAGATTCGTCAAAACCTTCCACATATCATATGGTGTGGCTTTCCTATGGAGGCTTGAGACAATTTGGTTTCGTACTCCCCCCAACATAATCCTCCTCGCCTTTGCCACTTTCTTTTTCCATGCATCAAGATTGGCAGCATCTGACGAAGGAGGCTTAGGAACATCATTGCCAATGAATTCCGCCTCCATCCTATCCTTCCAAGAAATGTATTTCAAGCTTCCCTCTAGTGCATACTCTAACCTCAAGCCATTGAAATCCATTTCTATCTTGAATCAGTTGTAGCACCAAGAAAGTCTTTCTGCAAATTCAAATTCTTTCCACCAACAAACTTAGCTCCTGCTTCACTACTGCAATCTCCTGTGCTCTGATACCATGAAAAAATTTAATACAAAATACATGTATTACCTAGATTCTCTTGATATAACAATTATATGCCACTTTTAAATACAGAATTTCTTCTACAAATCTTTGTGAAATTTGAAACACAATCGCCAATCACAATATCATGAAGAAATATCAATCACACATAACACAAAGAATTTACCCGAGGAAATAATATAGGCAAGAACCCCACTATATTATATTATGTATTATATCATGGATCATGAAACAATTACATACAAATCTCTAATCCAAGAGCTCTCAGGACATGAGCTAACTGTCTCACACTGTCATACAAAAATTGGCAAGTTCCTTAGCCAATTTATTGTATCCAGACATTCTACCTCCTCTGTGCAATCCGAACTAATAGAAATCCCTGAATGAATGGAATCATGCTTGTCTTGAATGTGCAATCCTCACGGGCACATCCAAATTGTGTGTGGTTGCATGTGTGCAACCGAATAATGTCACAACTGATAGTTTATTTCCCTTTCACCTAGAACTTAACTGGGTCTCCACTGGATCTGACATGCATGCAGTTAATAGTAGTAAATATTTAGTTGCATGTGAGACCACTAATTGTGAATTAATTAGTAATTAATTCACTTGATATCTCACTAGTGTATCTTCAGTTACAACTAGCACAACTCAATTTAACTCACTTAACTGAGATAAACTACTTTACAACTTTCATAACTACACTTCCAACTCTATTACAACTTAGAATCACTGAGTTACAATGAATCCCACTTGCATGTCCCACCAACCAACCAATCAACTCGAAATTCATTTAACTACCTAATTTTCCACTTCAGTTAACTATTTCCAAGTGCTCATTTAGAATAGAAAATTGTTTATTGTCAAAATAATATTAAGGGATAATAATAGTAGACATGCATCTATAAATAGACATGAAATATATAAAAAGAACTTGCACATACATCTATAAATATACATGCATCTATAAATAGAATTTTATCGTGCATCTATAAATAGAAATCCACCTAAAAATAGCCTGAGGCTCCATCCTAGTGTAGGTGCTTAATTTTCACTAGGTCTTCTTGTTGAATCTCAACATGAACGATTCCCAAGAAGCACTAGAAAACATCAAATGGACTACCCAATTCAAAGAGTAATCATAAATATTTTTTAGGAAGCTTGGGTGAGTAAGGTTGTACCACAAATGAAAAATGTGAATCTAAATCACTCATATGCCTCTTTCCACTTCCCCTATTGTGGTATCATGGTATCTTTGTTTCTTCTTAAGCAACCTTTTTGCATGTATTATATTATTACTTATTCCATTTTATAATATTGAAGCACAACATGGAAAACATAAAAATCACTTTGAAATCCTATCCCATTATTGAGGCTCATGCATATTTATACCTTGAGTGTGAGTAGGGAAAATTTTAGGGGCGAAATTCCACCAACTTCCTATTTTCTAGACATTTTTTCTGAAAAACAAATATATGCTTATTCGGTTAATATATATATATATATATATATATAGATATATGGTTAAATTTATGATATTCGCCAAAAGTTTACCAATTTTAATAACAAATTAGATGTTTTGAAATTGAATATTTTCCTACATTATATATGTATGTTTTCCAAATAAGAATAGTTGCATATAATACTATACATAGGCATAATATATTTCGATGAAATACTAGCTTGGGTTACCCCGGATGCCAATAACCCACGAAACTCAAACACATATCTCTATCTATAAACCAAATTCCCTTTAAAAAATAACTTAGGGAAAACTTCACATACGTAGTAAAAAAAAGAACATGGATTTTTTTTGTCAAATTTATATGAGATGTATTTTTCCCACCTTCGAATCCTTTTCATCACCTCATTCAACTCAATAGGCTTCCACTTATCAATTGGTACAACGGGAATGCCAAAACAGGCTTTCAAAACCATATACGCATCCCTGAAAATGTTGGTTGTAGGCATTGCGAGATGATTCTGTTGTGCTGTTATAAAATCTTGTAGGCACAATGAGTTGATTTCGTAGTGATTACAAAAAATTGTCTTTTAAAATTCCTAGAAGGTGAAATGACTCAGCCTTGCTATCAATCGATTCTCCATGGCCTAGACTTGCTTCCTAACATGACACATGACTTCATATGCCTTCCTTCATGTGGATTTACAACTATAACTCTAACTTACCATGTACGAACAAATTTAAAAGGTTTTGACAACATTCAATAAAACATGGTGTTGTCTTTTCTCCATACACGGGCACTCTACAACCACTGTGGATCAAGAAAAGCTAACACAACTACAAGCTACAAGCATGGTTTCTCAACTCTTGAGCACACTATTTATACCCACAAGGGAACCAAACAAAGCATATTGCATTCATGTCGAAAGGGCATGATTGAATCCAAATAATGGTTCTTTGTTTTGCACCATTGTTCAGATGCGCAATTAAACATAGTCCATAAGTAGACAACAATGGAAACAATATGAAGTTACAAATTCATACACACATGGGTAAATATTTTAGCTCCAAATTACATTTGAACGAAGCATCAATTTGACATAAACGCTGACAATCAACACACTTTTTGACACATTATGGGTCTTCACATCACAAAACCCACGCACTCTCTAATCTTCGTAACACATACAAACTTTATTTCTCAAGATTTAATCTCACACAACATGATTCAAGACACAAAGGAACCCAACACAATGAAGGAGGCTTCAAAGAGCTAATTCTTAATATAACTCAATGGAGTAAGAACACACTTTCAAAGAAAATAAATACATAGGAATCAAACCACGATTAAACATAGTCCATAAGTAGACAACAATGGAAACAATATGAATTTACAACTTCATACACACATGGTTAAATATTTTAGCTCCAAATTACATTTGAACGAAGCATCAATTTGACATAAAGGCATACAATCAACACACTTCTTGACACATTATGGATCTTAACATAAATCACCTCAACAAGTGCAGACATCAATAAATCGAGACCTTATTAACAATATACAGACAAAGAAACATACACAAAGGCATATAAATATGTTCCTCATTAACCAAATTCAAATACACATTAAATTGGTCAGATATACAATGCAACCCAAACCTCTTTCGACCTTTGTCTATTATCCTTATTCTAGAGCTCCTCCTCTCTTTGTTATGAAACCAATTCACAAAATAGAAGAAAAGAGAGATAAATTTCTTATAAATCATCCACTTCGAGGGGGAAACCTTCTTTAAATTACATAAATCAATAATTCTTAGATGATACAAATGAAAAAACCTCCTTTCTATATATAGGAGTCCATGGGGTCACAGTATAATCCTAGTCTACCTAACAATAATAATATAAGGGAACAACAATAACAATAATAGGCTTTTATGGGGCACAATAATAACAATATGGGGACTACATGGGTACAACAATAACAATAAGAGGGCTACACTAACAACAATAAGGAACTACACTAGTAATATAGGGACCTAACATGCCCCTTTCCTTCAAAAAAGTATTGTCCTCAATGCATGAGTAGTTATGTATGCTTCTGTATAAAATTATCATCCTCCCATGTCAAATCTTCAGTGGGTAAGTCCTTCCACTTGATGAGATACTCTGAAATTGATGGATTTTGTAGTTGTCGAGTTCTTGTTTCTGTCACTGCTTTAGGTTCCAATATAATTTTTCCTTCCTCATCAAGTTCTGGAAATATTGTTTAAACTGGAATTTTGTCACCTATAACCTTCTTTAAACATGAAACATGGGAATCTGGGTGCACTCGGGAAGAAACAGGAAGCTCCAATTTGTATGCCATAGTACCAATATTTTTCAACACCTTGTAAGGACCATAGTACTTTGGCGATAATTTATTATCCTTCTTAGATTTATTGAGGGACATTTGTTTGTATGTTTGTAGCCGTAAAAATACCCAATATTCTACATCAAAAATTCTCTTGCTATGATGTTGATGTGCCTGTCGTTTCATTCGATTTTGTGAAAAATTTAGGCTATCCTTTAAGAGTTAGAGAACTTGTTGTTGATGCTCGATGTGAAATGCCACTACTTGAACCTTAGAATTTTCTCTTAGAGATGATGTGATGGGAATTGGATGATCTCCATAAAGTGCCATAAATGGGGTCATTTTTGCTGTAGTATGGAAGGAAGTGTTATACCACCATTCAGCCGGAGGTAACCAATTAACCCATTGTATTTTTTTATCAAATACAAAACAAAGAAGATATCCTTCCAAACATTTGATCACTATCTCATTTTTCTCATCAGATTGAGGATGATAAGATGAGATATGAGTGTTTTGAATATCAAAACAAGAAAATAATTTCGTCCAATAATTTCATGAAAATGGGATCTATATCACTTACAATAATATTTGGGTTTCCATGTAGCTTTTGAATTGTTTCCATAAATGCAGTAGCAACTGTACTTTCTATAAATGGATGAGATAATGCACAAAAGTGTGCATACTTGGTAATTCCATAAACTCCTGCCATGATGACACTCTTTCCTTCAAATGTAGGTAAAAATCGCGATAAAATCCATTGAAACCTCTTCCCAACATTGACTTGGAATGCATAAAGGTTGTATCAGACCCAGGGTCTTAATTGTCTAAACTTTATTTTGCTAGCAAACCAAACATTCCACCACAAAGTTTTGAATATCATATTTAATGCCATCGTAAAAAATTATTTCTTCACCGTGTGGTAAGTTTTTAAAAATCCTAAGAGTTCTCCTAAGGGAGTGGTGTGCAATTCCATAAGAATATTTTGTTTAAATGGGAATTCCTACAAAGATATAAGCAATCTTTGTACCATAAGAAATCACTTCCTAACTAAATGTATCAGATGTAGTGGGATCTTTCTGCAACTTTTGAATGAGTGTCCACACTTCTTCGTCATTCTTCCATTCCTCCATTGCTTCGGTTATCCAATCTGGTTGGATAATAGAAATGGACCAAAGAAATGCTTCCACCTAATCATCCTTTCTTGAGAATTCATCTACAACAACATTTAGCTTCCCTTTCTCGTAGTCAATTTCAAATTCATAACCCAAAATCTTTGTGACCCATTTTTTCTACTCTTCTCAAAATAGTCTTTTTTCCAAAAAGTATTCAAGGCTATCATGATAATCGTTTACCTTGAAGTGTCTTCCCATTAGTTAAGGTCGCCGTTTATTTATTTCATGTATTATTTTCAACATTTCCTTCTCATAAATAGCTTCCTATAAATACTTAACTTTGGTTGGATGACTTTCAAAAGCAATGGGTCATCCTTCTTGCATTAAAACAACACTAATTCCATTTCCTGAGGCATCACATTCCACAATAAAGGTTTTTATGAATTATAACATAGCTAAGACGGGTGCTTGGCACATTGCCTCTTTAAGATGTTCAAAGGCCTTAGTTGCCTCAGGAGCCTGTGAAAATGTGTCTTTCTTCAATAATGTTGTTAGAGGTGCTACTATTCTCCCATAATTCTTAACAAACTTTCGATAACATCCTGTTAACCTGAGAAATCCTCGCCATTGTTTTATGGTTGTGGGGACTTTCCATTCCTTAATGGCTTTAATTTTGTTAGGGTCTACCTTAACACCCTCCTAAGATACAATATGACCCAAATATTCCACCTCTTGTACTCCAAAGAAACATTTGGAGGTTTTTTCATATAATTGTTTCTCCTCCAATAGTTTTGCACCTTGTCAACATGTTCAACATGATCCTTCCAAGACCTATTGTAGATTAGTATATCATCAAAAAATACAAACAAATTTTTTCTAAGGAAGGGTTTGAAAATGGAATTCATCAACCCCTGAAATGTAGAAGGTGCATTGGTAAGGCCAAAAGGCATCACCAAAACTTCATAATGACCCTCATGAGTTCAAAATGTTGTTTTCAGAATATCTTCAGTCTTCATTCTAATTTGATGATATCCTGAACGAAGATCCAACTTGGTAAAAATAAATTTCTCCATTTAATTCATCCAATAAGTCATAAATCACACGAATGGGAAATTTATCTTTAATAATGATATTATTGAGCTCCCTATAATTTGGACACATGTGCTCTGATCCATCCTTCTTATCAACCAATACTACTAGAGTAGAGAAATAATTTTGACTAGGTTGAATTATACCAGCCTCTAACATTTCTGCAATCATACGTTCAATTTCTCTCTTTTGGACATAAGGGTATTTGTAAGGCCTGATGTTTGGAGGAACACTTCCTAGAATAAAATCAATAGCATGATCATGATCATGAATACGTGGGAGTACTTTGGGAGTTTCAAACATCTTGGAATGATTGTCCAAAACTTTTTGGAGAACTAGAGAAATAGATCATTTTGATGTTGGAACTTCTAGTGAGCATAATTGTGCAATTACACCTTGTTGTTCTTTCTTCAGAAAATTTTTCATGACATTAGAGTTTATTATATTTCCTGGCTTCCCTATGATACCCCGTAATTCAAATTCCTTTCCTTGCAAAAAAAAAATCAAGAAAGTTCTAGAAAATTAAAAGCTATCATCCCCAAAGATTGTAACCATTATACTCCTATTACAATATTAGCACCTCTCATTGGAATTGAAAGCATTGGATTATTCAATACATATTACCCCATGGTTAGCTTGATATTGTGGAACTTTCCAGAGAAATTTATAGTTCCTCCATTTGTAGCCATGACTTGACACTCTGGTGTTGGGTATAGGAAGCAATTCAATTCCTTGGCAACTTTACAATGAATAAAATTATGGGTACTACCCAAATCAATCAACACTATTACATTTTTATTCTTGATATGTCCTTCTATATTCAGAGTTTGAGGAGTGGTAATTCCTTCCAATGCATTACAGGATATGATCAGACTCATTTCTTCTTTTTCTAGGGTTTTTTCCTCGTGTATATCCTCTTATTTTGAAGTTTCTTGTTCATTTTCTTTCTCCTCTTCACAATCTATGTAAAATAATTTCTTCTCAGTACATTTATGACCTTTAATGTATTTTCTATCACAACTGTAGCAAAGCCCTTTTGATTTTTTTTCTTCCAATTGTTGTGGTGTCAACCTTGTAGGTTGTGGAAGTCTAAAAATTGCAACACTTCCATCTTTATAGATGTGAGTGGTAGGCTTCCTTCTCGCCATAATTTTACTTTCATTTTTTCTTGCCGACTTGAATGCCTTCTCCAATGAATCAGGTTCCCAAAGGCGAACCTCATGTTATATTTTATCCTTTCAAGTCCCTATGAAGACATCACTCCTATGTTCCTCTGGAATATTAGTTACCCATATATTAAAATTTTGGAAGTCCTCACTGTGATCCACCATTGAACCCTTTTATTTGAGATTTATCAATTGGCTAAAGAAGGTGTTTCTATTTGTATCCTCATAATGTGTTATCATTTCCTTCGTAAAAATTGGCCAAATGACAATTGTTTTACGAGAGAAAAGCCATCGATACCATACAAATGTATTTTGTTCTAAATATAAAGTTGGAATGCGTACCTTTTTTTTTTCACATTATGGAGATAAAAATATTGCTCAATATATAGTATCCATGTTACGGGATCCTTACCATCAAAATTCCTCATATCAATCTTTAGAATATGGTGGCTCTTCAATCCAACATTAGAGTTTATGAAGTCACGAATAACATTTATTTTGTTCTCATCATGAGTTTCCTCTGCAACCTTTTCGCCTTTAGGAATCATTTCTTGTATCAAGTTTGTCAAACCTTCCTCAAACCTTCCATGTCTACTTTTAGATCATTCTTCATGTCTTCCATGTTTCATTTCATTTTTTCATCAGTCTTAGCTTCCATGTCATCCATCTTAGATTCCATGCCATCCATATTAGCTTCCATGTCATTCTTCAAACCATCCATCTTAGATTCCATGCCTTTCTTCAAACCATCCATCTTAGCTTCCATTTCATTTTTTGTTACTCTTTGCGAGATAGAAATTCGTTGCACTTCGTCTTGTAATTTTGATATATCATGTTGCACTTCTTCCTCTTCATGATTCATAATAGAGCCTTCTGAGGGCTTAATGGGTGTTGAATTCTTTTTAGGGGTCATTTTACAACCCAATACTGATATCTATACTTCAATATTCCCTTGGAATCACTTCAAACTGATTTTTCAAACAAGACTTATACCATTTTTTTAAAAAAGTACACACCTTTTTCTCGCTTTTGAAGAACTCGATATTGAAACTGATGTATCTTTGTAATTTGGACCCTCGATAATTTATCTTCGGTTATTTAGTAGCCCTTTGAATCTTATTTCCAAAGCCACAGGTCCTACCTGATTTCGGTTCTTCAAGACAAAATTATGCTCAATCTCCCACAATGACCTAATTATGGACTGGTACAGTAGATCAAAATTGTATGGTGTGCCACATGTCATTGTTTCCTCCTTTGGCTTTGAAATCAATACACAGGAAACTAAATTCCATGTAATTTCGGCCACTTCTTACAAAATTCCAATTTGATGCTCGATGAGAGAGTTATGACTATCTTCCCAAGGTCACCTCTTTGAGATGAAATTCAGGAGCCTACAAAAACCATAAATTCCACAAATCATATCTCTGAAAATATTGTGAACTAAGATATGAAATTTTTACACGAATTTCCTTAGGATTTATTCACAAATTTGTTTTTTGTTTGAACTTTTGAACCTTCGGAGAAAAAATTTATAACGAAAATTCCACGATGACCTGTTTGAAGAAGAGAAACGCTAGAATCCAAAGCTCTCATACTAAATGTTATGAAACCAACTCACAAAATAGAAGAAAAGAGAGATCAAAGACTTATAAATCAGGCACTTCGAGGGGGGAAATTCGTTTCCATTACACAAATGAAAAATTTGTTGGGTGTGGAACTGATGCAATTGTTTACTTTGTATCACGGCATTCCCCTATACCTTAGAAAGGGGCGGCGCGCCACGAAATTTAATCGTTCGTGGGGGGTCCGGGGGGGGGGGCGGTAAGCGCTTTCGGGCCCCGGCGGGGTTCGGGGCGGCGCCCACAAAAATACACTCAGATGTAAAATTGCCTTGTAAAGTATAGTAATTTCTAGTCAATGCAGGCCGTTCATTAGGCAAATGATCTGATGGTAGAAGTTATGTTTAGATTAGGGTTTTTGACCTAGAAGGCAACCCCCTTGTATATATAGAGGGCATTTGTATTGTGGAAGTGTGTATGATGGGTGTATTCTCGGAGCGAGAAACGAGAGAGGGACAACGTGAGAGAGAAAAAGAGGATATTACGGTGGATGCTTTGTAGGTTTTTGTCTCTTCATTTTGTTGGATAATATAAAGGAAGGACTAGGCCCCATTCGGTGGATGTAGCTGCATTTGGGTGAACCACGTATCTGTGTCTCTACGGTTTTATGTGTTTTGTGCTTGTATTTCCGCATATTTTATGTGTTTCATTGCTACGTAATATTTAATTTTCTAACAAAATTCTTAGATGATACAAATGAAAAAACCTCCTTTCTATATATAGGAGTCCACGGGGTCATAATATAATCCTAGCCAACCTAACAATAATAATGTAAGGACACAACAATAACAATAGTGGGATTTTATGGGGCACAATAATAATAATATGGGGACTACAGGTGTACAACAATAAAAAAAAGGGGGCTACACTAACAACAATAAGGGTCTACACTAGTAATATAGGGACCTAACACTCTTATCCTCCTCTTCTACCTCTACTGCCCTTCTCTTCTCAAACACTCTTCCTCCTTAAAACTAAATCTCACATGGGACAACCAAGAGCCACAAGATGGATCATTTTCCCTTCTCCATAAAATGAGGGAACCTAAAACTATATTTACATTACGAAATATTCCGTTCTACTTATTCTAAAAAAAAAATCACATCCTAATGTAAGTATTTACAATTTCCTACAAAAAAATT
The DNA here is from genome assembly GCA_034641835.2 of Pinus albicaulis. NCBI lineage: Eukaryota > Viridiplantae > Streptophyta > Pinopsida > Pinales > Pinaceae > Pinus > Pinus albicaulis. The sequence goes on from CM076578.1 coordinate 1,616,639,385, forward strand.
AAAATCTCTCTTAGCATCATCATGTGAGCATATCATCACATTCAAAAGATTTGGTCCACTCTTCATTGAAATTTGTGCCCCATTTATGCACTTGCATCAGACTTCCAAGGTACACAAATTTACTACCTCTTGGTTATATGCATATGGTCTTGTCAAACAACTTCAACTCATGAGATTCAACACGCCTCTGGAGTAACAAGTCTCCACCTTGTTACACGATACCTCACAAAAATTTCTCCTGATTTTGGGATTGGCATATTCTTGGTTCTCTTCTATGGAACCCTTCTAGAACTCCTTTCTCTAAGCTACTGCAAATCTCCTCACCTTCCTCTATTGTCACTAGCATAGTGAAACTTAAAAACCTTACCATATCTTTACTCAACTTGAACCTTCTTCTCCTACTTATGTTGTGAACTATGACCTTTACTTATTGTCAAATTGTATAAAAGTCCCAGTACATTCCTCAAAAATCATAGATTGTCTCTTCATAAAACCAACTATACCTTACTTATTTCCTTTAATTCAGTCTTTGGCTGAAATTTCTTACCTTCAAGATAATCATCAAATATTCATTTGCTTCATCCACTATAACAACATCCTCATTATCATCCACACACATTTTTTCATCACCCTTAGGTTGTTCTTACATGGCCACAAAACAACTTCCTTGATATTTTCCTCCAACTGAGCATTTTATCTTTAATTCAGCTTCACCTGCAAGAAACTCCATTTTAATTTCTTCTAGAGACTTCATATGTAACCATGGTATTCCTCGTCCTTCTGTAGTAGTCATATCGTCATCTCTAGTTGTATTTTTATGTCAATTTTCTCCTGACTTGATCTACAATGGATTATCTCTAAACATTTACTATGACTTTCCCTAGTCACAAATCTCCTTCTTCGATGATATTTTCCCTACTCACTGTGAATTGCATGCAAGCCACTGCAACAAGCTCACTCCATCAACCTACCTGTAAATACCATACTAAGATCTTCCATGCCTCGTCTTCTCTTGGTATTTCTCTTGACTCCTTCCTCTGGAATCTTCATCTAAAAACTCTCTACTCTTCTAGCTTTTTCATGCATTTTACTCACCTTCTTCCTCTGAGAGATTTGTCGCTCTTCCTCACTTTCTACTAAAAGATTCCTTCACATCATCCTCAACCACAAACATTCATCACTGCTACTTATAATAACCAATTAATCCATAATTAAATTTTAAAAAAAAATACCATTAACTCCATGTTCAATATCCACATAACTAGTGTTGTAGAATTCTTCTTATTGTTGTCATCCCCTTGTTGTTGCAAACCTTCCTATTATTTAAAGCACCATTCTTCCACTTTATTTCTCATTATCCAACCATAACTCTAGTAATCTTGAATTTATTGTGGCAACAGTTTCACATGTCTGAGTTCTTCTCTTAGGTCAACCATCTCCTTCTTAAGTTATTCATCACTCATTCCTTTGATTCCAACTTCTTTGGCATTTTTATTCTTATTCTTGTGACTTTCCTATGAACCCCTACTATTAATAATAAAAATCATTTTCATCTCTTCCTCTGTTGAATTCTCCTTCTCTACTAGTGAGTTGCAACAATCCCTTCTTTTCTCTGTAACAAGTATGATACTTGTCACCCATACCAAGTCATCCTCTTGGTATCTTATCTTCTCTAGGTTCTCTATAGCAGATCCTCTTATTCAGAATTATTTCTCCTCTACTGTCAAAGTTGTTGGTTGTTGTATATTCAATTACTCACTCTTCTTAGTTTTTAGTAAATTTATTTTGATGCCAAGTTCTGTCACCATTTCTTAATCTAAGATATTTTCCTACTCCTCCTTTGACATAACTTACTTACTATAGTAGTTGCTACCAATTCAGGCATGCAAACATTATTTTCCTAAGAATTCAAATCATCCCCTTCTTGCGGTGTTTTTCCTCTTCTATAAATCTTTGTGATAAATGTGTTGCTTTCCTCAATACCAAGTTATCTTATTGGTGTCTTTCCTTCTCCTGTCATTTATGCCTTTTTTAAATGTCCTTGAAAATTATAATCCAACAGTGCACTTCCTCAAGCTGTAAATTCAAATGAGATAATTCATCCAACAATTCAAACCCTTATACTAGACTTAATCTAGGGTTTTACCCCAATTGTCTCATGTTGCAAGTTATATCATCGATATCTTGTAATTTAGCATTACTTTTTCCAAGGTCCCTTGTGATTCTTCCACTGAAGCCCCTTCAAGAAAGATTCTTTCTCCTTGCACATCCTTAAATTCTTGATAGATTGCATCAATTATGCCCACACACCCTTTTGCATGAAAAAATTATAAATTTTCCTATCCCTACATCCATCACTTCATAATTTATTTCTTCTCCAGCAAGTCTAGTTTGCGCTCACAATATTTAATTCTTTCCTTGTGATGAAAAATCTTCAAATTTATAAAAAACAATAATTTTTACCTTTTTTGGACTCTTTGTTAGTCTATCCTTGTGTAGCTTTAGTCTTCAAATATCCTTCATTCTTTGTTCTTTTCTTCCAAATTTTCTTGTATACTTTTGTATCTTCCACTAAGAGCTAACAAACTAAAGAGATTTTCAACTCTTATACCAGTTGAAGGTAGACTAGGTTGGGTTACCCGAGCTACCAATAACCTAGGAAACTCAAACACATAGCTCGATCTATATACCCAATTCCCTTTAAAAAGGAACTCAGGGAACATTTCACATATGCAGTGAAGAATAGAACATGGATTTGTTTTGTCAAATTTCTATGAGAGGGATTCTCCCACCTTCAAATTATTTGTCTCACCTCATTCAGCTCCATAGGCTTCAACTTTCAATTAGTGTGATAGGCAGGCCAAAAAAGGCTTTAAAAACCCTATACACAACCCTAAAATTTCTTGTTATAGGTGTTGTGAGTTGATTTCATAGCATTGTTATGAAATCATGTAAGTGTTGTGAATTGATTTCATAGCCCTTCCAAAAAAATGTGTTTTCAAATAATTGGAAGGTGAAATGACTCGGCCTTGCTACTAATCGATTCTCCTCGGCCTATACTTGCTTCTTATCATCACACACAACCTCATACACCATCCTTCATGGGGATTTACAACTATAACTTGAAATTACAAAGCAGGAACAAATATTCAAGGCTTGGAAAACATTCAACAAAATAGGGTGCTCTCTTTTCTCCATACGTATGCACTCTACGAACACAATGGATAAAACAAGGCTAGCACAACTATAAGCTACAAGTGTGATTTATCAACTCTTGAGCACACTTTTTATACCCTTAGGGTAATCAAACAAAGCATATCGCATTCTAGTGAAAAGGGTGTGACTAATTCTAAAAAATGGTGTTTTTCTTTGTTGATGGGTTTCACATCACAAAACCCACACACTCACTAATATATAGAATGCATAGACACTTTATTTCTCAATATTTAAGCTAACACAAGAGGATTCGAGACACAAATGGACATAACACAATCATGGAGGCTTCAAAACGTTGATTGTTAATATAACTTAATGGAGTAAGAACACACTTTCGGTAACATCCTCCAGTTAAAAGTTCATGTAATAAAGTTAATAAAGGAAAAACAAGACCAAGGTCATGGAACACATATTCCAAGCTTAATGTTGGCCAAAAAATCATGGTGGGCATTGATTTGATTTATTATGGCTAAGGAAATTGGAAAAAGCATTGGAAAAGGCTTTGGAAAGGAAAGGAGGCATTTATTGGCATTTTATTTATGAAAATAAAGTAAATTAGGAGAAAAGGAAGGTAAAAGATGACAAGTTGGATGTGAGGAGGAAATTGAAGGAAATTTATAGTAAATTGAAGAAAATAGAGGCTTCAATAATAAAAACGCTTCTAAGGATTAGATCAGAACTTTTTTTTCAGTTTTAGCTTGGATATCTCTCTATATTCTTTCTCTATCATACAATTTCACACTTAGAGAATTCCTGGAGAACTCGAGAATTGCAGAAAGGAAGGAAAAGGAAGGTAAATTTTGGGCAAGGAAGAGTTGGATCAAGCAGCTACAACAGGATTACTTGCAGGTATCGAGTTGCATGTACGATTTCCTTGATATTTTTGGCATGCATGGTAGATTAATGTGTGTATTTGGTTCTCTTGCTATCACTGGCATGGGTTTTTCCAGGTGTGAAGTGTTTTTCGCTTTGCCTTGCCATTTCTGGATAGCCACAGTGTGATGGGGTTCTTTTACTTGGTTGGGCTTTGGAGTTTCGAATGGTTTTGGAACCAAGTGAGGTGGTCTTAGGGAAATTCCCAAGGGCCTAGGAATCCCTTGATTGGTAATGGCAGGATTGTAGCAAATCCTAATGGTAGAGACAAACAAATTCCTCAAGGTATTGGTGAAGAAATCTAGAGGCATCCAAGCTTTTTAGGGCCTAGTGATCCCTTGACTAGTTTTGGTGGGATTACAACAAAGCCTAGTAGTGTATGTTTTCTTTTTAGGCCTAGGAATCCATTAATAGGTAATGGTGAGATTGAAATAATTTATATCAATGAACCAACATGAAGTAGAGGTGATTGCCAATCATAGATTTATAATTTTCAAGCCACCTATAGCATTCTATCTGAAGTTACGCAACCAACTGAATATTATGATGGGCACCACATGGCACACATTACGGTCAAAGATATTTGTCATCATGGAAATATATTGCATGGGGCGATGAACCATGGTTGTTGTTTTAAAACCACCGAAAAGGCAGGAGCAGTATCAATTGTAATCATAGCTGTTGAGAACGAGTTTCATAGAGTTGCAGTTTGAGGAGGAGTCTAGATTTTAGAAAGGATTTCAGAGTGTTATCACCAATAAAATTTCAATTTTTGATTAGGAAGGTCATTAGGCATAAGTTTTATTGTCTTAGTAAATTAATTCAGGAAATTGATAAAAAAATTTGAATTGGTCATAATCTTAAGTTTGAAGAGTCCCACATGTCATGCTATCATGGTCAAATCCATAGAAATCCATAAAAAATATGCATGCATTGGTTTAAAATTCGTTTTTAGCCACGTGTCTATTTTTTCATGAGTCTGTAGCGAACTCTATGCAAAATAGGTGCTTTTTTCTACAAACTCACCTGACAATTTCGTAGATCTGCCAACTTTCTATAGAGAACTTAGAAGACAACATTGATAATTGTTTTCAAGCATTCCAGACACCTAGGGTTTTTGGAAGATGGTCAAAGAAGGTGAAAAGCATGGTTTGAATTCCATGATGACAACAAAGAAAGACTCTGAAGATGTCACTATTTGCAAAGATTCCAAAATATCAAGGATACAGAGATAGGAGCTCATTTCTAAGCCCTAGTTTAAAAAAAAAAACAACTCCATTTTTATTGGTAGATGAACTTGCTTAAGGGGAAAATGTTGCTTCTTGAGGAGGGTAAGAGGTATTTTGAAATAAGTGTTCCTTATCATGATTCATCTTATCATCTTACATAGCCATATACATTTTTTGGAGGTGGAAATTGAAAATTTCAAAATATGTTGTCTATTAGGCAAGTTCATAGCATATCTCAGGTTTGAAGCCCAGAAATAGATACGAACTTGCTGTAGGTTTATTTTCTCTATAAATCACAATTTTTTTCGTCAAGGATGAAGGTAAAGGTTTGTGTTTAGCTGTTATGACTCAAAAAACAAACTCAGATGAGAAAACAGAAAAAATAGGTGGCAGATATGGTAAAAGTCAAAGTGCTACAAACTTTCACTATGAACTTTCCTAGAATACTCTGTTTTTGCAACGAAAAGAAATTCCTAAGTTTTTCAAGAATTTATAAAAGTTTTGAAGCATAAAAAACACGTGGAGCATTCATTGAGTATCAATGAAGATTTTTATGGGAATAACACTCAGAAAAAAGGGTGATTAGGCTTCCATCTCATCAACCTTGGACACATCATCAACTAGGCCAGCAGATTTCCAAAATTTGAGGAGAAGACCCTTAATTTCAGTTGGTTGTTATTTGGTTTGGTTATGGAGAGTGACACCTCACTAAAAGTGGTTATGTTTTATAATGTCATCATTTATATTTCTTCACCATTATTTATTCAGCATTATCTAATGACATTTCTATCCTATTGACTATGTCCTACAAACCTCATGTTTGGTCCACCAATAAAATTAAGGAAATACCTACATAAAAAAAAAAAATGAACTCCATAAATGAGGTCAAGAGATTAAAATAGGAAGGTGATAGGGTCATGGATTAATTGATTGTAACTCCCCTAGGTTGAATCCTATGTGAGTTTCGCATATAATGTTTAGACTGGTAAGTTGGGGACTATTTTTGGGCATGTGTTCCCATGTACATAGGTGTTTATATTAGTGTGTTTATATTCTTATGTTGTTGATGCCAAAGTTCCTATGTGATTTTAGATTGATGATGCTATGTACTGAAGGCCAATGAACATATTTATGTAAACTTGTAATTGCATGAATATTAATAATGTATATTACTACTACAGACCAAATTACATAGGAGTGTATGTGGGGATAAGACTTTGGGAGTGTGAAATGAGCTTTGGGGGTAAGCGATGAAGGGATTAAGCCTAAGGGAATAAGCTCTTATTTAAATATTTCCAAGTTAAAAGTGCACATTTTTTTATCCTAAGTTTGTAAAGTAACTTTATTGAGTTAAATTTCTCAAAAAAATGAAATTCACATAAAAGTGGAATTTTTAGTGTTATTCCATCATTCATTACATCATTTTGACTTGTGGGAGATGACTAGATTCCCTAAAGGGGAAGAAGGGGTGACCATTTAACATGATTTGATTCCTAGTATGATCCTGGATAAATTTTGGAAAGGGAATATATTTATATTGTGTGAGGTTGGAGAGTTGTAACCTAGAGACCCCTGAGGGAAGTTGTAACTCATTCAAGCTGCAAGGATATAAAACATTCATAGTCAGCCCATGTTGTCAACCCTAAAAGTATAATGGCATAAATTCATGACTATGGATGCAGTGAAGGGGGTGCACAACATCTGGTTTTGTGGGATGATGGGTGATGTGAGACTACTGTTTGCAGGCTACTGGGGTTTGGTATTAGCTGAATTTAGCTAAACCTTGTTGCTTGTGGACTTGTGGCACTAGCTTAGGGGTTACCTGCTACTAAGAGATTATAAGCAACATGGTCTATGGCTAGGTGGAATTCCTAATATCTATAGCTATTTAGTGCTTTCTTTAAATACAAGTGTTTATTTTATGGTTATGTATATTATAGTTTTGACTGTTTATGTATTTTCACATGCTACATATGAAAAATAAATTGAATGGAATTATTTATACACTTATGGTCATATACATGAGAGTGTTGGATAGTAAATTACATTAGACACTCATAGTAAAATTTATTAGAATCGTATTCAAGGAATTTTTTTATAAAAATCAAGTTATAGATGTAGTGATACACCGTAGTGGGTGATTAGGGGATGTTAGAATGCTAGTGCATATATTATAAAACTAAAAATAGATGTATAGTTGTGTCATATCTTCGTAGTATTATGATAATTTGAGGTTAAGGTGAATATTTGGTGGATTTCATCACTCTATGTATTACATAACCTAGCTTGCATGTGAAATATTTAGGATATACATACATTTGAATAGTGAATAGAACCTTTACATCTGGTTTCCATGTATATTATTTCTTCTATACATAAGTATCTTCATATTCTTTAGCATGATCTATAAATGGGTTACTTTAAATGCATTTATGGATTGTTAGAATTGTATATTTATTACAAGTAAAGAGTCTTGTTAGGGTAAGTGTAAATCAATTTTTCTTATATCTATATAAATAATTGTTCAAGAAATATGGAACCCCAAACTTAGTCATAGTCCAAACTTTGGTTATAGATTAATCCATTGTAGTGAAATTCTTAAATTACCAACAATGAATATCTAGATGAGCTATAAGTCCCTATTATCCACACTAGATCTTCTCTATAGATGAATTTGTTTCTCCCTGACTATAAATGAGGAGATTCATGAACGAAATATGGTAATATCCCATAATGTTCTCTTTATGTCTTTTAGCATTACTCTCAAACCTTCAATGGAATGACTATAAAAGTATAATATCTTATAATGTTACATTTTCTTTGGTATCTATTATATTTATGAATTTAGGGATCGAATTTATAAAAAAATCAACCTAAGTGATGAAAAAGAATGATATAGATTTACAACACAAACTATATCACTTTTACTGAATAAGATATGGGGATGTTGCAATAACTTATAAAAATATTAGGTTTTCCATATATATTTTGAATTTCTTCCAGTAATATCATGCTTACAACAATTTCCTTAAAAGGATGAAAAAGTGAGAAAGAATATGCATGCTTTGTGAATTAATCTATTATCACCATGAAAATATTATTCCCTTTGTAGTTTGGTAAAGATATCATAAAATAATTTTCAAAGATGAGAAACCCGTTTTTTCGTAAGCTTTCTAGTTGAAGCTCTGAGCACCTTGCTGCTCTGAGTCTCCAGCCTCTGGCTGCGGTAGACCCTACCATCGCAGACGTGCATAATCTCTTCACGGGCTCCTTCAATGGAGCGGGATGGAGGCCCGTTGGCTCCATCCTTTAGAGACCTAGCTACAGGTTCCTCTTACAAGCCCTTCTTCTCTTTTTTCACGTGCCTTACAAACACCTCTGCTTCCCCTCGCACGGACCATGAGATGCAGCCCAACACCCCTCTGTGAGAGCTTGACCATACTGCACCTGATCCACCAGCAAACACTGATTTGGCCACCACTGCCTCCAAGGCCACTGACTCCGCGAATCAAAACCCTATCCCCTCTGACGGTGCAGGGTCAAAGATGACAGCAAATTCTATGGAAGGAACCAAAAAGCAGAATGCATGCAACCTGAAGGCAACGAAAATCCAAAAACTAATCATTCAGGATCCTGATGTAGCCATCTACAGAGAATACATGCAAGAACATGCGATTATCTGTAAATTCATGGGCATTTGGCCCATAGAGATAGCCCTAAAAGGATGGATCCATGCCAAATGGAGTCCAAAAGGAGATATTGAACTCCATTTAGGATCAAAATGCTTCTTCACGGTGGTATTTTCTCTCCTGGAAGACAGAGACAGGATATTCGAAGGCGGCCCTTACTCTTTCAACTCAACAGACCTATACATGAGATATTGGAAGGAAAATTTCACACCAGACAAAGAAGACTTCACTAGGGTTCCGATTTGGATCAGGATCTACTCTCTTACCACCAACTACTGGGCACCCTCAGTCCTAAAGGCAATCTTGGATGAACTTGGAGAATACATAAATATGTCAGAAGGCACAAGAAATGGACACTATATCTCCTACGCCAGCATCTTCACCTACATCGATGTCTTTGGAGCCTTACCAGAAGCCATTAGACTAAATTTCAGGGATGATATATGGACCCAAAGCATAGATTATGAACACATCCCCTTCCGCTGTAGAAAATGTCATGAGCACGGCCATCTCTTTCGAGATTTCCCACAAAAAAAAATCCCAGTTAAAGAAGATCAAGCAGGAAAGAAGGATGACCAAGGCTTCACCAAAGCAAGAAGCAAACACAAGCAAGGAAAAAGAATGAACATTATGAAAGATCCCTAAATTTCACACAGCAAAACAAGTTTGAACTCCTCTCCATGCTTCATGAGGAAGTAGGGCAACACAGTCAAGAAATGGAAACAAATTTCGAGCAAGAAACACCTATGGACAAAAAGAGCACAAAATTGGATACAAAAATCACTCTTACATAGGATGGAAACACACCTCAAGAGTATATAGAAATGGAAATTATACACGACATACCAACACCAGAGGAAAGACCGATTGAGCAAGCCTTAATGGGGATGGACCTGCAAAAAATTACAAAAGACTGGAATGCAAAAGGCATAGAAGGAATTCCCATAGAACATATATAGAAAATCGAGGAGGCTTACATACTACAGAAAGGTATTTAGAGGCAATGAGAGAAACAAAACAAGGGTAAAATCCCAGCAGGAGGAATCACGACAAACCTCAAAGCTAGCCAACACATCACCAAAGGGAAGAATCAAAAAAGAGGTAGGAAAACCAACAACCAGTTCCTTCAAGAACTCGGAATTTTCCTCGTTAATGAAGGAAAGGTAAGGACTATCTCTCTCCCCCCTAAATAGTTATCATGATTTGCACATCCTGGAATATAAGAGGACTTAATAGTCCCAGTAAGAAAAGGATCCTGAAATCCAAAATAGTCTCTGACAAGCCTGATATTGTACTTCTTCAAGAAACAAAAAGAAACTTAAATGATATTGATTCCATTCAACATTATTGCTTCAGAAATCACTACAGCCATCTGGCCATATCTTCATTTGGCACTGCAGGTGGACTTGTAACCTTTTGGAAGGACTCCAGGTTTCACCTCTGTGAATCTCTTTCTTCCAAACATGCCCTCACCACTATCCTCCAAATTTCTGGAACTAAATACAATATCTGCATCACTAATGCCTACACCCCCCACTTTACCTGTGAGACAGTGGCCTGGCTCAACAGCTTGAAGAAGCATCTCAGTTCCCTTAGCCACCCCTTTTGTATAATAGCTATGGATTTCAACATGATCCTCAACCTTGGGGAAAAATGAGGATGCCTTAGGAGACTGGAAATTGACTCTGTGGCCTTTCAAGCCATGATTGATGAATTAGGACGCATTGACACTCTTACCAAAAATGGAACCTTTACTTGGAACAACAGAAGAGGAGGGGATAGATATATCACTTTATCCTCTCTGAGGACCTCTTCCTTTTCTCCCTAGAAATGGAAACAAGTATAGCCCCTCAGGCTGGTTCGGATCATTGGCCCATAGTTCTCAATATCTAGCTCTCAGAAAGACCCAAAAAATCTCCTTCTATGTTTGAAGCTTTCTGGATTACCCATCCAGAATTCTAGGACAATGTGAAGGAGTGGTGGTCTACTCCCCTTCCCTCCCAGAGCAAAAAAATGTATAACTTCCAACAGAGGCTAAAGCTCATCAAACTGAAACTCAAATCCTAGAACAAACAAACCTTTGGAGACATAATAGTTGAAAGAAAGCTAATTGAGATGAAAATGAAAGCCCTCCAACAACATATCATCAATCATGGAATGACAAGGAAAAAAAATCAGGAGGAATTCAAGCTTCAAAAAAATTGGGATGATAGCGTAGCCCAGGAAGAAACTCTTTGGAGGAAAAAGCCTAGAATCAGTTGGCTCAAAGACGGAGAAAAGAACACTTCTTTCTTCCACAGGTCTATGATCCAACACAGAAAATTCAACCGAATTCGCAGTCTCAAAAACTAGCAAGGCCTCATCCTTCGCAATCACTCTGAGATTGAAGTTGAGCTCAACTAGGACTTTGGAGCCATCCTCAGGGAGTCCAAAAATGACAATGAGGAATACATAAGGAAAATCACGAGGAACATCCCTACAATCTTGACCAGAGAGCATAATCAGATGCTGCTAAAAAGATAACAATGGCTGAAGTGGAGGAAGCAGTCCATTCCATGCCCAATGGCAAAGCTTGTGGACTGAATGGATTCACTATAGACTTCTATAAATCCTGTTGGCCCTTGATTAAAGATGAATTCTATGACCTAGTCGAAGAATCTCGTCTCAAAAAATCTATCCTCAAATCCTTCAATGCCACCTTCCTCACCCTTATCCCCAAAACTGACAAAGCAAACTCCCCCGACCAGTTTAGACCTATTTCCCTCTGCAATGTCATATACAATATCATTTCTAAATTCCTAGCCAACCGCATCAAAAATGTTCTTCCATTGCTCATCTCACCCCACCAAAATGGATACGTCGAGGGTAGGAAAATTTTTGGACAGTATCATCCTCTCTCAGGAAGTTACCCACTCCCTCAAGAATCAATGCAAACCAGGTATGCTTATACAATTGGATATGTCCAAAGAATTAGATAAAATCAATTGGAATTACATAAGGAAAATTTTGGTCACCTTTGGCTTCAGAAAATACAACATCAAATAGATCATGGCCTTAGTCTCAGGGGCTTTCTTTTCCATCCTCCTCAATGGTTCTCCCTCAGCCATCATCAACCCTTCTCGGGGAATCAGGCAAGGTGACCCTCTTTCACCCTTCCTTTTTATTATCATGGCCGAAGGCCTAGGCCATGCCATAACAACTGCCTCCACCAATGGCCAACTTAGTGGACTAAATATCTACCCCCCCAACCCCCCTACCACTCATCAGCAATTTTTGGATGACACGCTCCTCATGGGCACTCCCTCTGTCAAATAATCCCTTACCTTCCGGACCATTATAAATTATTTTTCTCAAGCCTCAGGTTTCTCTGTAAACAACACCAAATCTATGTTCCTTTTCCTAAATACCTTCCATGTAATTCAGCTCAACATTGCCCGTATACTGGACTTCCAGCTCAGTTCCTTCCCCTCTAAGTATTTGGGAGTTCCCCTAACTGATAATCCCCTAGCCAACGGTAACTAGGAATCCCTAGTCACTAAAATCCAAAAAAATATCTCCAACTAGACCTTCCGATCTCTTAACCCCCTTGGAAAACTTGTCCTTATTTGCTCTATTCTTCAAGATATTCCCCAATTCCAATATTCGTCCATTGTTGCCCATAAATCTATCTCTAACCTTATCAAAACAATCCAAAGAGATTTCCTATGGAAGGGCAAGGCAAAAAATGGTAAATGGGCATTGGTTGCATGGAGAAAACTTTGAAAGCCCGAAAATGCTGGGGGTCTCGGTCTCAGAGATCCAGATCTCCTTGGTAAAGTCCTGGGGGCTAAAACATGGTGGTGTTGGATCACTAATCCTACCACCTCCTCGGCCAAAATCTGGAAAGCCAAGTATGCTCCCACTCATCATCTAGACTCTCGAAGTGCATAATGGGGAGAATGCTCTGTTCTGGGATGACGCATGGGAACAATGCCCCAAGCTCAACACATATATATTCCTCCCCATCAGACAACACATGCAAAGGTTCAACAAAACAGTACTCAAATACTTCTGGAATATCGAGGACACCACGGATTGGAGGGTGTGGCTTGACCCCAATGAAGTGGCTTAGCATAACCACCCTCAGACCTTTACATCCTCGTAGAGGAACTTCACAAAAGACAGATTCAAAAGGATACGGATCCGAACAAACTTAGATGGGGATCAAACATAGCAGGGCACTTCAATATCAAAGAGGCTTACAGTCTCATCTCCGACCCCAACCCCGTCCCCTTGGACAGCAAATGGAACAGGATCTGGAATCATAATCATTGGCCTAAAATTTCTCTTTTCCTCTAGCTCGTCCTGCACCAAAAAATATTGACCTGGGACAATCTCCAAAAAAAAGGCTTCATAGGTTCGTCAATTTTCTCTCTCTGCAAAATCAATCCTAAAACAGCTAATCACCTGCTCAACGAATGCCAATTTTCCTCCAAAATTTGGAATTGGCTTTCTTTTGACTTCAAAGCCTCTGATCGCAATCCCTCCTCCATCCTCATCTCCCTCGACCTCTGTCGAACTTCCTTCTCTTCCCAGCCCCTCATCAATCTGGCTTGGAACCTCCTTCCTGGCATCATATGTTGGGCTCTCTGGAAAGAAAGAAATTCAGGAATCTTCAAAAACCTGGAAAAAAGAGAAGAACAGATACTCCACTCCATCAAGCAGACCTTACGTGAATATGTCTCCATAGCCAAAGTCCCAGACCCCTCCTGCCCCTCCTCCCACCCCACAATGGAGGACAGTCGTATTCTCTCCCTTCTTGACCTCTCTCCCCTCTTTCATCTCTCAAACCCCTCTACCTCTCTCACCTCCTTGTCAGAGCCAGTATGGCACCCTCCTGACCCCAACACTATTAAACTAAACTATGATAGAGCTTCTAAGCACAATCCTATCAATGCGGGCTTTGGAGGCAACTTCCGCAACCACAATGAAAAAATTCTCTGGATCTATTATGGGAACCTTGCCTATACCACCAATAATGTTGTTGAACTCCAGGCTCTTGCTCAACGGCTCGATAGTGCCATACATCACAACTTTTGGCCCCTCCTGGTAGAAGGGGATTCTACCGTCGCTACCCAAGACTGCTGGAAAATGCAACAGGGTCGCAGTGTCCACCAAGTCTCCCACTGCTGGAGCATAAACAAAATCCTGCAAAAAATCAAGTACATTATAGACAACGCCAGGGGCATATCCTTCTCAGCAGTAAGGCATAAAGCCAACAAGATTGCAGACTTTTTGGCAAACACAGGCGTCAGCGACATCAAGAGACTCACTTCAACAGCTTGGGACTCCATAGCGGTGCCATCTGTCAAAAATGAATGCCTCCGCATCAACATCCTCGACTCGCAGCAGGCCAATCTGACCTCTACCTCGATCCCCCCTGTCAATCAATTATGCAATCATGACCCTCCCACTCGCCACCCTCCCCATGAATAATCCCTCCTTTGGTACTCCGATGACCTTCTCTCAGTAGTATGTTCCCAATCACCACATTCACTTCCCACATGGTATTGACAACCCGTTTGGCATGCTTCCCAGAGGCTCACCCTGACACCCTCACCCCTTGCCTCCCTATAACATCTCCCCTATCCCCATCCATTCCTCATTCCTGTCTGCTCATCCTGCAAAGCCTGTTTTCTCTCAGCTTTCCCAGAAGAAGTTTCCTCACTATTACCCTGCTCATTCCATCGTCTCTCCCTTTCACGCTCCATCTTCCCCAGCCTTCATGGCCCCTCGTCGCACTCACCCGCCTCCCCCTACCCGCCAAGGTCGCCGCGCTCACTGGGCCAACACCACTTTCCCTCCTGATACTCATGTCGAGACCACGGCCAAGAACTTTGCCAACACCTATGTGGCCACCACCAGCCAGACTATGTAGAGGCACATCGCTGAGCTAGAGAATAGAGCCCACATCCTTCGCAAAGAAACGCCTTTTGAGGCAGTTTATGCTTCGCTCAGCTGGATCCAGGATCCTAGTCTAACCAGACCTCGGGAGAACTTGTACAGTAGAGCCATCGATTTAAATTGGCACATTAATACTCTTATGGCCATTGCCCTCCAAGAACAGAATGACATCAACAAAGTTCTGGAACATAAAATTGACTCCTTAATGGAGAAATTTGTCATGTACGTGAGTGAAGTTCATCATATGCACTTCGTTGATAAGGGCTCCCATCATTATGCCATTCTGAAGAGTCGTTCAGCTTCTTGCCACCATCAGTGCCCCAAGGTCGAAGAGGATGTCCCCACTGCTCAATGCCCCTCCAGGCCAGATTTCCCAGGTGCTAGACCCTCATCTCACCATCTCCAGATCTTCTGCTCTAACGAGGGGACTCTAGACAAGCCAATCAGTGTGGATGATTTCCTGAATGATGACGCAGAGGCGCAACATTCTCCAGGCCTCTAATTCTCCTGCTTCTCAAGTTTGCACTCTTTTTTCCTCTATGTTTGACTATGTTCGAGGCCTCCAGACCTTTTTTCCAGATCTGCAATGTATTATCTCTCCATGCTTTTTTTCAGTAGTACTCTCCCCTCTGTACCTCTCCCTGTATTGCCTTTCCTAGAGGGCAAGATTCAAAATTCTTTAGGAAGTTGAACCTTAAGCATTCTCTCACTTGTCAGCATTTTTGCCTCACCAGGCCTACAATGTAAACTATGTTTATTTTGATTAATGTGAATAGAACAGCCTAATTTACAAAAAAAAAAAAGATATCATAAAATCCAATTATTACATGTTGTACTTCAATGATATTTAGCCTAGGTGTCATTCATAGAATGTGAGGAAAAGCCAAAATGAATTTCTAGTAAATATATTACTAGCATACACTAGTGTGCCTAACCCAAGGGGATTTGAACGAAGCACCTATTATCTTGGAACTGGCAACTGAAACAATAGATTAATTTAAGCTCTCTTTCTTTCTTTATATGTGTGAGAAACTAAAATAGATTCATATAAAATTAAGTCTTTTAAGTATATAGAAGTTTGTTCATAATTCTTTTTTACTTAATAAATATAGAAAAAAACTATTTTGTATGGATAAATAATTATATCATTGTAAATCTATTTTAATTTTAAATCTATAAACTATATAAAAATATAATATATCAAATATAAACATTTTTTTTTTAAATTGAAATAAATATTTTATTTATCTAAATATTTAATAAATAAACAATATATATATATATATAATTTTAATTTATAAAAATAAACAGTCCAAATAATATTCTTACACCTTAATTACATACATGAAATTCTAATCTAATAAAACCATGAAATTCTAATCTAATTAAACTAAATTCTTAAGCCAATACATATATCAAAGTTTCTTAAATTTATTGTAATTTAAACTCGTTCATGTGAGACAATTGTATTATCAAAGTTTTTTAAATTTATTGTAATTTAAACTCGTTCATGTCACACAATTGTATTTTCACTTTGTTGAAAACTCTTTGCACGTTCTCCGTAAATTGGTCTAAACGTTTCGTACATTCTTTGGCCAGGTTGTTTTCATGTATGCTGATAGTAATCATAGTGAAGTAACTATCGTAGTTAAGTTATACGCTTTAAGTTTAGAATGTATATATTAATTACTTTTTATAATATTAAAAGTTTCTAAAAATTATAATTAGTGTAGATTTATTTTAAATGTGGATTTGAGGAATTTAATTTTTCGGAGAGGAATCTAATTTTTCAGATGTAAATTGGTTTATAAGTCAATATTATTTAAATGTTTTAAATAATTATTTATTTTTAAAATTTTAAAATTTTTTAGATTTTTAAATTTTTTGATTTTAATAAATATAAATAAAATTTAATAAGCAACAAACACTCTTACACATCATACTAGATTATAAAATAAATCTCAATCTTACAATTAAAAAAAAAATCTAAAATAAATAAGTGAAGGGAACAGAGGTGTACCATATCAGATGCTATGATTCAAACTTGCAATTACTCAAAACATTTCATGATTCTTTTCTTCCACAAATGTTGGAAGCATATTTAAAGGACTTCAAATCATATGATCCATGTCATAATGTACTTTATTTTCTTGTGCTCATAACGAGGAAAATGAAATATTGTCATAATGTACTTCACTTTCTTGTGCTCATAACGAGGAAAAGGAAATACTGACCTTGTAATGACGAACTAATCAACAACTAGTGCTTAATAGTTTCAAATACCGTGCACACAAATATAACATGAAGTGTCTTTTGTTTGACGAAATGGAAGCTAATGGGACAGCTCCAGGACAGCTCTCTCCGGCGACCCTGTGACTTTCCGGGTAGGAGGTGGACCCTGCACCCTTACCTCTGCCACCTCCCCCTCCGCTTCGCCAGCCCGCATGCTTAAAAATTAAATTTTGAATATTCATTTGCCCACGTTCATTCAACTCCATTACAGTGCCCGCGTTCATTCAACTCCATTGCAGAGCCTTGTTTGCTTCATTCATTGGCGGAGTCCCGTGGAAGCTTTGCATCACTTCGAATTTGGATCATTTATTATAGAGGCACGAAGGCAATTGAAGGTTGAGAAGATGAATCATGAAAGATTGATCAATATATTTTGTGCTCTAGGTAGTATTACAACAGGGAATACCAGACACCATCCATGGCCAACATGGTTCTACGTTCTCAAACCCTTTCGTCAATGACATCATCGGGCACTTTTTCAAAGTCTACAGGGAGTTTGAGTTCGATCTGTGCTCGATGACCTTCTTAGAATCTAGCCGAAATCATGTGCTAGGGTTCCCTATTTGAATGGTGGGTTTTGACCCAAAAATTTAAGTCATATTGTAATGACGTTTCTTTTACCAACATCATTTAAAGTTTTGATGATCTAAGGTTGTAGCAATAATAAGATGGTAGAGAAAGTCTCTTCTAATCTCTTTTGATCTGAATTTAAGTGATTTAAACTTGAAACTTATGAATTTAAGTGATTTAAACTTGAAACTTATGCACGTTGATATGATTTTCTTTAAACCTGAAATTGGGGAAAATTGATATTATTTGATTTAAATTTTTAAGTTGGTGCAAGTTGATTTCATTTTCATTCTTTTAGAGTTCATATTAGTGTAAACAAGTGCATGTGTTCGGAGACAATTTCCAAAACACTTTAGGAGATGGATAAAACCACTAAGTTTTGAAGCATCTCTCGAGTTGTTGATATTGGTATGCATTCAGTTGTTGAATTGGTTGTTTTATTCCTCTGAGAATGATTGATAAGTTGTTGGAAGACTATGGTTTGTGTAGCATCAGAGGTAAAAGCTATATTCTTGTAGTCTTCTAACAACCCTGACCTTATTCTTACCCTGTATTTGTTCAATGCTAACACTGTGGCCTTGACATTCAAGTTCTGCTTTGGGTGCTAAAGCATTAAAAGAAGAGAGTCTAGATGTATTTTCCTTCTATTCTATTCCTAGTGTTTTAAAAATTTGATATTTGGCATTGAATTTAACAGCCACTAGTGATGCCTTATAGACTTTGAGGAAGGATTGTGTAGATATAGATATTTCATTACATTCCATAATCTCAATGTAAAGTTTAGATTTGAAGTTTGAAGAAATTAAGGTATTTCTTTTTGGTAGTTGTGAATGAGTAAGAAATAAATTTGATGTGATGTGTTTTGTGTAAAATTTAGAGGAGGTTATAATTACATTTTCAAGGTCCTTTTTTTACCATTAAGGTTTTGGAATGATATGGAGAATGATATGGATGTGAGATGATTAGTAAGAATGTTTTGGTTGGAAATTTATTTATGAATGTTTTAAAGTTTAGTAAGAGATTATTCTTTTTTTTAAGTTTTGTTTTAATATAATTCATGTTTGGAATGAGATGGATGTGGGATGATTGGCAAGATATTTAGGTTGGAGATTAATATGAAGGTTTTAAGTTTAGTGAGAGATTGTATATTTATATATTAAGAAATTTAGTTTTGAATGATATGGGTGGAATCATGAATAAGATGTTTTGGTTGGAAATTTATTTATAAAGGTTAGAAGTTTGAGTTTCATATTATATAGGTTTTGCTTGAAATGTAAGTATTTGTGAAGATTTATATATCCTCTTCATCAATGTTGGAATTTTTTTTTCATTTTATTCTTTAAACCATTTTGAGTGTTTATAAATTTTGTTACATTTATTACTTAATTGTGTTACATTTTACATATTTTGTAATCAAATTAAGAAACAACTTATAAAAAATTTATAAGGTATTCCAAGATTTGAGTACATTCAATGGGAGAAAAACATTGTATGTATGGTGCCATACTTCTACATCTAGGTGTCAATGTCAATCAATATGATTGTGGGCTATGAATAATAAATATATTACATATCATAACAAAAATTTGTATTTATGGCTTTTGACCATGTTAATGAATCATAATTGGATATAAGAAATATCCAATCCAAAACTTTCTATTTAGCTAATTGATTAATATTGGAATGCATATGAAGGAAGTTTGTGTGAGAAAAGATTGTAAATAGAGGAATAGAGAGAGATGGTAAACTAGAGAAACCAAAAAATTCAAAAGAAAATCAAATAGGGAAGTTCAAAAAGAACATGAAGAAAGGGAAAAGGAAAATGGAACACAAGCGGTAATAAACAAACCATCTTACAAAATCCCCAAAATCAGAAGAAATGTGGCCCAACATGATCCTCCCATGATGGAGGTGCTAAAATAAGTAGTAAAGAATGAATATAATCGCCTAGAATATAATCTCCTATAATCTCCATTTGTGTCACATATATTGTTGTCTGTGTTAAGGAAGCTTGTGAAGATACATACCAGTTTCATTTATTTGGTATAAAAATGTAAAATTTGTAAAATAAAATTCTTAATAATGAATTTTATGAGGCTATTGACTTTATAATTCAAATGTATACAAAAATTTCATCGCTATTAACAAATCCACGTTGGCTATGAATGGGACATATATTTACGACTAATTAAAAATCTAGTACCATTAATATTATCCTGAATCACAAGATTCTGTTTCAAAAATTCATCATACTATATACATTCATTCATATTATCCCAAGGTTTGTGTTGGTCTTACCTGACATCCCACAATACTGGGTTGGTCTTAGTCTTACCTGATTTCAATTAGTGTCTTATGATACTCCTAAATTGGTGAACATATGTGTCATGTATAATGTTTTAACTGTGTTAGGGAAGCTTTTGAAGTAAATATCTATAGATACATACTAAAATTATTGAATGCAAAATTCAAATGTATACAAAAATATTAACAAATCCACAATGACTATGAATGGGTCACATATTTACTACTAATTACAAATCTAGTACCACTAATATTCTCCTCAATCACTAGGGACTGTTTCAAAAATATCTCGAACTATATATATCTTCATTCATAATATCCCAGGGCATGACTACTTTGTTATCAAAATGAATTGGCTCCCAAATAATAGTTTAAAAGATGCAAATAAAATAGAAACACTTCTAAGTGATATAGTCCTATGAATGGGTGATAGGTTTTAAGCATCTCGTGTAGAAGAAAATAAGAAAATAGGTAGCCAAATCTATTTAATTGCATTCATAAATGAGAACCACGGAAGTAGCAATGACCTTGGCAGAAATAAAATAAAAAAGGAAATATAATGCAATTTCTACAACTTTAACAAGAACCTGGTGGGTGTTATGATATGGTTGTATATCAGAGCCTTAAGAAGCAGGATTGCAAGTCGAGGGAATTGGATATTTTTTGAAAATATGGTAAAGAGTAGTTTGTTTAGTTGTGTTGAATTTATTTCCATGAACAAATTTGATAATGATAATTGGTTTTCCAGTGCCTACAGGAAAAAAAATGAATTCATACAACTTGAATTTTTGTAATGTCAATGAAAAAGGATAAATATCCTCAAAGGTCCATCATAAATATCCTCAAAGGTCCATGATGATGATCCTCAAAAAACTTACAGAAAATACTTTAATGAAAGCATTAAATTTTTTTCCTGTAGACAGGAAAAAAAAATATATGCATTTCCAATATCTATATCTCCTCTGATCCTTTGTTCGAAACTATATTACATCAACACATTTGAAGGGGCATTCATCAAGCTTTTTCCCATGGTGACATTGCATATAGTGATCCCTTAAATTGTTGTTATAAATTAATTTTCATCAATGCATTTTTAGTGGCACTTGCCAGACTTTTGCCATATTAATCCATAAGTTCCACTTAAATAATCAAATTATAATGTGTACTAATTGAGATGATTGAATTTCTGATTTCTTCTTTAATTCTTCCCATGGCAGAAAAACCACCTTTCTGCTTGAAATTAGACACACAAACACCCAAATTAGACGAATTTCTGATTTTTTCTTGAAATATTCCCATGGCTGCATAGGGAAAGAAAGTGGGAAACATTATTCCCTCCACATTGCATTTATTGTGAAGCTAGATGAAGAAATTTATCAAGTCTACCACTACTCCCACTCCACCTTTTGCAGGCCTTCTGTAGGCTGCTCTTCCTGACCCGAAATCCACATTTTTAAAACCAATTTTTGTAACATCCAAAACAAAAAGGGAACCCACCATCGAAGTCGAATTTACAAATATTTTCAAATTTTCATTTGGGTGTTTGTGTGTCTTTTTAAAACCACCTTTAACGTTGGATATTAAAGCCACAATTTAGTAAAATTCATTGATCCAAGGTTGTCTAATTTGTTATGGTCCAGAAAGGGGTTAGATTAGGGAATGGATATATGCTTCAGTCAGATTAAAACTTACATTTGAACACAAAATGGAAGTTCAAATTGCATGTACTCTGTTTCAAAATAGTTGATCACCTTTGTTGGTAGTATTCTTGGGAATAACCAGAACAGATTCACAGCTACTTCATGCTGAAAGGGTAACTAAAATTGATATATTCTGGATTTTGAACTCTATTGATAAAGTCATATTGTTTCCTTACTTGCATGGATAGATAGGTTAAAAGCCATTTTGATGTAATAATGTTTTAGCATGTTAATTTTGAAGGGATGGTAACTGCATCCCTTTCAGTATTACAAGTACCAGGTTTTTTCAAAAACAAATAAATGATTTTTTCACGATGTTTTGTGTATGCAGAAAAGTCCAGGAGGCATGCATGAAAGGGAAATACTGGGAGGGCCACTTAATTTGGAACATTATGTTGCCTTTTTAAACATTGGTGAAGATTATTCTTTGGGTGTTCAATCTTGTTGCATATTTTTCTTGATAAATGCCTGAGTTTGAATGGGTGTGGGATATGAATTATTGTCTCTATTTGGACCTTTACTGGAGGAAGCATCTAAATTTGAATGCTAGGCTTGGATGTGCCTTTAAGTTGGGGTTTTGATTGAATTCTCAAGAATTTTGGGGATCATGGCTTTGAATTCTGACATAATTTGTGAAATCTTAAAGCGGGTGGGTGTGACATATGATCTCTTCTCAAGGCTGATGTTTCCTTTAATTTCAATCACCATAGGCTTGTCTCAATGTTATTCTACACGAATCCATTTCTTAAAGACTGATTATGTAAGACAGTCTCAATGTTATTATGCACAAATCTATTCCTTAAAGACTGATTATATAAAGAGACTTCTATTAACCTTAAAGCATTCATGTTGTTGAAGCAATATATGTCAAACCTTTTAAGAATTGACAGGAAAATCATAGAGAATGATTTTTCACAGCATACTTGGATAAGTTGGATATCAAATTAACAGGTAATTTTCAAGTCCAAGAATGTTTTAGGAGTCAACAAAGTGGTTATGCGTTAGTATCACTGGACAGGTTTTAAATATATCAATAATTACTGGCATTGTCCTCTTTATCTTTTTCTTTTTGCAAGATCTGTAACATTAAGCATGTACATTTCTGGAGTTTCATTATAATTAGAAAAGTCCAATATCAATTTTTGGAAGCATTTACACATGGAAAAGTATAAAATTTTAACACTAGTCCTTCGAACATTTACTAAAATGTAAAATGAAAGTGATGGATGCTTTTGTGGTATTATTCTTGTCCTTTGAGAGTTCAATGCAAAATTCTTCACCAATAGCTTTAAATTTCTTTGTTGACCAAGATAAAATTCTGAAAGGAACATTAATTTCCTTCGATATACTAGCCTGTTGTTTTATCCTTCCAAGTATTACTGGATTTTGTTTTTGTTGGCTTCAGTGACAGACAACTGTGGATGCTCTAGATGCTACAAAGGCTAACTCTACCTCTCTCTAAGACCCCATGATCCAATGTAGAATCTCCTATTTCCAGAAAGGAAATCCAAAATATAAGCTATTTCAAATTATGGTTACAGAACAGAACTTATGATCTCATGGAAAAGTAGAGAATTCATCTCACGCAGGCCCTCAATTTCCATGCATGCCAGTTACAGCAACACTCTTGCAATAGCCATCAACCAGGCCAACTATTGTTTGGACTCGAACTCGAACTCACTATAGAATTGGAAACGAGGCCAGGCAATGCCGTTGACGAGAGGGTTTGGGAACGCAGAACCATGTTGACCATGGATGGTGTCTGGTATTCCCTGTTGTAATACCACCTAGAGCACAAATTGTATTAATCAATCTTTCATGACTCATCTTCTAAACCCAATTGCCTCCATGCCTCCATAATAAACGATCTAAATTCGAAGTTTTGCAAAGCTTCCACGGGACTGCACCAGCGAATGAAGAAAACAGGGCTCTGCAATGTAGTTGAATGAATGCAAGCTTTGCAATGGAGTTAAATGAATGTGGGAAAATGAATATTCAAAATTTAAATTTTAACCGTGCGGGTTGGCGGAATGGAGGGGGAGGTGGCCGAGGGAGGGAGGGAGGGAGGTGGCCGAGGTAGGGGCACGGGGTCCACCTCCTACTCGAAAAGCCATGGGGTCGTCGAAGAGAGTTGCCGCAGAGTTGTCCCATCAACTTCCATTTCGTCGAACAAAAAACACTTCCAATATAACACTGCAAGTTTATAAAACATATTTATTTATTTTAATTAGTGAATAAATATTAATAATTTCACATATTATTTAATTTATAAGATTGTTATTTAAAATTTCTCATACATGTGTTATTATATAAAACAATATAAAAGCAAATAAATATTACTTAATATTTAAAAGTATTTAACTTGTTTTAATGATATTTATAAATTAATGCAAATTCATCCGCAATATGAGATGTTGAGTGACATAACACTAAAATCCTAAGAAACTTGGCAAATAGAAATGATCGTGAAACATTGCAGATAAAAATGACAGTAAGTAACCATTCTCCGAGTGATTATAAGTTCTTTGTGCGGAGACCTCCAAACTCTAGCAACTCCTCCACCATAGAGTCCGATGTGCAATATCTACATTTGCCATAAATCTGAAACTACTACACCTCTAACTTCCAAAATATGTTAGAATAGTGGATTCATTACCTCACACAAACTCAATATGCCGAAATTCCATCTTAACTCTTAAACATAGACGTCAGTAATCTTCCAATATTCTAATTATTTTGAAAATAAATAATCAAATAATCCCCTTTTTTGAAAGCAAAGCTGAAATATATAACATTACAAAAACGACAATTCTATATGCACTATTCTTTTATTCTCATAATATTAAAAAACGTAATCAAAGAATCCCCTTTTCTAAAAGCACAGCTGAAATATATAACATTAGAAAAACGACAATTATATGTGCTCTATTCTTTTATCCTCATAATATTAAAAACAAAAAAACATGGACTGGTCTTCCAAAGAAATTGCCTTCGCAAGAACTACCATTTCCAAATTTTTAGTGGTTTTTCCCACAAAACATAACAAATGTATGAAGAAATTAGAATTAAGGGAAATTTCTTCTACAAAATTTTTAAACTCAATCTTAGATCCTTTGAACGTCCCTCCAAATTAATCTTGGAGGTCTAATCCATAGTCAATTGGGCTCATAATTCATGGAATTAAACTTAGAGGTTTGGTCTCGTTGCTGTATATTTTAAATTTTTCGGATAACATTGTTAACTGAAAATTTGTTTTAACCGTGTAAAAACTGGGTTCTCATATGCCAACAAATTCCCGAAATTCGTAGGTGTAGGTAATTGGAAATTGTTACTGAGTCGTACCATTTTCATTTTCATTTTCTCCTTTGATTCTAAAGTTGCTCCTCTCTGTTCCTTTTCCTTTGCTGATGGTCTAATGTTGCTCCTTGCTTCTCTGTTGCTCCTTTGCTTCTATTTTTTGCTTTCTTACTGCATTATTGCCTGATCTGCTTCTTTGCCTTATTGTTGCTGCTTCTCTGCTCCTTTTCCTTAATAATAGTTCTGGTGCTACTCCTTTGTGCTCATTTTCCATCAATGACAATATTTTCAATAGTCTCCCCCTTTTGCATTGATGGAAACACATCCACCAATACTCCAATGCTTCCTCCAATACTTCCTCCCCCTTTCATTCTGAGAAGTGTCTTTCTTCCTCTGCTTTTTTTTAGAAGAACCTTTCTTATTCTGCTTGCTTTTCCTCCCTCTTTGACATCAATAGAAAAGGGTTGCACATTTCCCAGTGTAGTTTTCATCTTTGTGTTATTTCTCTCTGATTTGTGTATAGGCCTTCTTCTTCTGACTTTATACCTTGCTGCGCCAGACTAGTGTACAAGAGTTGTTGGGAGAACACTTTGAGAATCATTGAACTTGTATGTATATACACAATAAGTTGATACCATCCCAAAGCACAGACTCCTTGCACTTGTATAAAGCTGAAAGCGATGATAGAGACACTTCATAGAACAAATTGTACCAGACTTATATAATTAGAGATGCTCCATATGACATATAAAGTCTTCTCCAAATATACTTCAGTCTATATTATGATCTTCATATGAGATACATATCTGTTGAGGAAGGTCTTAGATGGAATATGTCTTCTTCTACAATACACATCTTCAATACACATTTGTTCAAATATGAGGATGCCAGTATATATTTTGTAGATGTGGTTCACCTTTATTGCTTGTTGTGGGTGATATGTGCTAGACCGCTGACAAGGATATTACACTAACAGTAGAAAGGCCCTTGATACTGTTGTGAACAATTAATCTCAAGAATCCTTACAACTTGTTGTAAAACTAGACCGTCTTTAAATCTAAAATACCCAATTACTTTAATATTGTACAAAGTATTTTCAAAGCAAACCCTTGAGGCTACATACATTCAATTCATTGGCCAGTCTCACTTATCAACTATACAATTTGATTTATGACATAAGGGGGGTACGTATGTCAATGATCAACCTCTCTACAATGGTGAAATACCAACAATTCCTTTCTGCTGAAGTAGGCTTTATATGAATCAATAAAATAATCTTGAGCTTCAAATAGTAAGATTAACACAACTAGTCCTTCATATTTCAGATTGCAAAACATCTTCAAATTGTTTAATTGAAATCTCAGCAAGCAGACTTCACATAGTTTTATGAATGATCTTAAGAAAGAGGCCTTGAAGATATATCTGTACTGACTTGAGGAATGCATGCAGTTATATCTAGAAATAGATACTACTTCAATGCTCAATATAATACTTCAAATGTAAACAAGATAATGATCCTTTAGCACTTTTATTGACCTTTTCACGCTTTAATAATGCAGCTCGACATTCTCCGGTATTTATAATCACAAAATACTTTGCAATAATCAAAACAACCAGAGCTTAATCCACATATACTATAATGTTGATAATGCTGGGAATACTACCTTGATGTACTTCTACCATAATACTCTGATCCTGGCGCCCTATACCATACCACTGCTCCACTGATAACATTTGGTATTTTGTTGATAGGCAAGTTGCTTGTTCCAAATACCAATTGATACTAATTTGATAATCCATGCAGTAATTTCACTTTAGCTCGCACATACACCCATTGTTAAGACAACCCTCATATTTTCTACTATTTAGCTCTCCACTGTTCTCAACAACAATCATCAATATACTGAATCTGATCTTGGCATCATTAACCTTTTGCTTATTCTGTCATTCTGTTTTAAAAAATGTCACTGCATATTCCTTTCTAAAATTTCTCCAGAATCATTGTTGCTCTATATACAATTCAACTATTCTAACATAATGATCTTTAGGAAGCCATCTTCAATTTCTTTACTTGGAATCTAAAAGGGTAGGCAACTCATAGTTTTATCACTCATTTAACTGCTTTCCTCCAAGGGGACCCTCTATTAATGAATTATGTAATGATATAATGATGATAAACATTTCTCTTACTCATCCTTCTTAATTTTGTTTCATTGTTAACACTTGTAGTGTGATGCACAGTGTGATCATCCTCTATGGATCTTTCCAGTTCTATAGCTCGAAACATATTTTTTGTGATTTTAACCATTCATCACTTAGTGTGCTATTGTCTTCTTAGCTTACATGTTGATAGCCGATGTTTCGTCTACTACCATGGCTGCTTGCTGCCTTCTCTCCTTCCATCAACCTGTTGGCTATTGAATGCTTCAATTATCCTTCTTCCTCTATAATTCTCTGTTAGAGGAATTTTCCTTTCCCTTCCTAGAATTTTAGTTGTTCTTATTCCAAGGAGCTCTTCTTAGTCTAGTTTTATGGGGAATTTTTATGAACTGCCCTCCCCCTGGGATGTTGCTTCTTATCTATTACTGGTTGGATATTTGTGTTTCTTCCTAGAGTAGCTCCCCCTGAGAGTATGATGGATTCATTATTTTATTGAAGTAACAGGATCCCCCTTTCTCTTTTCCTTCCATACTTTATTGGGGTTCTTCATAGTGTCTGAGCTTCTTTTTTATTCACATTTTTCTCTGATTTTATTGGATTCTATCATCTGTCTATAGTTCTTTAATGTATATGGCAGCTTATAGTCCTTTTATTTGTGACCAATCTTGATGCATACATAACATATTATTTTACCAAGGTACGTTTGAGCTTATGTATAATATTTTGTGCTCCCTTTTGAACATAATTTACATTCAACAAGTTTATTTCCAAAATCATTGCATGCATAACAGTAGTCATGTAAATGATTTGTCTACCTGGTGATATATTGTCTTCTCCATTTGTTTGTTTGAGGTAGTATTTTCATTGATTGCATCTTTAGTTGGTTGGACTGGATTTTCTTTGTCTTACATTATGCCACAGTATGTCCAGGTTTGTGGCAGTCAAAACAAGTGATACTTCTCATAGAAAGAAGGAACCTCCTTTGAAATCTTCCGAATTTGTTCAATTCATCCTTAGGAGTGTATATGCCTTTAGCAGTTGACTATTTCTTCCTCTCATTCTCTTTCCTTTCATGTTGTTGCTTGTTTCTATTTGTTTCTTTACAAATCATGTTCTTGTTGGCTTCTACTTCTGTAGGAACCTTTTGAGTTGCTTTATTATCCTTTACATCTTTTACAAAAATGATATGCTTGTTATCTTCTACCTTGGACTTACTAGTTTCTCCTTCATAGCCTATCCCAGCCTTTATGAGAGGAGACCTTTGAGCATTTAGAATCTGATCCAACTGTCCGAAGCTTTTCATCTGTGGAATATTCATAATTACTTCAATTTGGGCCTTCTTTGATTTCATCCTCAGGCTTACCACCTCTTCTTCCAATCTTCCACATTCCATACTTTTCTCTCTTATTTGCTACAACAGAGTGTCTTCTACTTTCCTTGCTTCTTCAAGTTGTGCCTTTAGGCCAAAAATTTCTTCCTTATCTTCAAATTCTCTCTCATC
This sequence comes from Pinus albicaulis, assembly GCA_034641835.2. Taxonomy (NCBI): domain Eukaryota; kingdom Viridiplantae; phylum Streptophyta; class Pinopsida; order Pinales; family Pinaceae; genus Pinus; species Pinus albicaulis. The sequence continues at coordinate 1,616,668,159 of CM076578.1, forward strand.
ACATATGTTCACCAGTGCCTTAAGTTGTTTTTTTTCATACTTCAATATTTCTATTTCAGTCAAGGTTGTGTCATGTTTAGCTTTATCCTCAACTATAATTTCTTCATGGTACTCACATCCATTCACCCTAGCAGGTATCTCATTTGATTGACCTTTTTCCTTTTGAAAGGAATTTTTCTTCTTATTCTTGTCTATCTTCTCCTTCTTGATAATGTATCCACTAGTGTCTCCTTCATGCATGAGATGCAATCTATTCCAGATTCCTTTTGCATAAGTTAAATCCATTATTGAATCAAGATCCTTGTTATGAATACTGTTATATATTACACATTTTGCCTTGGCATTCCACTATTGTTCTTGTAAAGAGGGAGAGTTTGTGTAGTAACCATCACGTACAAGCTTCCATACCTCAGGTTCATAATCCATTAAATCTTTTTTAACCTTATCTCTCTATTCAGGAAATTTTGTTGTATTCAACATGGGTACATTTTGATAGTCCATGACTCCACCAGATCTCCTTCAAGTTATTAGGCTTACACCAAAGGAACTACCTCTTATACCAATTGATGAACTCTTAGCTAAACTGAGAGGGGGGTGTGAATCATTTAAGTACATTCATGGACATTTACAATTCTTTTCATTCAACTCAATTACACCTTTAGTTCATAAGCAGGTTAATACATAATGAATCAACAAACTTAATGTGTGTAGAGCAAGTAACTAAGAATATTAAAACATCGCATCAACACATAATAATCAAGCACATAGACATCGGATATAAGTGGAAAACCGTGAGGGAGAAAACCACATCTTATTATTGTTGTGATGCAAAGGCAAGATCTAACTCCCTCTCACCACCGATTTTTTGTAGGCTCCAACCTACGAGAGACTACTACCTCAAATTCTGCAAGCTACAACTTCCAAATAAGTTCCAACTCCAATCTATTTTCTACAGGCTACAACCCACAGGAGGCGTCTACCTCAACCAGCTCCAACTGGACATATATTAAGCTACAACTTGAAATGGAAGCACCAACTCCCATGTATTTTTCTACATGCTACAACCCACAGGAGGCTCCTACCTCAACGAGCTACAACTGGAAATTTATCAAGCTACAACTTGATATGGAAGCACCAACTCCCTCACACTACAATAAAATCATATGCTGATTTACCTAGATATCAGCTCGGTTTTACTCCTCCTTCACTGCTGCCTTTTCAGCCTTCATATATGCTTCATATCATCTCCTAATATGCACAACATCTCTATCATTCCTCTCTTATTCTTTCAATTTCTTATATTCTTCTATTGTCTTCCATTCTCCAGCTTTCTAACAATCTTCAAGTCTCTTCAATTGTGATGCACACTCTCTCTCTCTCTATTTTCATAGCATTTTGCACATGGATATTACCTATTTTATACATATAACTTCATGACTATTTTCATTCTATATGGGAATATGAAGTGAATAGGAATGACTCTTTTCCTTCCACCCATTCGATTCCTTACACTTCAGTTTAGGTGATTATATTAGAAATAATCATTACAACACTCATAGAGTTTTTCCTATGCCTACAGAGACTTTCCTTTGCATCACAAACAATATAAAATAATCAATGAATTTACATTTACAGTTACAATAATATTTCAATTATTTATTCTCTGTCTGCTCTTATATTTCCAACTGTGTTGCATTATTAGTTTCTTAGCCTAACTTGACCCATGCCTTCATGTTTTACACCGCCTCTACCTATTGTGTATCTTACCTGTAGTGTTTTATGACCTTCTCTGCTCCTTTTCTCTGTGTCAGGTTACATACCCAGGTATCCTTCTTCCCACGTTCAGTATTTTTTATCAAACTTCTGCAACTGCATAACACCTCTGCACGAGTGTCGGGTCACTTGCCCAAAGTCTTTTCTCTTGCGTTCAGCCTTTCCTTTTTAACTCATAGATGCAACTACATGACACTGCTCTGCACTTAGAGTCGGGTCTTGCCCAAGTCTACTCTCGTTAAGAATTTTCTTTATACACCCAAGTCTTTTGCCTCCATTCAGTATTTTCTTCATAATCTGAGTCGTCCTCTGCTCCCAAATTTTTCTTCATAAAACCACATAGCCCCAGACTTGAAATACATCAGATCTTAAATTTGAACTTTATCGCGTCTGGTCTCATATCACATGTCGGTGTATCAAAGGTTTTACGTTATAATTCTCTTTTCCACCTCCGATGTGATTTAACACTAGAAAGGATTTACATCTGGATTTGAAATCCTTTGCAATTTGACTCTGGTGCTACATCGCATCTAGGCTCTTATCACATGTTGCATGATTTAGTTCTTAGCGCTAACAAGTTTCCCTTTAACATATGCGATATGCGATCGCATCGCATCACAAACCAAATTTCTTATCGCATCGCAGAACAAATAACTTGTGATGGCTTAACATGTAAATGAAAGAATCATCGATTGTAATGTGCGGTCTGCAGATGGGTCCCATGTCGAACTTTGAATTCTCTAGACTTTAGCTTTGAAGCTCCATTGCGTCCACTCCTCTTTATCACACTTTGCAAGTTTTATATTATAGCAATTTCGCAATACTTGTGATTTTGTGATTTTTCAAATCGTAGTGAACTCCCTGTCACAACCTACAACTTTTAACGTTTAACAATAAACTTATCCTATGCGATCTGCGATCTGTGGTATGCGGGCCAGGTCCACATCATTGTGACACGTCACCCTACCATGTCACCGCCATGTCATCATAAATTTCTTGCGATCTGTGGGTTTAAGGCCACATCAACTTGCTACTTCACTGGCACGTCATCGCCACATCACTTCCACGTCATCTTCCCATGTCATCTTCCCACATCATCACACGTACTTCGCATTTCATAGTTTCTGTGACTTATCGCATTGCAACTTAAACAATTTAACTTGTGATTTATTATCATATAAATGTAAAACTCACCGATATGAGATATGCAATTTAATCTCTATCGTTGATCAATGCCCAGATCCAACGGTTCACGCTACTCCTTTCATGATCTGCTTCACATTACAAATAAGATACCATGTGATCTTTGAGCATAAAAACGTCGAAGTGTGAAATACCGCTGGGTTTGCGATTTAATATCTGTTGTTGATCTATGACCAAATCCAATGGTACTCACTGTATCTTTACTTCGTTTTCCGACTTTGCTTCTTTGGTTGTGCCCGTTCATTTCTTTCTAGTTGTTCGTAGAATACTTGACTCGTTCACGACTTTTCCCATGTTCATGACTTGCCCCACATCACAACTTGTCTCGCTTAGCGTTCACCACTCGACCCAAACGCGCACGACTTGACCCAACACATTCACGACTATGCCAACACGTTCACGACTCTTCCTTTGCTATTTTTCTACCTTTGCTCCTTTTCTTCCTTAACTGACTTTGGTGCCTTTGCTTATTTTTTGCCTTTTTTGCCTTTGCCTTTTTTCTTTCTTTGCTCCTTTGCTACCTTTGTTGCCTTTGTTCCTTTTCTGCCTTAACTACCTTTGCATCCTCTGCTCCTTTGATTCTAAAGTTTCTCCTCTCTGCTCCTTTTCCTTTGCTGATGGTCTCATGTTACTCCTTGCCTCTCTGCTGGTCCTCTGCCTCTCTTTTATTCTTTCTTACTGCATTATTTCCTTATCTTGTTCTTTTCCTTATTGTTTCTTCTTCTCTGCTTATTTTCCTTAGTGATAGTTGTGGTGTTGCTCCTTTGTGATCCTTTTCCATCCATGACAATATTTCCAACAGTGCATGCCTTGGAAAGGGAGCGACTCAGTCTCTAGGTCAGTGGAAAAGAAGTTTAACTAAGGTTTTGGACACCTGGAGGGGTTGGGTAGCTCCTCAAGGTCCTATAGCACCTTAGGGAGATCAGTAATGTGTTAAGTTTTTTTTTTAATCTTGGAATTTTGTGATCCATAGTTATAGTTTGAGACTATCTTTCAGATTAATCACATAGAATAATTTTCAAGACATGAAATGGGTTTATTAGATCCCCTGCTCATCTGGGATTCCCTACATTGGAGAAACTGGTCCCTCCATTAATATGAGAAATCTAGAACATGTAGCATACATAAGGCATAGTCGTTTTTTCTCCTCGGTTATTACTAAACATGTAGAGAAAACTAAGAACCATGTTTGCATTGAGTATTCTAATTTCATTGCGAAGATTGATCATTTACACCATAGGAAGTTGAGAGAGGCCATTGAAATTGAGAAGCAGGCCAAAAATCCCAATAGGGACAATGGTTGGAAATTAAGAGTTCAGTTCCTTCCCTTTCTTAGTGATATTATTTCTTATTTTATTTTATTTTTAATGTTTATTTTTAATTTATAGTTTTTATTTTATTTTTATATTTAGTTATTTATCCATTTTTTCTCTATTGTAATAATAAAAATTAAAATATATATTTTTTTAAATCATATTAATAATATTAATTTATTAATTTTTTTAAATTATTTCCATTTTAATAATTTCTTATGACTAAATTAGTTATTCAAAATATAACCACTAATGGTAATGTTAACTAGATATTATTTAATATTAATAATATAATAATTTAATAACTAATAATTAATATAAATTATCTAATAATTTCTTACCATTGACTATATTAGTTACAATTTCTTAACTAAAAACTATTCATTAAGGTTAGCTTTTATTAAATAATATTATAGTCCAACGACTAATTTTTGAACTTGATAAATCTCATCTTTATTTAATCACAATGATTGATCTATATTTTTCACCTTAATCGTGAATATAAACCTCATTAGTAGGTTTGAAACATCGACCAAAAAATTATTCTATGTGATTAATCCAAAAGACTGACTCAAACAAAGTCTTAAGTTGTTGACTCCATTTCCTTAAGGCAATATAGGAGCTTGAGTCTCATCATAGTGACCCTCAGATAATGTTTACCACACGAAAACCAATGAAAGTGGGTAAATGTAGCAGGAGGAGGTTACAAGGTGGTATTAGAACATGGTTGAAACAATTGGATCGATGTTATGAAATCAGCTCACAAAATAGAAGAATATATATATCAACAACTTATAAATTAGCGTCTTCGAGGGGGAAACCTCCTTTACATTACATAAATAAATAATTCTTGGATGATACAAATGAAAAAACCTCCTTTCTATATATAGGAGTCCATGGGGTCACAATATAATCCTAGTCGACCTAACAATAATAATGTAAGGGCACAAAAATGGAAATAGTGGGCTTTTATGGGGCACAATAATAACAATATGGGGACTACCGGGGTAAAAAAATAATAATAAAGGGGCTACACTAACAACAATAAGGGACACCACTAGTAATATAGGGACCTAACATGACCCATTCCTTCAAAAAAGTGTTATCCTCAAAGCTAGAGTAGTTTTGGATGCTTTTGTATAAAATTCTCATCCTCCCATGTGGAATCTTCAATGGGTAAGTTCTTCCACTTGATGAGGAACTCTGAAATTGATCAATTTCATAGTTGTCGAGTTCTTGTTTCAGTGACTGCTTCAGGTTCCAATATTATTTTTCTCCCCTCATAAATTTCTAGCAATATTGTTTAAACTGGAAGTTTGTCACCTATAACCTTCTTTAAGCATGAAAAATGGAAAACTAGGTGCACTCGGGAAAATGCATGAAGCTCCAATCTGTATGCCATAGTACCAACCTTTTGCAACACCTTGTAAGGACCATAGTACTTTGGCGATAATTTATTATCCTTATTAGCTTGCTTGAGGGACATTTGTTTGTATGCTTGTAGCCGTAAAAATATCGAGTCTCATACATCAAAAATTCTCTCTCTTCGACGTTGATATGTCTGTTGTTTCATTTGATTATGTGCCAAATTTAGGTTATCCTTTAAGAGTTGTAGAACTTGTTTTTGATGCTCGATGTGATATTCCACTGCTTGAACCTTACAATTTTCTCTTAAAGATGATGTGATGGATGGTGGATAATATCCATAAAGTGGCATAAATGGGGTCATTTTTGCTTCAATGTGGAATGAAGTGTTATACCACCATTCAGCCAAAGGTAACCACTTGACCCATTGTGTTTTTTTATCAGATATAAAGAAACGAAAATATCCTTCCAAACATGTGTTCACTATCTCAGTTTTCCCATTAGATTGAGGATGACAAGATGAGCCGTGAGCTAGTTGAGTACTCAAACAAGAAAATAATTCCATCCAAAAATTTCCAGTGAAAATGGGATCTCTGTCACTTACAATAATCTTTGGCTTTCCATGTAGATTTTGATTTGTTTCAATAAATACAGTAGAAAATTTACTCACTTTAAATGGATGAGATAATGCACAAAAGTGTGGATAATTGGTAAGTCTATCAACTACCACCATGATGACACTCTTTCCTCTGGACATAGGTAAACTTGTGATAAAATACATTGAAACCTCCTCCCAACATTGACTTGGAATGGATAAAGGTCGTAGCAAACCCGAGGTCTTAATTGTCTCAACTTTAATTTGTTGGAAAACCAAAGATTCTGCCACAAACTTTTGAATATCAAATTTAAGGCCATCCCAAAATAATTATTTCTTCACCGTGTGGTAAGTTTTTAAAAGTCCTGAGTGTCCTCCTAAGGGAGAGTTGTGCAATTCCAAAAGGATATTTTTTTTTAGTTGGGAATTATAACAAATATATAAGTGATCTTTGTACCATAAGGAAACATTTTTCCAACTAAATGTATCATATGTCCTAGGATTTTGCTACAAATTTTGAATGAGTGTCCACACTTAATGATCATTCTTCCATTCCTACCTTGCTTCAGTTATCCAGTTTGGTTGGATAATAGAAATGGCACAAAGCAATGCTTCCACATCCTCATCCTTTCTTGAGAGTGCATTTGCAACAACATTTAGCTTCCCTTTTTGTAGATGATTTCAAAGTCATAACCCAAAATATTTGTGAACCACTTTTGTTTCTCTTCTCAAGATAGTATTTTTTCCAAAAAGTATTTAAGACTATCATGATCAATTTTTACCTTGAAGTGTGTTCCCATTAGGTAAGGCCTTCGTTTCTTTAGTGCATGTAGTATTGCCAATATTTCCTTCTCGTATGTAGTTTTTTTTAAATACTTTCCTTTGATTGGACGACTTTCAAAATAAATGGGTCTTCCTTATTGCATTAAAACAACACCAATTCCATTTCCTATGGCATCACATTCTACAATAAAGGTTTTTGTGAAGTCTAGCGTAGCTAAGACCGGTGCTTGGCACATTGCCTCTTTAAGATGTTCAAAGGCCTTAGTTTATTTAGGAGTCCAAGAAAATGTATCTTTCTTCAATAATGTTGTTAGAGGTGTCATTATTCTGCCATAATTATTAGCAAACTTGCGATAATACCCTGTTAACCCAGAAATCCTTGCAATTGATATATGGTTGTGGGGATATTCCATTCCTTAATGGCTTTAATTTTGTTAGGGTCTACATTAACACCCTCCTAAGATACAATACGACCCAATTATTCCACCTCTTGTACTCCAAAGAAACATTTGGAGATTTTTGCATAAAATTGTTTCTCCTCCAATATTTTGAGCACCCTGTCAACATCTTGAACATGATCCTACCAAGACTTGCTATATATTAGTATATCATCAAAAAATACTAACACAAATTTTTTAAGGAAGGGTTTGAAAATGGAATTCATCAACCCTTGAAATATATAAGGTGCATCGGTAAGGCCAAAAGACATGACCAAAATTCATAATGACCCTCATGGGTTCTAAATGTTGTTTTCAGAGTGTCTTCAAAATTCATTCTAATTTGATGATATCCTGAATGGAGATCCAAATTGGTGAAATAGATTTCTCCGTGTAATTCATCCAATAATTCATCAATCATAGGAATGGGAAATTTATATGTAATATTGAGCTTATTTATCTCCCTATAATTCGGACACATGTGCCATGATAAATTCTTCTTGTGCACCAATACTACTGGAGCAGAGAAAGAACTTTGACTAGGTTGAATTATACCAGCCTCTAGTATTTCTGAAATCATACGTTTAATTTCTCACTTTTGGACACAAGGAAATTTGTAAGGCTTGATGTTTGGAGGAAAACTTCCTGGAATCAAATGAATAGCATGATCATGAATAGGTGGGAGTCCTTTGGGAGTTTGAAACACCTTGGAATGATTGTTCAAGACTTTTTCGACATATGAATAAATAGATGATTTTGATGTTGGAACTTCTAGTGAGAATAATTGTGCAATTACGCCTTGTTTTTCTTTCTTCAGAAGCTTTGTCATGAAATTAGAGCTTATTAGCTTTCCCTGCTACCCTACAATACCCCGTAATTCAAATTCCTTTCCTTCTGAAAAAAAAATTCAAGAAAAGTCGTTGAAAATTAAAAGCCATCGTCCCCAAACATTTTAACCATGCACTCCTAGTACATCATCAACACCACCCATTGGAATGGAGAGTATTGGACTATTCAGTACATATTCCCCTATGGTTAGCTCGATATTATGGCACTTTCCAGAGAAATTTATAATTCCTCCATTTACAACCATCACTTGGCACTTTGGTGTTGGGTATAGGAAGAAATTCAATTCCTTCGCTTCCTTACAATGAATAAAATTATGGGTACTACCCAAATGAATCAACATTGTTACATTCTTATTCTTGATATATCCTTTTATCTTGAGATTTTGAGGAGTGGTAATTCCTGCCAATGCATTATAGGATATGGTCAGATTCATTTCTTCTTCCTCTAGGGTTGGTTCTTGGTGTATATCCTCTTGTTTTGAAGTTTATTGTTCCTTTTCCTCCTCCTCTTCACAATCTACGTAAAATAATTTATTATCAACACACTTATGACCTTTAGTGCATTTTCTATCACCACTGTAGCAAATCCATTTTTCTCTTTTTTCTTCCAATTTTTGTGGTGTCAACCTTGTAGTTTGTGTAAGTCTAGGAGTAGCAACACTTCCATATTTATAATTGTTAGTGGTAGGCTTCCTTGCCGCCATAATTTTGCTTTAAATTTTTCTTGCCAACCTGAATGCCTTATCTAATGAATCAGGTTCCCAAAGGCGAACCTCATGTTGGATGTTATGCTTTAAAGTCCTTATGAAGACATCAATCTAGTGTTCCTCTGGAATATCACTTACCATTATATTAAAATTTTGTAAGTCCTCAATGTGCTCCACCATTGAACACTTTTGTTTGATATTTATCAATTGGCTAAATAAGGTGTTGCTCTTTGTATCCTCATAATGTGTTATCATTTCCTCCGTAAAATTTGACCAAGTGACAATTTTTTTACGAGAGAAAAGCCATAGATACCATACAAATGTATTTTTTTCTAAATATAAAGTTGAAATGTGTACCTTTTGTGTGTTTTTCATGTTATGTAGATCAAAATATTGCTCCATCTGTAGTATCCATGTTACCAGATCCTTTCCATCAAACTTCCTCATATTGATCTTTCGAATATGGTGGGTCTTAAATCCAAAATTAGAGTATATGAAATGATGATTAAAATTTCCTTTGTTCTCATCATGAGTTTCCTTTACTAAATTTTCTCCATTAGAAATCATTTCTTGTAGCAATTTTTTCAAACCTTCGATGTCTTCTTTTAGATCATTCTTCATGTCTTCCATGTTTCCTTTTAGGTTTTCTTCTATACCATCAATCTTAGCTTCCATGCCATCCATATGAGCTTCTATACCCTTCATCTTAACTTACATTCCATTCTTCAAACCACAAATATTATCTTCCATGCCTTTCGTCAAACCATCTATCTTAGCTTCCATTTCATTTTTGGTTACTTTTTACGAAAGAAAAATTTGTTGCACTTGGTCTCGTAATTTTTTTATATCATGTTTCACTTCTTCATCTTAATGAGTCATAGTAGAGACTTGTGAGGACTTAATGGGTGTTGAATTATTTTTAGGAGGAATTATATAACCCAATACTGATATCTATGCCTCAATATACCCTTGGAATCACTTCAAACAGATTTTTCAAACAAGACTTATGTAATTGTTTTAAAAAAATACACACATTTTTCTTTCTTTTGAGGAGATAGAAATTGAAACTGATGTATCTTTGTAGTTTTGGATTCCCAAGATTTGATATTATGTATTGTAGTAGCCCTATGAGTTTTCTTTCTAAGTCCATAGGTCTTACATGATTTGGATTCTTTAAGACAAAGTTATGCCCAATCTCCTACATTGACCAAGTTATGGACTCATTCAGTAGAGTGAAATTGTATGGCATCTCATGTGTCACTGTTTGCTCCTTCAAGGCTGAAATCGATACACAGGAAACCAAATTCCATTCAATTTTGGTCAGTTTTTACAAAATTCCAATCTGATGCTCAGAGAGAGATTTATGACGATTTTTCCAAGGTCGCCTCTTTGATATGAAATTCGGGAGCCTGCAAAAACCCTAACTTCCACAGATGATATCTCCGAAAATATTGCGAACCAAGATCCGAAATTATTTCAGGACGTTCCTCAGGATTTTGGCGCAAATTGGTTTGTTTTGTAGATTTTGAACCTTCATAGAAAATAAGTTATAGCAAAAATTCCACGATTACTTGTTTGAAGTAGAGAAACCCTAGAAGCGAAACCCTAGAATCCAAAGCTCTCATACCAAATGTTATGAAACCAGCTCACAAAATATAGGAAAATATAGATCAATGACTTATAAATCAGCGTCTTTGAGGGGGAAACCTCCTTTACATTACATAAATGAATAATTCTTGGATGATAAAAATGAAAAAACCTCATTTTTGTATATAAGAGTTCATGGGGTCACAATATAATCCTAGTCGACCTAACAATAATAATGTAAGGGCACAACAATAACAATAGTGGGATTTTATGGGCACAATAATAAAAATATGGGGACTACAGGGGTACAATAATAACAATAAGGGGGTTACACTAACAATAGTAAGGGACTACACTAGTAATATAGGGACCTAACAACCAGCTAGCTTGAATGCATGTTGTTATGCAAGCATTTTCATGGTTAAGGTTGTCATGCATGAAGTTATGGTATGAAGGATATGTCATTATGATTCTATTGGTATCTTATGATGATGATATGTTGACCAAGATAGAGCAAGAGACACAGATCATCAGAGCGAGGTTGCAACACTATACTTCGTAGTAAGAGTTTATCATCATACAATTTTTTATGTTGGGCATGAATGTATGTTGATTAATGATTTTTATAAGCGTTATGGTTGCGTATATTCCTTTAATTCTATTTTCATTATCGTTATATGCATGATAGATGTTGGTTGATCAGTGCGGTCCTATGCACATGCATCAAATAGTCATGAATAGTATCAACTTGTTGTTATATGCATTCCGTTCATATGCATGATTATTATGTTCAATGTAGATAATATCTTGATTTTATATGTAACATACTAATATGGATTCGTCTATGCATATGGTTATGATTATGACATTCAGGTATGAGTCAGTATTCTTGTGATATTGTGTCATATTAAGTTGGACTAACTTGTGGAGATGTGATAGCCTCCCTTGAGATACATTGAGGTATGAGTTTTATTATGTCATATATTTATCTAACATGGTATGTTTACAAGTTTTTTGAATGTCTAATTAATTACATGAAGGAACGATCTTGTTTTAAGATGATTGTACTAACACATGTGCACTGAGACAACTGATATGTACTTTAGTGTAATTAGGTGCTAGTTGTAGTGTTATGATTAATGATTGTGAATTGATTATTACATGGATTCTAGTATTTGTAAAGGTTTATTTTAAATTAATAGATATGATGTTTTGATCTTGGAACATTTCATTGACATGTGTGTGCAGTTGCAGGGAAACATGATTGGTATTAGCATGGCAAGGTAACAGTTGATTTATTTATATAACTTATAGTTGGGTGATGTGATAGTGCATATAAGACTCAATTGTAGTGTGGAATGGTAAAATAAAGGAAATGGGTGATAATTCCTTTGGCTAGGTTTGGAAACCGCAATTCCAAACGAATCAATTCTTTGAATATAGGGAGTCTTCTTAACCTTGTTTTCATCTGAAGAACATATATTTGATAGGTATAACATTTGGATTCTAGTTTAGCTAGATTCATCAAGTAATTGTAGTCCCTTGAGAGATGAAATGCATGTGTTCAGTTATAGGGTAGTGTTCTTGGCACAACCAGGTAAGGTAAATGATATATTGTTATGTTTATTTATGCACTAATAGTTGTGTGTCTATGGCAGTATGATGCAGGGGATTGTAGGGAAAAATATTCTCCCATGATATCTTGAAGAAGGCTCATGTTGAGATTTCGCTTGGAATAATTGGGAACCCGTGGGGATTGAGCCAAGGTGTCTGTTGATAGTCTTGTGCTTTCAATGCTTTGTGATTTTTTGTTTTATGAGGAATCAAGTGGGAAGAGTAGCTTGACATATTTATGAGGTTATTATCATGTGGATGTGATTTGATATTATGTGTTAATGCCTATGTTTATGTTATTGTAGGTAATGATGAAGGATATATCAGTGTAATTAAAGCAGTGCAGTTTGTGGCATGCTGGGATAAGCACAAATAGTGTAGAGACACCAGAAGCAAGTTTCCTTGGTAGATACGGTGTGGTCTCCATATGTGTATCACTGGTGTTTTGTAAATGTTGTATATTCAGTGTTGTGTACATATGGTGTTATGTACATGTTTTATATGTGGTGTTGTGTACATATGGTGCTATTTAAATTTTGTATATGTGGTGTTATGTACATGTTGTATATGCGGTGTTGTGTACATGTTGTACATGTTGTATATCTGGTGTTATGTACATGTTATACATATGGTGTTGTATGCATGTGGTGTTGTGTACATGTGGTACATGTGGTGTTGTGTACACATTTTGTAGGTGGTGTTGTCTACATGTGGTGTTGTGTGCACGTCAGGCAGGTAATGTTATGTACATGTGGTATTGTGTTATGTGTATTATGTAGTCGTTGTGTCGTTACATGCATATTCATGTTATTGTACTATGTGTATGTATATGTTTTGTTTTGTAAATTGGATGTAGGTGTATGCGTTGATTTTTACACCAGGGGTAGGTGTCTGTGTGGTGTTTTATACCAGATGTAGGTGTATGTGGTGAGTTGTACACTTGGTGCAAGTGTATGTGTGGTGTTGTACACCGGGTGCAGGTGTATGTGTGGTGTTGTACACTGGGTGTAGGTGTATGTGTGGTGTTGTACATTGGATGTATGTGTATGTGCTGTGTTGTACAACAAGTGGAGGTGTATGTGTTTAATTGTACATTGTGTATGTGTGTGTGTTGTATAGTGTGATGAGATAGGCATGTATGGGATCGTTTGGGCCCTTTTTGCTCATAATGAGGGTTGACGAGGTTTAGTCTCTAGATGCCCTTGTTATTGGTATTAAGGGTTGAGGTAGTTTAGTCTCACGATACCCTTGTTGATATTGAGGGTTTAGGTGGTTTATTCTCGAGATACCCCTGTTACTATTGAGGATTGAGGTAGTTTAGTCTTTGGATGCCCATATCATTAATATTGAGGGTTGGGGAGGTTTAGTATCAGATACCCTTGTTTTTGATATCAAGGAAGGATGTGGTTTAGTCTCTAGATTCCCTTATTTCCTAAAGAAAAGAGAAGGAACTGGGCGATTTTCAGGTTCGGGAAATGATTCAGTGTGTGTACAGAAAGGATGAAGAATAAAAGTAGGAGAAAAGAATAATTTGAAAGATAAGTATCAATATTTTATTTCAATTTTTAAATATATATGTAATCTATTATTTGGATTTATGATGGTTGAGTTTTGAGCTAACCAAATGTGATATGTTTATACATGATGATGTGATCAAAGAGCTAGTTTGACTTGTTGTGAGAGGAAGTAGACAAAATGGAAGGGGCACCTTATTAACAACCAAAAATAAGGTATGATTTGAATTCATTTCAATTTATTTTGAATCTAATTGAAATTATGTGCTTGGTACAGGGAAGGAAGGAAATGCCTGACTTGGGTGGTTGAAATTGATTGCAACAATTAGTAGTAGCAGCAAATTAATTGGAACTTGTAGCAATGTGTTGGTAAAGAACTTTAGGAGTAGGGCCATTGTGGGACACTGATACCCAGTAGTGCCCATTGATTTCCATGATAATTATATGAATAATATGATGGTTTTTAGGCAGGGATATTCCTTGGTTTTGGACCTTTTGATGTGAGGAAACCTTACAAAGGGATGGATCACCTAGGAAAGTGGATGCCAGGGAACTTGGAAGGTGAGTGACTGCATGGAAGGGGGTGATCGAATTTCCTAAGGGAATGGGTAGAAAATAATGGAAGGTTGGTGGAAGGATTTATTTTGGTCATTATCATCGCTAGATGGAATCATATGCACATTGGGAATGTTCCCTAGAACAATAAGTCAATGATTGTTCACTGACACGACAGGTAGCATAAGGATTGTAGCTGTGGAAATTGGATGGAGTTTTGACTTTCGCAGTGGATTCTAGACTTCCTAGGAAGGAGGTGAATTCTAGTATTACTTTCTGGGTGGAGGTGTGAGCCTCCGGATTCCTTTATTCTTGATGCACACATTGTATCATTTTTTTACTGGTTGATCAAATGTGCACACACACACACACACACACACATATATATATATATATATTGTATCGAGTTGTATTTATAAAGCTCCATAAACAGTATGGTTATTTGTTGGTTGAAGCAAATGTGCATAACTGTATGTGGTTTTTATTCTAAATATCTTAATGATTTGTATTATAAAGCTCCAGTAAACTGTATGATTGTGATGTTTTCATTAGGTTGTTCATTGTAAATATTGTAATGCGCTGAGTAATAAAGTGCCATGGGTAGTATGTTTTGATTTTCAGTGGTTTTGTTTATTTTAGGTTTCATAGAACACCGAGGATGATGTTTCCTTAAGGGGGAGGGGCCTGTAAAAACCTCGGTTTAAAAGTTCACGTAATAAATTTAACAAATGAAAAATAAGACCAAGGTCATGGAACATGTATTCGAAGCTAAATATTGGGCAAAACATCCTAGTGGGTGTTCATTTCGGTTTATTATGGCTAAGGAAATTTGAAAGCGCAATGGAAAAGGATTTGAAAAGTAAAAAAATAATTATTTTAATTTTATTTATGAAAATAAATGAAATTAGGAGAAAAGGGAGGTGAAAGGTTACAGGGTACATGTGAGGAGGAAAATGAAGGAAAATTGAGGAAATTGAAGAAAACAGAGCCATCAATGATAAAAAGGATTTTGAGGATAATTTCACAACATTTTTCTTTTTTTGTTTTGGAATTAGTCTCAGAGAGGAGAAGAAAACCAAGAGGAGAAGGAAATAAATCAAGCAAAGGAAGGACAAGGAAGGACAAGGAAAGTAAAGGGAAGCAAGGATCAAGCAAAGAAAGGTTGGATCGAGTATCTTCAATCGGAATACATGCAGGTAACAGATTTCATGTATGATTTCCTAGTTGTTTTTTGCATGCATGGATATGCATGTGTGTATTTGGTTTCTTTATTGTCAGTGTCATGGATTTTACTGGTTTTCTACAATCATTTTAGCCTTGCCTATCCATTTCCGTATAGCCATGGTGTGATGGGATTTATTTTCAGCTGAGCTTTGGATTGTCGAAATGTTTTGGATCTAGGCGAGGTGGTATCAAGAAAATCCCAAGGGATGGGGGTGGAGATGGTTTTCTTCGGGAATCCCTCAACAGGTGGGTGGAGACAAGAAAATTTTGCAATGGATGGTGAAGGAATGCTAAGGCATCCAAGCTCAGTTTGGTATTGTGATCTCAGAACCTGTTTAGGTTATATCATGGTATCATGAGGTTGGAGGTGGTTTAACCTCTCGATTCCCTTGGTTTTTTATGGATTGTTTTATCCGATGATATCCCACATTCATGCTTGGAATATGGCATGAGGGTGATTGGCTTAAAGAAAGGTTTGGTTCAGCCCAATATATGGTCTGGTGGTACGTGGAAGTCACTAGCTTGGTTGGATTTTGCATTGGTTAATAAGAGCTAAGTTTATTATGTCTTTGATGAGTAATTATACTTTTTATTATGTGGCTTTAATGGTTGTTCTATCATTGCTATTTATCCGGTTATATGTTGGTTATAAGCATGGTTATATGACATTTCTAAGTATGGATCTTATCACAATTTTATTGATGAATGTCTCATTAGTGAATGCATGACTTAATTGGTGTTATGATAGATATTGTGAGAAGGAATTGATCCTTCTTGTTAAACCTCAGATAATTTTTAGATCCCTATGTTCAAATATGTATTCATGACCTGTAGGTTCCATGTTCACCACGTGTTTGACAGAATGTCAGTCCCGGTTGGGAGGGGTCAAGTGAAGTCTTGGTTCATGTTTTGTCTTAGAGGATTTTTTTCTATTTTATTCATCATTTATGGAATTTTCATTGAGTTCTGGGCAGAGGACTGAGTCCTAGCCCTGAAATAGTGGCTTAGAATTTGGGTTCCCTGGAATATAATTGAGTAAAAAATTCTACATTCATTGGGAATCATGCTTATGGGAGTAACTGGAGACTTACAATCGTTTGCATGCCTTGGAAAGGGAGCAAATGAGGCTCTAGGGAAATGGAAAAGAGGGTTAAATTAGGGGTTGGACACCTGGATGGTTTGGGTAGCTCCTAGAGGCCTTGTAGCACCTGAGGGAGGTTATTAAAGTCTTAAGTTGTTGACTCCATTTCCTTAAGGTCATGTAGGAGGTTTAGTCTCATAATAGTAACCCTCAGTTCATGTTTACCCTAGGAAAACCAGTTAAAGTGGGTAAATGTGGAAGGAGGAGGTTCAACTCAACCTGTAAATTATTGAAGGTTCTTTTCCTTTGGGGAAATTTTCCTCTTTCTTGTTCATGATGGAATTCGTTCATAGTGTGTTGTACCATGGCGCAATACATGCTTCCTTTTACTACCATTGAATCTTGTTATGTGCTACCACACACACTCAGTTGTTAGTTCAATAATTAAATATAATAAATAATATACCATTTGCCCCATTTCCAAGCTAAGCCAAGAATGTTACCATGCAATTACTCATGCCTGCAAAATTTTTAATAGTCAAATATCTCAACTAGGACAACATTTAAACATATGCATCATCATGGTTTCAAAAATAAAAAATATACGAACTTGTATATATCGGTATGTTTACTAGTATGCCATCATATATTTAAGGGAATAGTCTCTTTACCAATATCATCAGCATTGATTAAAATCGTCCTCTTTACCAAGACCACCAATTGTAAAATCTTAAAGAAAATTAACACTTTTAAAATTTAACCATCATTATCAATTTCATAGATCAACCTTCTTACTAAGGCCAGCAATAGTCATTAAGTTTATCCTTTTTTCCAATTCCAACAATCATGGTATTTTCCTTCTAAAGGGGGCCAATTAGGAAACCACATGCATTTATCGTATTCATAAATTGTCACATTTATAAAGTACCTCATAGGACATCCTTGTAATCCAAAGTTATCACATAATCATTCATTACATTGTTACACCTAGCAATCACTTTACACATGCAAGTGAATCATTATATAACCCATGTCCATGGTGTTATTACTGCCCCCTACAACAAGAAATTATCAACCACTTGACTCTACAATAGAGTCACAAACATAATACCTTCATCCCATCAAGGGTCTCACTCATATAACATATAGACCCAGGGATTTTTTCATCCAAATGGTGTGTGTATATATATATTCAATTAGAAACAACTATGCTAAATAATACAAGTGACACGGGTATTTCCTAATCCCTTATATCATATGAGAATTCACATGTACCTACAAATAATCAACATACATAATAATATAACTATTCCATACAATATGGGGAATACCATTTCATTTTTGAACAAAAATCAATCATACCAAAGAATCTTTGCAGCTAGCATGCAAATGAAAATCAATTGTTATAGATGACATATTATCTTGTCGAAATTAAACTATGATGCTCACACCTAGAGCACCATGTATAAATTATGGTGTATATTTGAAACTTTTCATGAATTTTTAATCAAAATAACAAGAAAAAACCCTACTCTACTACTCTGTAGACAATAATTCACAATTTAGAACAAATAATTTAGACATGCAATAAGAAATCACACACATGGAAATGGTATTTTTCTCGGGGAAAGAAATCTGCTAAAACCCCAATGCCTTCTTGTATTAATCTGACGAATAGAGATGTATTAAAATTTCTTTTCTCAACTAAGCACAACCTTCAAGTGAATAACCTATCTCTCTACTCACCAAGAAGCTCTGCCTCAGACTTAGTCATTTTCTACCTCTGCTTGAGATCCTATTTCCTTGTGTTGTTCCTTGAGGAATTATTCCCCTATTAATTAGGAACTCCTTCAAAATGGATTGCGTAATTGCTTAGGCTAATCATTTGACTTCATGCAACACATGTAGACTCAAGACTAGTCTAAAACCAATGTTACACTACCTTGAAATATCCACCAAGCTTGGGGAAATCGAATTATGTACATGCATTATATATTTTTGGATTCTTGATCATTTAAATGGATGTTCACTAAGTTTGAGTGAAGTCTCACAGCGCAACTGACCCTCCACTATTTCTTTCAACAGTTAGAACTAATTTAACTAAAAAAAAACCTTAGATAACTAACCTTGATTGCTACAAATTAGCTATCACGCATGCTTAAATGAAATCTAACTCCTCCAACTTGAATTTACTAAGTAAACTAGGTGACACAAGCCATGTCACACAAGTTAACTCCATCCAAATTTTCTATTGATGTGGAAATTCGAATTTTCTTAATTCAATGAAGGAAAAATAAAATTGAGAATTTTTTGCTACAATTTTCAACACTTCCCTCTCAGCAAGAAAGGTATTATCAACCACCCCTATCCTTCACTCATGGAACTCTAATTTCCCTCTTGAAAAGGCCTTTTTCAAAATGTCAACATCTTGTTCCTTTGTCAGAATGTACTGCAACAACATTATCCACCTCTGCACACAGTCCCGCAAATGGTGATAACAAATATCTATAGGCTTGGATCGATCATTAAAAATAGGTTTCTTAGAGATCTTGATGAAACTATGATTATCACAATAGATCATAGTTGGATCCATCTTCTAACAAAATAATCCAACAACTATCTTTCTCATCCAGATTGCCTCACATGTTGCTTGACTTGCAACCATGTATTATTATTCTGTCCAGTTGTGCATCACAAATATTTTCTTCTTGTTGTACAAGGAAACCATTGTGGAGCAAAAAGTGAAAATTTCACCTGATGTGCTCTTTCGGTTTGATGGACTCCCCACCCAATTTACATCTATGAAGCCACACAACTTCACTCCCTCTGTTTTTTTGTACGATAGTCCAAACTAGGTAGTGCCTCTGAGGTACTATATAACATTATTAGCTTCCTTTCAATATAATTTTTTCATATTAATCATATCTTAGCTCAGCTAGTTGATTGCATGGCACATATCTAGTCATGTGTTCACAAGGAAAATTATTGAACCCACTAGTTGCTGATAAATGGTAAGATCCACTTTTTCACTTGAAGTGGCATCCTCCTTCCATTAGTTGGTTGCAAGAGGTGTCTTTATGGGTTTGAAACTCTCCATGCATAATCTCTGTAGTATCTCATTTTCATACTTTCCTTGAGAGATAAATAGCTCCCCATTGCCTTTCCATACTTCCAACCTGGGGAAGTAATGCATGAGACCCATATGCTTCATTTCAAATTCCCTTGCAAGGTCCTCCTTGAAATATCTCATCATTTTTCATCGCCCGTTAATATCAAGTCATCAATATATAAGAAAATAATAATAAAATTACCTTCTTCCAATATGTGATAAATATTTTCATACACTTAAATTTTGGTGAAGGAAAAATAGGTGAGATAGATATCAATCTTGGTATACCAAGCATGAGGTGCTTGCTTCATACCATACAATGCTTGCTTGAGTCTACACACATGAGACTCTCGATCAAAAGTCTCAAAGCCTTCTAGCTTCTTCATGTAAACCTCCTCTTTAATAACTCCATTGAGGAATGTTGTTTTACATCCATCTGGTGGATCTTCCACTCCATATGCGTAGCTAGAGTAAGAATTGATCTAACAGATGCGTACCTTTCTATAGGAGAAAAGGTCTCCTCATATTCAATCCATGAAACTTGAGAATACCACTTGGAAACAAATTTTTCCTTGTACTTATTTATGCTTTCATATGTTTCCTGGTTTACCTTGAAGATCCATCACAAACCCACAACTAATTTAACT
Source organism: Pinus albicaulis (assembly GCA_034641835.2). Classification (NCBI taxonomy): domain Eukaryota; kingdom Viridiplantae; phylum Streptophyta; class Pinopsida; order Pinales; family Pinaceae; genus Pinus; species Pinus albicaulis. Next base: position 1,616,688,514 of record CM076578.1, read on the forward strand.
GTTGGTATTGGGACCACCTCCCAAACATTTTTCTTTACAATGGATTTGTATTCCTCTACCAATATATCAACCCACATTGGTTTCTCTACTCCTTCCTCAAATGAGGATGGCTCAGTCTCTACAAACTCAATGACTATAGCCATGTATCCAGTGTACCAATATGTTGACCCTCTTTACATATGAAAATTTGAAGGAGCACCCACATTCTCCCTCATATCCTACACAAGTCTCTTAGTTTCCTTGGTTCTTTTCTTGCCTTCTCTCAATGGTTCTTATTGAGTGGTTGTCTCCACTCTCTACTCCTCAATTTTTGGTTACTCCAAAAATTCTTTAGGTTCCTCATTTCGAGCTAAAATCTCCTCCTTTGGTGGGATATGAACCTCCCTCTCAAGAGAGAACTGCATCTCTTTCTCCTCATCAAATTTTACATCCCTTCACAGAACTATCATTCTGAGGGATGAAAAGTACACAAGGTAGTTGTGAGGAGTTTTTGTGTGACCCAAAAATACCCCCAGTTATGTTGTCAACTAAATATTGTTCCTTCATTATTTGGAGACATGGTAGTAGATAGAGGCTCCAAAAATCTTGAAGTGAGACACAACCGACTTCCTCCCTCATAAATCTTCCTCTGGTGTAATCATGTGAAAAATATGATGAGGACTCTAGTTCTAAAAATAGACTTTTGTGCTACATGATCTGACCCACAAGTGCAAAGGTATTCCTTTTTCATGAAACATTTTCCTCGCTCCTCCCAAAATTCTATGGTTTTTTCTCTCAACCACCCCGTTTTACTGTGGGTTGTGGGGTGTTGTCAACTGTCTTTAAATTCCTTCATTTGCACAATTTTTTTTAAATTCATTCAACACGTACCTACCTCCATTATCACTCCTGAGAGCCTTCACCTTCTTATTGGTTTCTTTCTCAAATAATGGCTTGGACTCTACAAACTTGGATAATGTCTCCTCTTTATTCCACATGAAGAAGATTCAACACTTCTGTGACATGTCATCAATAAAAATGACAAAATATTTGTGCCTATAAGTGAAGGTTATCAAGAAAGGTCCATAGACATTAGTGTGGATCCTTTATAGAATTGCATGTGCTTTGTAGTCTCAATCATGGAATGTGGATTTTGTGTACTTCCCCAAAGTATATCATTTTCAAACATCATGTTGCTCCAATTCTTTTTTGAGGAGGCATGTGGTTATCTATTGCATGCTCTTCTTGGCTCCATCATGTAAATGGAAAAGTCTTTTATGCCAAATTTCATCTAATTTGTGTCTTTGAACCTTCTCTTCCTTTGTGCTTAATGTAGCACTATCCTCCACATCTAGCTTATATAAATTATTTACATGAATCGTGATCTGCTTCACCTGTCCCTTGGTTATGTGTCTTAGGAATTCCTTTCCTTTTATGAAGATCACATCATAACTACAGTCTTCCAAAACTGTAGCAAAGATGATATTTTTCTTTAGGCTTGGAATGAACATGACATCCTTGAGCCTGAGGGGGATCTCGAATCCCTCTAAAAGGTGACTGTACCAACCTCGGTCACGCTATACATTCTATTGTACCCCATCTCGATGTGCATCTGCAAATAATTTTCTTCCAGGTCACTGAAAAAGTATATACACTATGTCATGTGTAATGATTCACCTAATTCTAAGTGCCACACGGTCCCCGTCACTATACTAGACATGCATGCAATGAGGGTAAATTTAAGCTCAAAATGTGAAGCCAAGGCTTCACCCACTCCTCCTCCTGCTATCTTCTTGCTTGCTTTTTTGTTTGAACACTTCGTGGCATAGTTCCCAAATTCATGACAATGGAAGCATTTAATTTTCAACAAGTCTTTCTTCTTTTCCCCTTCATGCGATTCTTTTTTGGATTGAGATTTATTTCCTTTTACCTTCTTTTCCTTTCCAACCAATGAAATTTTTTCCTCATCCTTGCCCTTGGATAAATTACCATATTTCGTATTCATCCTTATTTCATCCTATACTAAATCATACCATAATCACTCCCAATTTAGTAGTTTCTCCCTCCCATTCATCGAATATTGATAGCTATGCTAGCTCTTGGGATGGCCCATAAGGGCCAGGCTTACCAAGTCTTCTTCAAGAACATTAACACGAACCCCACCAAGTTCATCACGACATTGTGTGAACCAGCTCAGATACTGCAGAATTGTGTCATTCTTCTGCATCTTGATACTTTCAAGTTTATCCTTTAGCGTCACCTTGCTCTTGTCACTATTATTCTTGAATAGATTTTTTAGTGCTTTCCACATTACGAATGAAGTTTATTTTTCATGGATATTTGAGACTATGTGGTCCCATACTCCCTCAAAAAATATTCTCCTCGTCTTGGCTACATCTTTCTTTCACTGAGCAAATTTTTTGTTATCAATTTTTTTTGGTTTTGTAAAATTTGTCTTGATGTATTCTAGCAATCCATTTTCATCCAATACCACCTCCATGTGATCCTTCCATGGAACAAAATTAGAGGTTCCTTCTAAGGAATACTCCGCCTTAGTCCATTTAAGGCCATATTGTCAAATTTGAAGAAATCTTGCAACATTTATCTTCAAATTCGAACCTATGGAGTAAAAGATTCAAATTTCCTGCTCTAATGTGAATCTTGCTCTAATACCATGCAGAAATTATGGTGTATATTTTCAAATTCTCATGAATTTTTAATAAAAATCACAAACACAAACTTACTCTATTTTTATGCAAACATCAATTCACAATTTAGAACAAAAATTTTATACATGTAATAAGAAATCACACACATGCAAATGGTATTTTCCCCGGGGAAATAAATATGCTAATAACCCCAATTCCTAATTGCATTAATATGATGAATAGATGTTTATTACAATTTCTTTTCTCAAATGAGTACAACCTACAAGTGAATAACCTATCTCTCTACTCATTGAGAAACTCTGACCCAACCTTAGTCAATTTATGCATCTTCTTGAGCTCATGTTTCCTTGTGTTTTTCCTTTAGGAATTAGACCCCTACTATTTAGGAATTCCTCCAAAATGGACTTCACAACTCCTTAGGCTTCCCTTCTCACTACTTGCAACACCTGTACACTCTACATGCAACACCTATACACTCAAGGCTAGTCCACAACTCATGTTACACTACCTTGAAATCTCCACCAAGCCTAGGGAACTCAAATTCTCTTCATGCACTAGCTATTTTGGGCTAATTGATCAATTAACTAGATAATCAGAGGGTTTGATTGAATTCTCACTACACAAATGACCCTCCACTAGTTCCTTCAACTGTTATAACTAGTTCAACTGAAAAAAAAGCTTAGATATCTAACCTTTATTGCTACAAATTAGCAGTCACACATGCTTAACTAAAATCTAACTCCTCCAAATTGAATTTACTACGTAAATTGGGTGACACAAGCCATGTCACACAAGTTAACTTCATCCAAGTTGTCTGCTGATGTGAAAATTTTAATTTTCTCAATTTAATCAAGGAAAAATCAAATTGATAATTTATTGCTACATTTTTCAACACCCCATACAACTAGTCAACATCAAATGGAAAAAAATCCCACAAGAGGTATGGATTGGTAAGAGACCTTATCATAAAGATCTTAGGGTATTTGGTTGTGATGCTTATGTACATGATCTAATGGAGAATAGGAGTAATCTAGATAATAAAGTTGAAAAGTGTATATTTACTGGATATAAATATTATCTAAAAGGTTATAATATTTGGGACCTATAAACTAAGAAGGTTGTGCAGAGTATATATGTCCCATTTATAGAAAACAAGGATGTTGTCAAATAGGAAGTCCTAACAAGGGAAAAATATCCAATGAAGATAGAGTTATAATTAAAGGATGATGAATCAAACTCTACAAAAGAACAATAATTAGAAGAACTACAAATTCCAACACTAAGGCGACTGATTTGGGATTGAAGGAATCCATAAATGTATACACCACTTGATTTATGTTCAAATATTTATTTTCTATTACTGATGATGATCCTAGAACTATTGGTGAGGAAGTGGAAGTATAGAATGGAGTACTTTAGAAAATGGCCATGATTAAATAAATTGAATCCTTGGACTATACTAAGGTTTGGTATCTAGTGGAGTTGTAATGTGGAAGAAATCCCATTGAAATAAAATGGGTGTTTAAGAAAAAACTGGACAAATAAGGTAGAGTGGAGAAATAAAATGTTGTAATAGTAGCAAAAGGTTATTCCCACGTAGAGTGATTTGAATTTTGTGATATTTTATGTCCTATTGCAAAGCTTGACACCCTACCCTAAGGGATTTTTAAGTTAGTGTAAATATTGTAAATAGTAAAATAAAGAGGCATTAGAAGATGAATCCCAATAGTCTCCCTCTCCTTGTATATATTTACATATTCTCTTAATGAATATCATCAATTAATTTAGAATTACAAACTTGGATCGGCATGGTATCAGAGCCACAGGTTCCTTTTTAGCATATTTTCTTATATGTAACTCCTATTTTTCCTACCATTATACTATTTCCTTTGTTTTATATATTTGTGTGGTTGATTCCATATTGTGCATTAACTAGTGATTTGATCATTAATCAAATATTTATTTATACATTAAAATATTGTGGAAATTTGTGCATTTGATGCATTTGGAGGGTCTGCATTGGACTGATACCATACTGCGATGAGTTCTTTTTATGGTCATGGGTTGAATCTCTGCAATTTTTTTTGGAAGTTTTGAATGCTCTTTGCATTTGGAACCTGTGTTGAAGGATGTAACATCCTATTTGGGTTTGAATAGAGTTGATTGTTCCTATAGCTACATTATCTTTGAAACTAATAACTATGGGGAGTTTGAGTAGTCATTTCTTTGAGTTGAAGAATGAAACTAGGAGATAGTGTGTGTGATGGAATATTTTACTGTTTTTTTCATTAAATATATGTGTTTTTGTGATCATATGAGTGTGTGCTCATTTTTTGAATACTTTGTGCTCCTTTGTACATTAATCTCATCTTGTTGGAGGTGTGTTGAACTTCATTGACTGGTATGGAGCATATGCATTGATGAGTTCTAAAATCCATAAATAATACAAAAAATGTTTGTGGTGTATTATGTTGTGTGGTTTGGTGTGTTTTACATGTTGCATTCTTTGTATATTTATGTGTGTTAAATTTGGTGTGGATTTTACATAATTATGATGCATTGATAATTCAAAGTTCGATATATATATATATATATATATATATATATATATATATATATATATATATATATATATATATATATATATATATATATATATATATATATATATATCTCTGTGTGTGTGTGTGTGTGTATGTTGAAAATTGTGCATGGTTCATCGATTCTCTCCAATTGTGGGTTGGCCCTTTGTATATTGAATGCTTATTTTAGATTGGAAGGATCCTTATTCAAAGCATTGATTGAAAGGTCATGTCTATATAAGGGTATATGTTGAATGATATATATATTATATGAGAGTCGGTGAACATTGAATTGAATATATATTGTATGTTTCTCTTCATTTATATGCACATTGGCCTTGATGGTTGTCATATAAAAGAGAGAAAGTAAAGTTGTGATTGTTTTAGAAATTTAAATCCAATAGTATTTTTTGAAGATGCATCCATTCATCTGCATATTTAGAGTAGTTCTCTCTAGAGATCTGAACTAACATGAATGTTCTAGGAAGATAAACATGCTTTTATTTGTAATGAGTTGTGGAAAGGAGTTTGTGAAGGAGAAGGACGAAATCCTCCTCAGAATCCCACTTCTCACAAAGAGTTTGCCATATGGGAGAACAAGAACATCAAGGCTTATGCCTTGATTTGTAGAATCAATTAATGGAGATGTGAGTCATCATATTATGCAATTTACAATTGCTTTTAGGCCTTAAAGAAGTTGAAATACCTTTATGAAGCACACTCTAAGCTTGAAGTTTTCCAATTAATGATCAAGTTGTTTAATTTAGAATTGAAGGATGATGATAATACCCTTACCTTAACCTCTAAAATAAGATCCATTATACATGAAATATAAGCCACCGGTATGAAAATGGATGTTCCTCTCACCATTTTTTTCAAGGAACTATATCACACTTATTCTCGATATCTTCAGTCATTACAATGTAGTGGACAACCTAAGGATATTTCCTTTGAATCTCTTATGGAGAAGCTTGCTAAAAGAGAGAAATATTTTGGGAAGAAGAAAACAATTGCATAATCTCCTAAAGGAGATATATTCCTTTCACAAAAAAAGAAAAATCAAGCATACAATTATTTTAGAGGAAGAGGTGTCTGAAGAGGATGAGGAAGGAAAAATAATAGAGACAAGGGGGAAAACATTTTCAAGGAGAAAAACATGATCTTCATTTCATACTGTGCAACAGAAATTCACATGATACTTCCACATGTAAGCTCTCATGGGACAGGATTAGACAAGAAAGGGATGAAGATAAAGGAAAATCATCAGATAAAGGGACCTGTAAAGCACCTGAATCTACTCATTATGTTGTGGAATATTAACATATTAGTGTAACTAAGGACTTGCTTAATTCTTCACTTGCTTCATGGAAAAATTCATGGTTTCTTGATTAAGGGGAAACTTGTCACATGAATTTTAAATATATTTCTTTGAATAATTCATTGAAAATGTTGTTGCAGCAGTCTACTTTTGCAGACAAGTCAAAACTCAAGCCATCAGGGCTTGGCACCATCAGGGTCAAACTTCCTGGTCTTCCAAACTTTCTTCTACATGATGTTCTCTAGCTCCTAGAGTTGAGGATAAAATTGTTGTCCTTGGTTCACATCTGCGAATAGGAACACTCCATTCACATATTTTATGGCAAGGTTGAGGTGAGAAAAGAATAAGACAAATCACTTGTCATGACAGGGATAGAAGAATAAATACATATGAAGCTTCAAGGAACCTCCAGTCGTGCACACAACTTTGCATACATTTCTCAATTTGATGAAGGTACAATATCATCAAGTATTTTATGACATACTAGATTTGGACACCTAAAATATGACAGTCTGTGCCTATTGAAGAAAAATGGTGTTACTCGTTTTCCTACCATTCTTAGGAAACTTAAGCAATGTGATGCTTGTATCTTAGGAAAGCACAAAAAATAATAATTTCATGATTCTCATTGCAGAGCACTTAGAATTCTTAAACTCATTCATCCTCATTTTTGTGGACCTACAACTATTCCTTCTGCAAATGGTAATAAATACATGATGACATTTATCGATGACAACACGAGAATTTTTTGGGTATATCCATTGAAGAACAAATTTGAAGCTTTTGAAACTTTCAAGTACTTTTATGCATGGATTGAAAATGATACACAATCTCATATTAGCTCTATTTGTACTGATAATGGAAAATAATATACTTCAAATGAATTTGAAAACTACATTCGATAGTATGGGATCAAACATCAAACAACTATGCCTTATAATCCTCAATAGAACGGTGTAGTTGAAAGAATGAATAGGAATATCTTAAATATGGTATGCTCAATGATCTTTTTCAAAAATGTAAAGCTGATGTTTTGGGTTGGTGCAGTTTTGTGTTGTGTATATTAAGAATAGGTGTCCATCTCATGCTCTAAAAAACAAGACTCCCTATGAAATGTGGTATGGGCACATTCCTTTGGTGAGGCATCTTAGGGTTTTTTGTTCCACCTGCTATGCCTTGATACCTAAGGAACAAACTCGGTGTGAGTCAGAAATGTATCTTCTTGGAATACTCTGATACCTCCAAAGCATATCATCTCTATGATGAAGTAAATAAGAAGTTTATAATATCTAGAGATGTGATCTTTCTTGAAACGTCCAAGACTGACAATGTTGTTGAGCGATAGCTTGATCGCTTGGACAGATTCGGACATGAAAAATCCTTTCAAGAATTTGATAATGAGATCCCACATCTTGAAGGGGTATCCCTATATTGGATCAATCTATGGAATCTCCTTCTGAAGCACTCTCCCCCTCATGAAGCTCCAACCACTGATCAGGAAGACACTTTGAGTGATGTGATTGAGAGAATTGGAAGGATAAATCTTGATTCGACCCCATCTCAGTCGATTGAACAACCTGGACCATCTCAAAAAGGTCTTCCAAAATGGCTCACAAAGACACTTGAAAGTTTTCGTCTTGATGAGGTTGGAAAGAGTCAAGACAAGGACAGGGAGCTCTGCTAGACAAAGTGGAGGTGATGTAGACGATTCTTATTCCCCTGTTGATATGGATGTTTCTTATGACTGTGAATTAAATTTGTCTACAGATTTTGTACCAACTTCTTTCAAAAAAGTCGCTTCTCGTGATAAATGGAAAGAAGTGGTGCAAAAAGAATATGATGCTTTGATAAAGAATGGAACCTGGAAGCTGGTTGATCCTCCATTGGGAACCAAACAAATTGACTACAAGTGGGTCTTCAAGAACAAGTATAAAGTAGATGGCTCACTTGACAAGCATAAAGCTAGGTTCGTGGCAAAAGGTTTTGCATAGAAGGAAGGGGTCGATTATGAGGAGGCTTTTTTTTAGATTCAACAAGAAGATCCTAGTGAAAATTATATACCTACACTAGGATGAAGCCTTAGGCTATTTTTAGGTGGATGTCTATTAATAGATGCATGAGAAAATTATATTTATAGATGAGGTCTATTTATATATGTATGTGCAAGTTCTATTTATAGATGTTCATTTATAGATGCATGTCGTACTATTATTATCCCTTAATATTAGTTGGACAATAAACAATAATATATTCTCAATGAGCACTTGGAAATAGTTTACTGAAGTGGAAAATCAGTTAGCTATAGGAATTTCGAGTTGAGTGGTTTGTTGGTGGGACATGCAAGTGGATTTAGTTGTAATTGAGTGATTCGAAGTTGTATTAACAGAGTTGGAAGTGTAGTTATGAAAGTTGTAAAGTAGTTTAACTCAATTAAGTGAGTTAAACTCAGTTGTGCTAGTTGTAAATGAAGATACACTAGTGAGAGATCAAGTGAATTAATTATTAATTAATTCATAATCATTGGTATCACATGCAACTGAATATTTACTACTATTAACTACATGCATGTCAGATCCAGTGGAGACTCAGTTGAGATGCAGGTGAAAGGGACAGACTGACTATCAGTTGTGACATTATTGGTTTCACACATGCAACCACACACACATTGGATGTGTCCATGAGGATTGCATAGTCAAGGCAAGCAGGATTCCATTCATTCAAGGATTGCTATCAGCTGGGATTGCGCAGTGGAGGTAGGCTTTCTAGAGGCAGTAAATTGGCTAAGGAACTTGCCAATTTTTGTATGACAATGTGAGACAGTTAGCTATTGTACTGAGAGATCTTGGATTGGAGCTTTGTATGTAATTTCTTCATGATCCATGATATAATACATAATAGAAGATAGTGGGGTTTTTAGCTTTATGCTTTCCCGGTAAATTATTTGTGTTATGTGTGATTGATCTTTCTTCATGATATTGTGATTGGTGATTGTGTTTCAAATTCCGCAAATATTTTGTAGAAGTGATTATGTATTTAACAATGGCATATCATTATTAGATTAGGAGAATCCAGGAAATACATATTTTGTATTAAATTTTTTCATGGTATCGAAGCACAAGAAATTGCAATTTTGAAGTAGGAGCTGAGTTTGTTGGTGGAAAGAATTTGAATTTGCAGAAAGAATTTTTTGGTGCTACAACTGATTCAAGATTGAAATGGCTTTCAATGGCTTGAGGTTAGAGTATGCACTTGAGGGCAACTTGAACGAAATTTCTCCGAACGATAGGATGGAGCCGGTGATCGAAGATAATGGCTAGAAGGAATTTATTGACATTGATGTTCCTAAGCCTACTTTGTTAGATGCTCCCAATCTTGATGCATGGAAAAATAAAGTGACAAAGGCGAGGAGGCTTCTATTGGAGGGAGTATGAGACCACATTTTCTTAGGCCTCCATGGGAAAGCCACACCATATGCTATATGGAAGCCTTTGATGGATATTTTCCAAAGTAGCAACGACCATAGGAAATTGACGCTCAAAGATAAACTTAGGAAGATCAAGATGGAAAAGGGTGACAACATTCCAAAGTATCTCACGATTTTGTCCAATGTCGGGATGAACTGGGGAGTGTGGGAACAGCTATTGCTGATGATGATTTGGTGAGCTTGGGGCTCATAGGACTTCCTAAGATTTGGCACAGTTATGAAGACTCTGTCAACGGAAGGGAAAAATTGCCAAATTGGGAACAACTGTGGTCAGATTTGGTGCAGGAAAAGTTCAAGCAGAACACTAGAGATGGCTCCTCATTAAAGAATGATGATGAAGATAATTTTTCTTTGGCTTCCAAGGCGAACAAGGTGAAGGGGAAGAAATTCCATTCTAAATTTGAGTCTAAAGGAAAGAAGCTAGATATGTCCAAGGTGAAGAGTTTTCACTATCACGAATATGGGCATCTTGCTACTAACTGTCCACAATAGAAGAAGAACAAGAAGGCTACTGGAGCTATAGCTGGTGAGGTCCTTGCCTCACAATTTGAGCTTTACTTCTCTTTTATCTCATTCATGGTGTCAATTGCATTGGGATTGGTGTGGTATTTAGATAGTGGCTCTTCCTTTCACATGTGGTAAGTATAAGCAACTTTTGGTAAAATTTATGGAAAATATAGTGCAACCGAAATTGGTACCATTACCTTTGAGAGGGAGTCAGGTAAACCATTTCAATTGAAATATGTTATGCATGTTCCAGGTCTAAAGAAAAACTTGGTCTCAGTTGCGATGTTGGAGGACAGAGGCTATGGCGGTGTTTTCAACGATGGAAAAGCTTTCCTGCAACACAAAACAATGGGTCAAGCCAAGAGGATAGGGATTTGAGTTAATAATATCTACAAGCTGGAGGTAGATGGTTGTGATGCCATGATGGGCAAGGTAGAAAAAGTGGTGAGCCGGGATGAGAGCGAATTATGGAACAGGCGATTGGGCCATCTTCATCATGGAGGCTTGAAAGTCATGAAACAAATATCTACTGGAATTCCAAATGGAACACTTGCTGAGTTAGATCAGTGCAAGGGTTGCACCATGGGGAAGTATGTAAAGTCCACCTTTCATGAAAAGGAGAACCATGCTTCGGTGATCCTAGAGATATTTCACACATACGTGTGTGGACCATTCTCGGTTTCTTCAATAGAAAAATAGAGGTATCATGTTATTTTTGTTGATGAATTTTCTCGTAAATGCTGGATCTTCTTCATCAGAAGAAGGATAAAACATTCTCAAAGTTCTATGAGTTTAAGCCATTGGTGGAGAAAGAGTTGGGGAAGCAAGTGAAGGCTTTGAGGAGCGATAATGGTGGAGAAATACATCTCTAACGATTTCAAGAACTTCAAGAAACAAGGAATTCAAAGAGAATTCATAGCACCTCATGTTCCATAGAAAAATGTGGCAATTTGGTGATGAAGAACAGAACAACCACAGTGTAACACAAGCGATGTTGCAAACATCAAAATACCAATGCATTTTTGGGTGGAAGTTGTTGGGTATGGGTTATATTCTTTCCATGATTAGCCCCACGCACTGTTGGTTATGTGTTATATTTTTTCGGTGGGCAGACCCACTCATGGTTTTGTGCATGGGTTTGCACATGGTTTTGGGGGATGATGGTTTTCGTCCCTTGGTATTTTGTAGATCCGGTCAGGGGAACTACGGTTATGTTCTAATCCAGGATTAATGGATTGGGGTTTATGTATGCTTCGGCATGTATATATATGTGTTGTAACACTAAAAGGAATATAATGAAAAATCAAGCTGGTCGTCCCGATTTGGGATTCGGGGGAAAATCTCTATGTTTATCTATTTTATGTTTTATTCTCTCACTATTGTTTATTTTTTGTTATAAGATTCGTGTGTAGAAAATTTCTGTTCAGGGTTAAAACCTACATTTGGTATCAGAGTTGTTTCAACTTCAAGGGGATGCCTTTTCTACTGAGGGTTTTTTTCTTGGGCCTGAGGTAGACCCTGTTCAGTGGGAGATCTGCGGGATCGATTCTTGCGGTGAACGAAGATGGCGAGCAATGGAAAGATAGAGATCGAGAAATTTAATGGTCAGAGTTTTGAGTTGTGGAAGCTTAAGATGGAGGATCTGTTGGTGGATAAAGATCAATGGATCGCGGTAGATCCATGTACTAAACCAACAGAAATTTCAGATGAAGACTGGAAGAAACTGGATCAGAAGGCTAAGAGCAAAATACGGTTGTGTGTCTCAGATTCAGTATTGTTGAATGTATCTGGGGAAGCTACGACAAAGAATTTGTGGGAAAAACTTGGGACTTTATACCAATCTAAGTCTCTGGTGAATAAATTGTTCCTGCAGAAAAAGTTGTATAACCTGAGGATGAAGGATGGAGACTCGGTGACAGAGCATCTCAACGCCTTCAATATTGTGGTAAGCCAGCTGTCATCTGTTGATATTTAAATCTCATATGAAGATAAGTGCATCAGTTTTTTGTTTTCTCTACCATATTTGTGGGACAGTCTAGTTATTGCAATAGGTAGCAATACAACTACCTTGAATTTTGATGACATTGCCTCAACCTTGTTGTCGGAGGAAATGAGATGGAGAAATATGGGGGGTCAGAATGGAAATTCCTTATCTGTACGAGGAAGGTCCTAGAAAAAAAACAAGAATAAGGTTTTGAGTGGGAGATCTAAATCCAGAGGTAGACCTAAATCTCCTAGAAAGTTTGTAAAGGTGTGTTGGAAATGCGGAAAGGAAGGGCACTACAAAAAGGACTTCAGATATAAAGCTCCTGAGAAAGGAAAGGGATCTAATGATGCTCCTTCTGCAGAGGAAAAAACCACTCGTGATGAAGGTGGGGATGTGTATTTGGCTTCTTCTTAAAATACACATGTAGATCATGAATCATGTTTGATTGACTCGTGTGCACCAGCCACTCACTCTGCTACCCCCATAGAGCCGGTTTTGCGAGTATGAGAAATATGACGTGGTAATGATGTCTTTAGATGATGAAGGCAAAAATCATCGTACGTGGAAAATTCAAGTTGTACTCAGTATAGAAAGATTGGAACACTTACCGTGTCTTCTGCACATTCCTGCATTGGCCAGAAATATAATTTATGTAAGAAATATGGATGATGCAGGTGTAAAAACAATGTTCAAGAAAGATACCTATAAGATTGTTCGGGGAGCACTGATATTAATGCGGGGAGTTCAGATTGGAACTTTGTACAAGCTTTAGGGTAGCACTGTTATTGATGGGTGCAACCGTTTTGTGGTTCCTGAAGGTGGAGTGGAAATCCTAGTAGTCTCTAGAGAAAATAACATGCTATGACATCAAAGGCTTGGACATATTGGAGAGAAGGGCCTTTGGATACTACATGGAAATGGTATGGTAGAAGGTATGCATAATTTCTCTCTGGATTTCGATTTTTGTGAACATTGTGTATATGGGAAGCATAATCGGGTGATTTTTCCTTCTGGTGCTAAGAGGGCGAACAAGATATTAGAGCTTGTGCACAGTGATGAGTTTGAACCTGTGTCGGTTCCATAATTGGGTAAGTGTGTGTACCATGTTTCATTCATAAATGACTTCTCAAGGAATAAATGGTTATATTTCTTGAGGAATAAATCTGAAGTCTTTGAAAAATTTAAATAATTTAAGGCTCTGGTGGAAAACCAGACAGAGAAGAAGATAAAGGTGCTAAGGACAGATAATGGTGGGGAGTACTGCAAGAAGGAATTTGAAAATTTCTGTAAGAAGTGTGCTATAGCATGACAAAAGACTACTCCATACACACCTTAGCAAAATGAAGTTGTAGAAAGAATGAAAAGAATGTTGATGGAAAAGGCAAGAAGCATGCTCAGTGGTACGAGTTAGGACAAGAATTCTGGGCAAAGGCACTAGAGACTACATGTTACCTGGTTAACAAATCACCTTCATTAGCATTGGAGGATAAGACACCACATGAGGTATGGACTCGTAAGAAACCCTCTCTTTCACATCTCAGGGTATTTTGATGTGATGCATATGTACATGTTCCAAAGGAGAAAAGGACCAAGTTGGATAATAAATCTGAAATGTGCATCTTTATTGGGTATAAGGATGGTTTAAAGGGTTACAAGCTTTGGAACCGAGAAACAAGGAAGGTTGTGTAAAACTGATATGTGGTGTTTAAAGAGGTGAAATATGTTGTTAAAGATGAAGTCCTAACAAGGGAAATCCGAGAAGATAGAGTTTGAGCTAAATGCCATTGAATCAAGACTTGCCAACAAAAGAAGATTCAAGAGGAAGAACCACCAACTCAAATACAAGAATATCGTATTTAAGAAGGAAACCGTAGCAGAGTCCATCCGCTTTCTATTCAAATTTTTCTTTAACTATAATCGATGATGATCCCGTAATCCGTCAGGGAGGTAGTAGATTTAGAGGATGGAAAACTTTGGAAGGAGGCCATGGTTGATGAAATGGCATCCTGGCACAAAAATGGGGCATGGGATCTGGTGGAGTTGCCGGCTGGAAGGAAGCCCGTTAGGATAAAATGGGTGTTTAAGAAGAAGATGAATGTATAAGGCAAGGTGGAGAAATAAAAAGCTCAATTGGTAGCAAAAGGTTATTCCCAGGTGTCGGGAATTGATTTTGGTGATATTTTTTCTCCTGTTGCCAAAGTTACTTCTATTAGATTACTTTTATTTGTTGCTGCTACATTTGATTTTGAGGTAGAACAGATGGATGTGAAGACAACATTTCTTCACGGGGATCTAGAAGAGGAGATCTACATGAAGCAACCTGAAGGCTTTATGGTGAAGGGTAAGAAAGAACTGGTATGCAGGTTGAAGAAGTCTATGTATGGGTTAAAATAGTCACCAAGGATGTGGTATCAGAAATTTGATACCTATATACGGGGACTTGGCTTCACCAGAAGCAAGGAGGATCACTGTGTTTATTTTAAATTAATTGGTGACCGTGTTATTTATTTGGTCTTGTATGTGGATGATATGTTGTTGATTGGAAATGACAAAAAAATTATCCATGATTTGAAGACCCAACTATTCTCTAAATTTGACATGAAGGATCTTGGTGCTGCAAACTATATTTTGGGCATGGAAATTAAGAGAGATCGAGAAAAGAGGAATCTCTGGTTAAACCAGAGGAATTATGTCAAGAATATATTGCAGAGGTTCAATATGCAGGATAGTAAACCGGTGAATGTTCATATTCCTGTAAGGGTAAAGTTGTCTGCTGAACAGTGTCCCAAGACACAAGAAGAAGAGGAGGGTATGTCCCATGTTCCATATGCAAGTGTAGTGGGTAGCCTGATGTATGCAATGGTCTGTACTAGATCAAACATTGCACATGCAGTGGGAGTATTGAGCAGGTTTATGTCAAACCCAGGGAAGGAGCATTGGACAAAAGTGAAGTGTGTTTTCAGATATTTGCGTGGCACTAGTGATTATGGCTTGTGCTACAATGGAAGACCAGGAATGGAAAGAGTTTTGTACATTCGTGGTTTTGTTGATGCAGACTGGGCTGGAGATCTAGACCAAAGAAGATCTACAAGTGGGTATGTGTTTAGCCTATTTCGAGGTGTAGTTAGTTGGATGAGTAAAAGACAGTCTGTAGTGGCTCTTTCAACTACAAAGGCAGAATACATGGTAGCCACTCATGCAAGCAAGGAAGCAGTTTGGTTGCAGAGATTATTTTCAAGTCTGGGGTTGGTGCAATGAGCTATAAGGATAGACTGTGATAGCCAAAGTAGAATTTTATTCACTAAGAACTATGTTGATCATTCAAAGACAAAGCACATTGATGTTCAATATCACTTTGTGAGAGATATGGTTGAGGATAAAAGGGTGTTTCTGGTAAATCTGGACACTTTGAGGAATGTTGCAAATCCATTTACGAAGCTTGTAAACACTCAGAAGTTCTCTTGGTCTATTGAAACAATGGGTGTTGTAGAGCTGGACTGATTATTAAGCTCTCTTGTGGCCCCCTGTGAAAATAAAACAATAAGTGGGAGAATGTTGGGTATGTGTTATATTTTTTCGGTGGGCAGACCCACTCATGAGAAAAACCACCCATGGTTTTGTGCATGGGTTTGCACATGGTTTTTGGGGACGATGGTTTTCGTCCCTTGGTATTTTGTAGATCCGGTCAAGGGAACTACGATTATGTTCTAACCCAGGGTTAATGGATTAGGGTTTATGTATGCTTCGGCATGTATATATATGTGTTGTAACACTGAAAGGAATATAATGAAAAATCAAGTTGGTCGTCCCGATTTGGGATCGAGGGGATAATCTCTGTGTATATATGTTTTATGTTTTATGCTCTCGCTATTGTTTATTTTCTTTTTTTAAGATTCATTGGTAGATAATTTATGTACAGGGTTAAAACCTACAAAAGCATGCAACACTGCGATTTATGTGCAAAACCATTGTCCTCATATAGTACTTGGCATGAGTACACCTGAAGAGGCTTTCACTAGTAAGAAACCAGATGTTTCACACTTTAATATTTTTGGCTCATCTATTTATGTGCATGTGACCAAGGACGCCAGGAAGACTAGATCCGACTGCTGAAGTTGGGATATTTGTGGGTTACACATAAACACCCAATAATTATCGTGCATATTTTCCGAAGAGTCGAATGATTTTGGTGTGATGGGATATAAAATTCGATGAGGGGAAAGCCATGCGGTTATCGCTTGAGAGGGAGTTGGACTTGCATGTGGTGGAGGAACTGTTGGTTCCCAAAGATGAGTCTCCAGATGTGGATCAGCCACAAGAGGAGGTTCATGGAGTGGAGGAGTCCACTCACGCAGAGCCAACCATCAGAACTAGTAGAAGGCGTACCACAGAAGCTGATAGGCTGAGACTTGATGATGCACAGAATGTAGGATCCCCTACTTCACATTGCAGACAAAGACAGTCTCCTGAACGATTTACTAGATACATAGCTCTGATGAGAAAATGTATTGTGACTAGCCATATTCCTTTCAGGAAGCTGTGCAGGAGCCCACATGGTTAGATGCAATGGTGGAGGAGTATGACTCCATTGTCAAAAACAGTGCTTGGGAAATTGTTCCAAGGCCAGTTGATAAATTAGTGGTAGGTTCAAGATGAATCTACAAGGTAAACCAAGTTACTGATGGGAGTGTTGAGAAATACAAGGCTAGATTTTTGGCTCAGGGCTTCTCACTAATCGAGGCGATATATTATGAAGAAAAATTTTCACCCCTCGCAAGGTGTTATTCCATAAGGACCATCCTTTCTCTCTCAGCGCATATGGGCTAGCGCATTCATCAGATGGATTGGAAGACTGGGTTTCTCAATGGGATCAATGACGAAGAGGTGTGCATAGAGCAGCTTGAAGGATTTGAGATCTTCAACAGTGAGTCACAGGTGTACCGACTCAAAAGAGCATTGTATGGGCTGAAGCAAGCACCTCGTGCTTGGTACACTCAGACAGGCAGCTATTTCATCGGACTTGGCTTCACCAAAAGTGAAGCAGATGCAAACCTATACCAAATTGTGGTGGAGGGTAAGATTTTAATCATTGTTCTTTATGTTGATGATTTAATATTGACTGGAAATGAGAAGCTGATACACTCATGCAAGGAGGACCTTACAAAGGAGTTCAAGATGAAGGATATGGGCCTCCTTCATTATTTCCTTGGATTGAAAATATGGCAACAATATGGTGAAATTTTTGTGTCTCAAGGCAAGTATGCAAGGGAGATATTGGGTAAGTTTCACATGGAGGGTTGCGAACCCATGGATACTCCTCTTCCAGGAAACTAGAGGAAAGAGGATGCTACTTCTGTAGAGGTAGTGGATGCTACTATCTATCAACAGTTATTGGGTTCGCTAATGTATCTATTGAACATGAGACCGAACATTTGCTATGCGGTTAACCAGTTGAGTCAAGCAATGGTTAAGCCTACCAAGCTCTTTTGGAAGGCGGGCAAGCATGTCCTGAGATACCTGAGGGGCACATCTGAGTATGGTTTATGGTACATGCAGACGGATGAGGTGAAGCTGCATGGCTACACAGATGCAAATTGGGTAGGCAGCCCATCGGACAGAAAGAGCACATCAGGGGGTATCTTTAGCATTGGATCTACAGTTGTTTCTTGGTACAACAGGAAGTAGAGACTCGTGGCACTCAAATCAGCGGAAATGGAATACATGGCAGTGAGTCAAGCTGCATGTGAGGCTATCTGGATGGGAAAGATCTTTGTTGGTTTGTTTGGTTCTCATTTAGATCCAATAATGATTCATTGTAATAATCAGAGTTTCATTAAACTCTCGATTAATCCTGTGTTTCATGATTGATCTAAGCATATAGATATCCGGTATCATCATATCAGAGAATGTGTGCAGAGGAAGATCATGTTTCTTCAGTACATTCCTACAGAAGATCAGGATGCAAATATTTTGACGAAGGCACTCACCAGGAGAAAATTTGAATACCATAGAGATAGGATCGAGGTGAAGGATAATCCATTTCTTGTTGAGAGGGAGCGTAGAGATTCAAGAAGAAGATACTAGAGAAAATTATGCACCTACAATAGGATGGAGCCTCGGGCTATTTTTAGGTGTATTTCTATTTTTAGATGCATGAGAAAATTCTATTTATAGATGAGGTCTATTTATAAATGTATGTGCAAGTTATTTTTATAGATTGCATGCATATTTATAGATGCATGTTGACTATTATTATCCCTTAATATTAGTTGGACAATAAAAAATAATCTATTCTCAATGAGCACTTAGAAATAGTTAAATGAAGTGGAAAATCAGTTAGCCATAGGAATTTCAAGTTGAGTGGTTGGTTGGCGGGACATGCAAGTGGAATTAGTTGTAATTGAGTGATTTGAAGTTGTAACAGAGTTGGAAGTGTAGTTATGAAAGTTGTAAAGTAGTTTAACTCAGTTAAGTGAGTTAAACTTAGTTGTGCTAGTTGTAACTGAAGATACACTAGTGAGAGATCAAGTGAATTAATTATTAATTAATTCAAAATTAGTGGCCTCACATGCAACTGAAGATTTACTACTATTAACTACATGCATGTCAGATCCAGTGGAGACCTATTTGAGATGTAGGTGAAAGGGAAAGTTGACTATCAGTTGTGACATTATCAGTTGCACACATGCAGCCACACAGACATTAGATGTGCCCATGAGGATTGCGCAGTCAAGGAAAGCACGATTCCATTCATTTAGGGATTTCTATCAGCCGAGATTGCGTAGTGGAGGCAGGCTGTCTAGAGACAGTGAATTGGCTAAGGAACTTACCAATTTTTGTGTGACAATGTGATACAGTTAGCTATTGTACTGAGAGATCTTGGATTGGAGCTTTGTATATAATTGTTTCATGATCCATGATATAATACATAATAGAATATAGTGGGTCTTTTAGCTATATTCTTTCCCTGGGTAAATCATCTATGTTATGTGTGATTGATCTTTCTTCATGATATTGTGATTGGCGATGGTGTTTCAAATTCCGCAAAGATTTTGTAAAAGTGATTATGTATTTAACAATAGCATATTATTGTTAGATCAGGAGAATCCAGGCAATACATATTTTGTATTAAATTTCTACATTTCCCCCCCATAGTAAATGGGCTACCATCGACAACTCAAAACGGTTGAAAATTCCACCAAATGGATGTAAATATTTATTTCTTAAATGGATATCTAAAACAAAATGTTTTCATGTCCCTAACATAAGGATTTATGGTGAAGGGTCATGAGCATAAAGTATGCAAGCTTTTCAAATCCTTCTTTGGCCTCAAACAAGCACCATGAGCTTGGCACGAGAAATTGACTGGACATATTCTGAAACTTGATTTCAAACATTATGATCTTGATGATGTAACTTTGTTTTCCAAGAAAGTTGGAAAAATAATTGTATATATTGTGGTGTATGTAGAGGATGTTCTAATAACGGGGAACAATAAAAACTACATTGTATCCATAAAGAAATAATCAAGGAAATGTTTTGAAATGACAGATTTGGGATGTATTCACTACTATCATGGTATTGAAGTGACCAAACATCTAAAGTTTGCATTCCTCTCTTAGAAGAAGTACATTGGAGATATGGTTAACAAATTTGGCATGGTTGAGTGAAATAATTTGAGTTCTCCAATGGAACATAATTTAAAGCTGACATCCACTAGAGGAAAATAATTGGAGGATGCAAAAAAGTACATAAAAATCGTAGGAAGTCTCAACTACCTGATTACTACTAGACCAAACATTTCATATGTTATTGGAATCCTCTCCAAGTTTAGGAAAAAGGCCTTGTGAGATTTAATGGGCTACTACAAAATTAGTTCCTAAGTACTTGAAGGGAACTCGAGACTTTGAACTCAAGTATACATAGGTGGATGACGTCAACTTGATTAGATACTTTGGTTTATATTTTGATGGAGATAAAGAAACTGGAGTATCTACTCAAGGTTATGTTATGAGCATTAGATCAAGATTTGTCTCCCCGAGGTCACACAAATAGTCAGTTCCAACAGATTCCAAAACTGAGGTAGAATATGTGGGAGAAACTGAGGCAATGAAGAAAAAATGTGTGGCTCGATAAAATTCTGGAAGGCTTTTAAGAGAAAAAAGTGCATTCAACTCCTATGTTGATTGAAAACACTTCTACAATAAAGTTTTCCAACAACCCAAAGTTCCATGATTGAACCAAACACATCAATACAAATTATCATCTAAATCAGCATCATGTTTAGGCCAAGGCTATCCACCTAAAACATTGTTCAATAAATGAGAAAATTGTATACATCCTCACCAAATCACTTGGAAGAGGAAAGTTAGAAAGATTTAGAATGATGCTTGGACTCACCAACATCCCTTCATATTAAGGGGGGAATTTTGACACCCAATCCTAAAGTAAAATTAGTGTAAATATTGTAAATAGTAAAATAAAGAGACATTGTAAGATGAAGAGATATTGGAATATGAATCCAAATAGTCTCCCTCTCCTTGTATATATTTATGTATTATCTTAATGAAAATCATCAATTCATTCATAATTACAATCCTAGTCTAACATCAAAGTTAACTTATATATATATATATATATATATATATATATATATATATATATTGTCACTACTTTTGATTTTGAAGTAGAACAGGTGGATGTAAAGACAACATTGCTACAGGGGGGTCTTGAAGAAGAAATATAAATTAAGTAATGTGAAGGATTTACTATGAAAGGAAACAAAGAGATGGTATGTAGGCTAAAAAAGTCCTTGTATGTGTTAAAGTAATCACGAAGGATGTGATATCAATATTTTTATACTTATATAAGGACTTGGCTTCGCAAGGAGCAAAGTAGATCACTGTGTGTATTTAAAATTAGATGTTGATCATATTATTTATTTGATCTTGTATGTGGATGATATGTTGTCAATTGTAAATGGGAGGGAAATCATACATAGTAGCCACTCATGCGAGCAAGGAATCAATTGGTCGTAGAGATTGTGTTCAAATATTGGGTTGGTCCAACAAGTTGTGAGGATATTTTTCACATTCAAAGTGAAATATTTCTAGCCGAGAGCCTAGCATACCATTCTAAGACAAAGAATATTGATGTTCAATATCACTTTGTGAGATATATGTTGAATAAAATAAGATGTTGCTAGTGAAGGTGGACTCATTATCAAAATATGTGAGCATCGAAAAGTTCTCTTATTGTAGAAAAACAATGGAAATTACTTCCCTGCAATATTGTTCACATACTCCTATGACCCCCTTTGTCCAAACAAAACAACAATTCAAATAATGTGGGGTATGTTTTATATTCTTTGCATGACTATCTTCACATGTTGTACATTGCACCAACATAGTGGGGGGGGGGGGGGTGTCACAGGGGGTTGAAGGCCTCGTTGTTTGAGGAGTTAGTAGGAGGGGGTGAAATCCCTCATACATGGGGGTGAAAGAGAAACGTGAACCTTTTTTGGGGGTAGTTCTTTTGTGACCATTTTTAGGATTTTCAGCACACAATTTTCACCTTTAGTGGTTTCATGGTGCATGGTGGTTTTTCCCATAGTTTGGTAGATTTAGTTAATGAAATACAGTTTCATTCTAATCCATGGTAAATTGATTTGTATTTTATGAATGCCAAAAGATATATATTGTATTGTAGTATTGTACATATGAAAATATTGAAAAAAATATTGTTGTTTTTCTTGGTTTAGGTTTTCGAGATAAAATCCTTATGAATTTTTCGTGTGTTTGCCATTGTATCTTTTATATTTTATTAATTATTTGTTTCCAATAGTTAAATGTATAAGATTAAAACCTACATTATATAGTCAAGTTCCCTCTCTATCCTTATGCAAAAATTATGTTCATTAACATTATTTCTCCTTGTCTCAATTTTATAGATGAAAATATAATATAAGGTAACCTATACACTAATTATGTTGAACTACGCCAAGAGAATTAGACTCGTAATGAATTGTAGCATTATCTAATGACATTTCTATCCCATTGACTATGTCCTACAACCCTCCTGTTTGTTCCATCAGGAAAATTATGGAAATACTTCAATAAAAAAAAATGAATTACGTAAAGGAGGTCAAGATATTAAAACAGGAAGGTGAGATGGTCATGGATTAAGTGATTGTAAATCCCCTAGGTTGAATCCTACGTGAGTTGCACATATAATGTTTAGACTGGTAAGTTGGGGACTATTTTTGGGCATGTGTTCCCAAGTACGTAGGTGTTTAGATTAGTGTGCTTATATTCATATGTTGTTGAGGCCAAAGTTCCTATGTGATTTTAGATTGATGATGCTATGTACTGAAGGCCAATGAACATAGTTATGTAAATTTGTAATTGCATGAATATTAATAATGTATATAACTACTACAAAGCAATT
This sequence comes from Pinus albicaulis, assembly GCA_034641835.2. Lineage (NCBI taxonomy): Eukaryota > Viridiplantae > Streptophyta > Pinopsida > Pinales > Pinaceae > Pinus > Pinus albicaulis. The sequence continues at coordinate 1,616,711,486 of CM076578.1, forward strand.
TAGACAAGAGTGTATGTGGGGATAAGACTCTGGGAGTGTGAAATGCGCTTAGGGGGTAAGCGATGAAGGGATTAATCCTAAGGGAATAAGCTCTTATTTAAATAATTCCAAGTTAAAAGTGTACATTGTTTTATCATAAGTCTATAAAGTAACTTTATTGAGTTCAATTTCTTAGAAAATGAAATTCACATAAAAGTGGGAATTTTGGTGTTATTCCACCATTCATTACATCATTTTGATTGGTGGGAGGTGACTAGATTCCTTAAAGGGGAAGAAGGGGTGACCATATACCATGATTTGATTCCTAGTAAGATCCTGGATAAATTTTGGGAAGGGAATAGATTTATATTGTGTGAGGTTGGAGAGCAGTAACCTAGAGACCCTTGATGGAATTTGTAACTCTTTCAAGCCTCCAGGATATAAAACATTCATAGTGAGCCCAAGTTTTCAAACCTAAAAGTATAAAGTCATAACATCATGATTATGGATGCAGTGAAGGGGGTGCACAACATTGGGTTGTGTGGGATGATGGGGGATGTGGGACTACTGGTTGGAGGCTACTAGGGTTTGGTATTAGCTGAATTTAGTGAAACCTTGGTGCTTGTGGACTTGTGGCACTAGCTCAGGGCTTACCTGCTACTAAGAGATTATAAGAAACATGGTCTACGGCTAGGTGGAATTCCTAAGATCTATAGCGATGTGGTGCTTTCTTTAAATAAAAATGTTTATTTTATGCTTATGTATATTATAGTTTTGATTGTTTATGTATTTTAAAATGCTACATATGAAAATTAAATTGAATGGAATTATTTATACACTTATGGTCATGTACATGAGAGTGTTGCATATTAAATTACATTAGACACTCATAATTTTTTTTATTAGAATTGTATTCAAGAAGAAAATTTAGAAAAATTAAGTTACAGAGGTAGTGATACACCGTAGTGGGCCATTAGGGGATGTTACAATGATAGTGCATATATTAAAAAACTAAAAATAGATGTATAGTTGTGACATATCTTCGTAGTACTATGATAGGTTGAGGTTAAGGTGAAGATTTGGTGGATGCCATCATTGCTTGCATGTGAAATATTTAGGATATACATAAGTTTGAATAATGAATAGATCCTTTACATATGGCTTCCATGTATATTATTTCTTCTATAAATAAGTATCTTCATCTTCTTTAGCATGATGTATAAATGGGTTATTTTAAATGCATTTATAGATTGTTAGAATTTATATTTATTAAAGTAAAGAGTCTTGTTAGGGTAAGTGTAAATCAATGTTGCTTATATCTATATAAATATTTGTTCAAGAAATATGGAACCCCAAACTTAGTCATAGTCAAAAATTTGGTTATAGATGAATGCATTGTAGTGAAATTCTCAAATTACCAACAATGAGGAGCTAGATGACTTATAAGTCCCTATTATCCGCACTAGATCTTCTCTATAGATGAATTTGTTTCTCCCTAACTATAAATGAGGAGATTCGTGAAGGAAAGATGGTAATATCCCATAATGTTCTCGTTGTGTCTTTTAACATTACTCTCAAACCTGCAATGGAATGACTATAAAAGTATAATATCTTATCATATTTCAGTTTCTTTTGTATCTGTTATCTTTATGAATTTAGGGATCGAATTTATACAAAAATCAACTAAGTGATGAAAAAAAAATGATATAGATTTACAACACAAACTATATCACTTTTAGTGAATAAGATATGGGGATGTTGCAATAACCTATAAAAATATTAGGTTTTCCATCATCTTTTGAATTGCTTCCATTAATATCATGACTACCACAATTTCCTTAAAATGATGAAAAAGTGAGAAAGAATAGGCATGCTAAAGATAATACTATTCCCTTCATAGTTTGGTAAAGATATCATAAAATCCAATTAGTACATGTTGTACTTCAATAATATTTAGCCTAGGTGTCATTCATAGAATGTGAGGAAGAGCCAAAATGAATTCCTTCTGATATCCATGCATGACATTTCTAGTAAATCTATTAGTGGCATACACTAATGTGCCTAACCAAGCACCTGTTATCTTGGTACTAGAGCAACTAAAACAATAGATTAATTTAAGCTCTCTTTCTCTCTTTATATGTGTGAGAAACTAAAATAGATTCATATCAAAATAGGTCTTTTAAGTATATAGAAGTTTGTTCATAATTTCTTTTTTATTACTTAATAAATATTAAAAAAATATATATTTTATTGGTAAATAATTATATCATTGTAAATTTATCGTAACTTTGAATCTATAACATATATACAAATATTAATATATCAATTTTTCTTATAGTAAAAATAAATAGATAAATATTTACATCTCTAAACATTTTATTAGTCTAAATATTTAATAAATAAACACAATATAAATATAATTTTAATTTATAAAAATAAACATTCCACAAAATATTCTTACACCTTAATTACATTCATAAAATTCTAATCTAATAAAACCAAATTCTTAAGCCAATACATATATCCAAGTTTTTAAAATTTATTGTAATTTAAACTCGTTCATGTCACGCAATTGTATTATTCAAGTTTTTTAAATTCATTGTAATTTAAATTCGTTCATGTCACACAATTGTATTTTCACTTTGCTGAAAACCCTTTGCATATTCTCCGTAAATTGGTCAAAACGTTTCGTACATTCTTTGGCCAGGTTGTTTTCATGTATGCTGATAGTAATCATAGCGTATAACTAAACATAGAATGTATATACTAATTATTTCTTACAATATTAAAAATTTGTAAATTTTTAATATTGAATCCAAATTTTTTGATCTAAATTTTTTTATAACTAATATAATTTATTTTAAATATGAATCTAATTTGAATCCAAAAAATTTAAATTTTTCAGATGCAAATTGGTTTACCAGTCAATATATATTATTTAAATGTTTTATATAATTATTTAATTATTTTAATTTTAGATTTTTAAATTTTTTTATTTTGATAAACATAAACAAAATGAAATGACTTACACATTGTAAAATAAACCTAGTGAAAAAATTAGTTATTTTAATTTTATAATTAAAAAAAAAAAATCTAAAATAAATAAGCGTACGGAGCGGAGGTGTACCATTTCATATGTTATGATCCAGACTTCCAATTACTAAAAACATTTCATTATTCTTTTCTTCCACGAATGTTGGAAGCGTATGGTAAGGACTTCCAATCATATGATCCATGTCATAATGTACTTCACTTTCTTGTGCTCATAACGAGGAAAAGGAAATACTGTCATAATGTACTTCACTTTCTACGTGGAAAAGGAAATATTGACCTTGTAATGACCAACTAATCAGCAATTAGTGCTAAATAGTTTGGAATGGAGTAGTTTTTAGTGAGATTTTTTGAAGTTTTCTGTGTTTAAATTTGGTGAAAAAAATTGAGTTAAATCTTGATTTATGTTATTTAAACTAGTTTTTTTAACTGTATATATAGATTCAGCACCCTAAAAAATCTCTAGGACACTTGGATTGTGCAAGTTATCCATCAAATTTCTATTTTCAATAAATAGATTAGACCGGAAAAATCCACAAGAAAAGTCTTCAAAAAATCACACTAAAAATATTTATTATTTTAGACATTTATTTATTTATATAAAATATTAATAATTATAATAATTTCACATATAAAATTGTGATTTAAATATTTTCTTCATATATGTGATTTTATACAAAACAATATAAAAATAAATAAATTTTACTTAATATTTATAATATTTATAAATATTTATTTTGTTTTAATGATATTTAATAAATTAATGCAAATTCATTTTTCTTTCAATAATAATATTATACTATAAAAATAATTTTTCTTTCAACTAATACAAACACCAAAGATTTTTGATTTTCAAGTTCTTGTGGTTATTGTTTACTGGAGAGTTTGCCGGATTATCCACAATCTCACGAAACACTTGTCGACGTTTCAAATTCCAACGGAGATCCATCTTCAGGACATTGGAATCAAAGATGATAGATTCTCAACTTAATATATCAAAGATAATGAAGTCTCAACTTGATGACAATATGAGGCCTCAAACGCTGAAAAACTTTGCAAACAGAAATGATAGTGATAATGAAACATTGCAGATAAAAATGATAGTAAGGAACCATTCTCCGAGTGATTATAAGTTCTTTGTGCAGAGGCCTCCAAACACAGGCAACTCTTCCACCATTGAGTCTGATGTGCAATATCTACCTTTACCATAACTCTGAAACTACCACACCTCTAACTTCCAAACTCAATATGCCGAAATCCCATCTTACCTTTCAAACATAGATGCCAGTAATCTTCCAATATTCTAATTACTTTAAAATTAAACAATCAAAGAATCCCCTTTTCTGAAAGCAAAGCTGAAATATATAACATATAAAAACGACAATTCTATGTGCACTATTCTTTTATCCTCATAATGTTAAAAAAAAAAGAGAGAATGGATTGTTCTTCCAAAGAAATTGCCTTCGCAAGAACTACCATTTCCGACTTTTTAGTGGTTTTTCCCACAAAACATAAATAAATGTATGAAAAAATTAGAATTAAGGTAAATTTCTTCTAGAAAAATATTAAACTCAATCTTACATCCTTTGAACGTCCATCCAAATTAATCTTAGAGGTCTAATCCATATTACTCAATTGGGCTCATAATTCATGGAATTAAACTTAGAGGTTTTGTTTGTATAAATTAAATTTGCCGGATAACATTGTTAACTGAAATTTTGTTTTGACAGTGTAAAAACTGGGTTCTCATACGCAAGCAAATTCCCGAAATTCGTAGGTGCAGGTAACTGGAAATGGGTACTTAGTCGTACCATTTTCATTTTAATTACTTGTATTTTTAAAATAAAATTTCCTAATTCTATATGAAAATCTTTTTTGGTTATATTAAATTTTTGGTATTGGAATATAAGTTTTATAAGAAGAAATGAATAATAAAAATCAACTGTATGTAAATTCTCCATATAAATATGAATTTTCTTTAAAGATTTTAAAGACGAAATTAACCAAGTGAATAAAAACTGTCTTTCACAATATCCAAATAGAACTAAGCATAATCCTGATGAAAACTGTAAACTTATTTTCCCATAACACTGAAACTGACCTAACACTGAATTAAACTCAACTTAACCTTGAAATAAATTACCAACAGTGAATTGATGTAATCTCAAGTTACCAAAAAAACCTAACACAAATATATTTACTATAATTTCTATTAATATAATCTCAGTGAAAATAAACACTGAATTAAACTCAATTCAACTTTTAAAAAACTGACCCAACAGTGAACGAACCGAAACTCACCTTAACTTTGAAACCAAAAAACAATTAAAAACTACCAAAATCATATATACTATGATTTTTATTAAGATCATTTTAGTGAAAATAATCCAATCTCCAGATAATTTTAAGAATCAAGTCCTGGTTAAAAACGTCTTTCATTGAAATTTAATAACTCAATTATTAATATCTTTATGTCCAAATTCTATAGTCTATGTATCCACTAAACATGGAATAAAGTCATGCTACCTGCAAGTTGGATTGCAAAATCTACCATCAAAATAAGTTACGAAACTATATTTCTCCTTCATAGAAATTATGATTGGTTATCAGCGTGCTCCAGATAAAATCAAGTTAAACAATTACTCAGCTATGATATTATTTCTGATTTCCCAACTATGATATTGCTTCTGGCAGATTCAATTTTTCATTTAGCAGTTTGGTTATATTTTTATTGATTGAAATAATTAAACTAAGTTAAGATTTGGGATGGATTGTTTAAGGGGTATTGGATAAATTAGATAGTTTGAATAAATTGCGATTTGGTAGTTTGTTAGGACATTTTTTGATGTGAAGTTACTAATTCAATTTTTTATCTGATCAAAATGATATATTAAACATGATAAAAATATAAATTTACTAAACTTAAAAAAAATTGAATAAACTAAAATTTTGTAACAATCGTCACGCTAAAAATTAAAAAAAATTACCAACTAGACCATAATCACATAATTAAACAATGCATCAGGTTTACTCCAATTCCGGATTCCGAGTAATACGAAGGAAGTCATCAAGTGTTAATAGATTCAATTAAACATTAATCTGGAATCAATATATATATATATATTCGAATCCTGGCTGCGGTACCGTGATTGGACCTTACGTACTTACAGGGTTAATACAGGGTTTAATTTGTTTTAAAACGATGCTACAGTATTCCAATTCACTTAATATGTATTTTATACACCAGGTTTCCGGATTTGTTGATACCGTCCGGTTCCACAGGCCTTATCCGAGTCCATAACATTTTTGGCTTACCTATCTTCTCAGTTTTCAATGTGTTTATTGCGTGTTTAATCTGGATGACCGGAACTCCTGGCCTCTTAGCTCGAATTTACCGCCCATACGTGGCACTTGATCTGCCGTTGAAGAATTTCGATCCCACGGTGGATATTGTTTAGGGTTTGCTATGACCTTGGTTTTCTAACCATTTCCCATTCATTGTCGCCTCTGTTCGATGGTTCTGGAGGCGGTGGGGTTGGGAGAAAACTTACAGGGTTTCGACTGCTCCCTTGGCAACCGGCGCAAGGCGATCTCCATGCAGCGTTCTTCCCAATACAGGTATCCTAAATCTGCTTTCACAGCGCTCATACACAGAAAATTTAGTTTGCTTTCTCTTCCAGTGAGGATTGAATGTTCGATGATAATGTTTATTTACTTCTGGGTTGTTCTCTGGGTAGGTTTCGTTTCAGTCTTCTCTATTAATATCCTTCGTTGCCATCTTGCTGGATTTGTTGGCGGAAGATGCTCCCCAGCCTTCGGCTTCTGCTAACCACTTCTACAGGTATTAAATCCTTTGATGCTATTTTAAAACTGGGGTTTATGTTTCTCTTTTGCTATGAAAGAATGTTGAGGTTATAATTTTTCTCATTCCCGTTCTTTCCTCTCGCTAAGTTTTCTTTTTTTGATGTGGCAGGTATGGATTGTGACTTCCTATACCCGCTTGGTGGTTTCCAATATCATTCAAGCTCTTCGTGGCAGCGGCCAAACTACTGGTGCGTAATTACAGGTATTTATCGCGTAGGAATGGAAACCCTCCTCGGCTTACTTATCTGTTAGCGAGAGTGTGGAGTTAGTAAGGTTCGAGATTGAGTGTATAATCCACTTGTTATGTAACATTTCAGGACTTTAATGGCAAATAACAATGTTTACGGCCTCACGCCGACAGGATGTGATGAATCAGTCCTCGAAAGGGTTTCTATCTTCAGAGTTTCAGTTCTCAGACTTTTAAATGTATAATTTATACTGTTTGCTGAAGGGCTAGAGTTATACTCACTCGGACTTTTAATTATGAATTGTATTGCCTCTGAACAATTGGGGTTTCCCATATATTTTCACCGTTGAATGTTTTACCACATACCTATACGATGACTGTGTGTATGGCGTTGTGTTTTCTTTACAGTTTGACCTACTTTGTTTCTATAAGTTTCCGTTCTCAAGAATTAATTGCATAATTATACCATGTTGTGGGTAAATCGTCGTTGTTTCCATTCTCGGATATTGATTCTGTGCATTTGATTATATTCTCAATTTCCTTACTGTGTTAATGGAAGGTAATAAGGATCTCTTCGGCTTCTTTGCTCAGTGTTTTTGTTCTGAAATTTCGATATCATATTTCGTTTCTGTGAGGCTAGTTCAACCTTATAAGAATGATGATTTGTTGTTTACTACTGGGTTGTCTAAAATTTGAATCTACAGAACTTCTTAGTTTTTCCTATTTAACACCTATTGTTTATGTGATACGGCGACCGGACCGCCCATCTGTCCGCGTAATTATCATAGGAGGAAAAAGGCGACCAACCCATAACTCTGGTTTACAGGTTTTGGGTTAACAGTCTTTCCGAAGTTTACCATTCAGTATTTTTTTGTCTTAAATGCCTCCTTCTACTCACGAGGGTTAACTCAGGAAAGAAAGAATGGGTTTCAGGGTTTCCAGAATTACTTCACTAGCTTCTATAATAAAAAACTCAGAAATATATAAGTATCACAGTTTCCTTCTAGATTCTATCAATTCTTTCAACAGTTTCAATAAAACAGAGAACCAAAATAAAACTACACTAATTTACCGTCAGTCTTATTATAAAAACAGAGTTGGAACAGCTAGAAAACAACTTCTCTTCCTACTTTACAAAAGACAAGGGTTTCTGCATCTTACTTATTTAAATGTAAATCTGACTGATGGTACCTGTTGCCCCCCTACCACGAGCTGGGCAATTACGTCCCACTGCTATCCCCCTAGCTTCAAGTCTGGAGCGTTATACATTGTTCTGTAGGAGGGATTCGTGACAATCCGGTCCAACCCTCCTATTCCAGTGGAACAGAGTTCTGGGGAGATTTCGAGACAGTCCGGTCCAAATCTCCAACCCAGCAGACAATTCTGTTCTGGAATTCCTTTTCCAGTTTCACAGAGTCCTTTCTCCTCATAGCTAAGAACCCCAAAAATTCCACTGGAATCCTTCTTTATTCCAAAGTTTCTTTTTGGTAACTGTAAAAACAGTTTTTCTTTAACTAATTCCAGATCTTGAGTTATATTTCTTTTTACCATCAATTTTTTACTCATGAAAACTAATTCCATAGTAAATCCTTTTATTCAAAAATCAAAAATAGTTTGTTCAGATATTTAAATTAATTCATCCTTAATCAATAAAGCACAACCATTAGTCAGCGGCTAATAGGGTGGTTACAAATTTAATAGTTTGTTAAGACATTTTTTTGATGTAAAGTCATGAATTCAATTTTTCTATCTGATTAAAATGATATATTAAACATGATAAATATAATCTTGTGAACCTTAATTATTGAAACTGATTGGAAAAAAAAGTTAAGTTGTCTTGCAAGGTAATTCGAATCCTTACCCAATGTTTCCTTTGTCCACAAGTAATTTTTTGGAATCTTGCAACACTTACTTTACTTTTAAAGATTGAGAACTAATCTCGATGTGATTTTTCATTCACATATATCAATATGAGGCACGAAATCATAATAATTTTATTTCGTGCGTATTTTATACAAATAATTTATCTGCGCTGAAAAAAAGGTATTTTATACAAATAATTTATCTGCCCTGAGAGAAAGGTAAAACCCCGTTGATGGCCGCTGCCACAAAATCAGGCACCAAAAACAGGGGAGGAAACGCTTCCATTTCTCAGGATTTGCGTCTCTGACAGACTCGAACTTGTGATGTCGTGTTGCAATTTATTGGGCTTGCGATGAGCAGAGGCTTATGCTACAATGGAAGACCAGGAATGGAAAGAGTTTTGGACATTCGTGGTTTTGTTGATGCAGACTGGGCTGGAGATCTAGACCAAAGAAGATCTACAAGTGGGTATGTGTTTAGCCTATTTCGAGGTGTAGTTAGTTGGATGAGTAAAAGACAGTCTGTAGTGGCTCTTTCAACTACAAAGGCAGAATACATGGTAGCCACTCATGCAAGCAAGGAAGCAGTTTGGTTGCAGAGATTATTTTCAAGTCTGGGGTTGGTGCAATGAGCTATAAGGATAGACTGTGATAGCCAAAGTAGAATTTTATTCACTAAGAACTATGTTGATCATTCAAAGACAAAGCACATTGATGTTCAATATCACTTTGTGAGAGATATGGTTGAGGATAAAAGGGTGTTTCTGGTAAATCTGGACACTTTGAGGAATGTTGCAAATCCATTTACGAAGCTTGTAAACACTCAGAAGTTCTCTTGGTCTATTGAAACAATGGGTGTTGTAGAGCTGGACTGATTATTAAGCTCTCTTGTGGCCCCCTGTGAAAATAAAACAATAAGTGGGAGAATGTTGGGTATGTGTTATATTTTTTCGGTGGGCAGACCCACTCATGAGAAAAACCACCCATGGTTTTGTGCATGGGTTTGCACATGGTTTTTGGGGACGATGGTTTTCGTCCCTTGGTATTTTGTAGATCCGGTCAAGGGAACTACGATTATGTTCTAACCCAGGGTTAATGGATTAGGGTTTATGTATGCTTCGGCATGTATATATATGTGTTGTAACACTGAAAGGAATATAATGAAAAATCAAGTTGGTCGTCCCGATTTGGGATCGAGGGGATAATCTCTGTGTATATATGTTTTATGTTTTATGCTCTCGCTATTGTTTATTTTCTTTTTTTAAGATTCATTGGTAGATAATTTATGTACAGGGTTAAAACCTACAAAAGCATGCAACACTGCGATTTATGTGCAAAACCATTGTCCTCATATAGTACTTGGCATGAGTACACCTGAAGAGGCTTTCACTAGTAAGAAACCAGATGTTTCACACTTTAATATTTTTGGCTCATCTATTTATGTGCATGTGACCAAGGACGCCAGGAAGACTAGATCCGACTGCTGAAGTTGGGATATTTGTGGGTTACACATAAACACCCAATAATTATCGTGCATATTTTCCGAAGAGTCGAATGATTTTGGTGTGATGGGATATAAAATTCGATGAGGGGAAAGCCATGCGGTTATCGCTTGAGAGGGAGTTGGACTTGCATGTGGTGGAGGAACTGTTGGTTCCCAAAGATGAGTCTCCAGATGTGGATCAGCCACAAGAGGAGGTTCATGGAGTGGAGGAGTCCACTCACGCAGAGCCAACCATCAGAACTAGTAGAAGGCGTACCACAGAAGCTGATAGGCTGAGACTTGATGATGCACAGAATGTAGGATCCCCTACTTCACATTGCAGACAAAGACAGTCTCCTGAACGATTTACTAGATACATAGCTCTGATGAGAAAATGTATTGTGACTAGCCATATTCCTTTCAGGAAGCTGTGCAGGAGCCCACATGGTTAGATGCAATGGTGGAGGAGTATGACTCCATTGTCAAAAACAGTGCTTGGGAAATTGTTCCAAGGCCAGTTGATAAATTAGTGGTAGGTTCAAGATGAATCTACAAGGTAAACCAAGTTACTGATGGGAGTGTTGAGAAATACAAGGCTAGATTTTTGGCTCAGGGCTTCTCACTAATCGAGGCGATATATTATGAAGAAAAATTTTCACCCCTCGCAAGGTGTTATTCCATAAGGACCATCCTTTCTCTCTCAGCGCATATGGGCTAGCGCATTCATCAGATGGATTGGAAGACTGGGTTTCTCAATGGGATCAATGACGAAGAGGTGTGCATAGAGCAGCTTGAAGGATTTGAGATCTTCAACAGTGAGTCACAGGTGTACCGACTCAAAAGAGCATTGTATGGGCTGAAGCAAGCACCTCGTGCTTGGTACACTCAGACAGGCAGCTATTTCATCGGACTTGGCTTCACCAAAAGTGAAGCAGATGCAAACCTATACCAAATTGTGGTGGAGGGTAAGATTTTAATCATTGTTCTTTATGTTGATGATTTAATATTGACTGGAAATGAGAAGCTGATACACTCATGCAAGGAGGACCTTACAAAGGAGTTCAAGATGAAGGATATGGGCCTCCTTCATTATTTCCTTGGATTGAAAATATGGCAACAATATGGTGAAATTTTTGTGTCTCAAGGCAAGTATGCAAGGGAGATATTGGGTAAGTTTCACATGGAGGGTTGCGAACCCATGGATACTCCTCTTCCAGGAAACTAGAGGAAAGAGGATGCTACTTCTGTAGAGGTAGTGGATGCTACTATCTATCAACAGTTATTGGGTTCGCTAATGTATCTATTGAACATGAGACCGAACATTTGCTATGCGGTTAACCAGTTGAGTCAAGCAATGGTTAAGCCTACCAAGCTCTTTTGGAAGGCGGGCAAGCATGTCCTGAGATACCTGAGGGGCACATCTGAGTATGGTTTATGGTACATGCAGACGGATGAGGTGAAGCTGCATGGCTACACAGATGCAAATTGGGTAGGCAGCCCATCGGACAGAAAGAGCACATCAGGGGGTATCTTTAGCATTGGATCTACAGTTGTTTCTTGGTACAACAGGAAGTAGAGACTCGTGGCACTCAAATCAGCGGAAATGGAATACATGGCAGTGAGTCAAGCTGCATGTGAGGCTATCTGGATGGGAAAGATCTTTGTTGGTTTGTTTGGTTCTCATTTAGATCCAATAATGATTCATTGTAATAATCAGAGTTTCATTAAACTCTCGATTAATCCTGTGTTTCATGATTGATCTAAGCATATAGATATCCGGTATCATCATATCAGAGAATGTGTGCAGAGGAAGATCATGTTTCTTCAGTACATTCCTACAGAAGATCAGGATGCAAATATTTTGACGAAGGCACTCACCAGGAGAAAATTTGAATACCATAGAGATAGGATCGAGGTGAAGGATAATCCATTTCTTGTTGAGAGGGAGCGTAGAGATTCAAGAAGAAGATACTAGAGAAAATTATGCACCTACAATAGGATGGAGCCTCGGGCTATTTTTAGGTGTATTTCTATTTTTAGATGCATGAGAAAATTCTATTTATAGATGAGGTCTATTTATAAATGTATGTGCAAGTTATTTTTATAGATTGCATGCATATTTATAGATGCATGTTGACTATTATTATCCCTTAATATTAGTTGGACAATAAAAAATAATCTATTCTCAATGAGCACTTAGAAATAGTTAAATGAAGTGGAAAATCAGTTAGCCATAGGAATTTCAAGTTGAGTGGTTGGTTGGCGGGACATGCAAGTGGAATTAGTTGTAATTGAGTGATTTGAAGTTGTAACAGAGTTGGAAGTGTAGTTATGAAAGTTGTAAAGTAGTTTAACTCAGTTAAGTGAGTTAAACTTAGTTGTGCTAGTTGTAACTGAAGATACACTAGTGAGAGATCAAGTGAATTAATTATTAATTAATTCAAAATTAGTGGCCTCACATGCAACTGAAGATTTACTACTATTAACTACATGCATGTCAGATCCAGTGGAGACCTATTTGAGATGTAGGTGAAAGGGAAAGTTGACTATCAGTTGTGACATTATCAGTTGCACACATGCAGCCACACAGACATTAGATGTGCCCATGAGGATTGCGCAGTCAAGGAAAGCACGATTCCATTCATTCAGGGATTTCTATCAGCCGGGATTGTGCAGTGGAGGTAGGTTGTCTAGAGACAATGAATTGGCTAAGGAACTTACCAATTTTTGTGTGACAGTGTGATACAGTTAGCTATTATACTGAGATATCTTGGATTGGAGCTTTGTATATAATTTTTTCATGATCCATGATATAATACATAATAGAAGATAGTGGGGTTTTTAGCTATATTCTTTCCCTGGGTAAATCATCTATGTTATGTGTGATTGATCTTTCTTCATGATATTGTGATTGGCGACGGTGTTTCAAATTCCGCAAAGATTTTGTAAAAGTGATTATGTATTTAACAATAGCATATTATTGTTAGATCAGGAGAATCCAGGCAATACATATTTTGTATTAAATTTCTACATTTCCCCCCCATAGTAAATGGGCTACCATCGACAACTCAAAACGGTTGAAAATTCCACCAAATGGATGTAAATATTGATTTCTTAAATGGATATCTAAAACAAAATGTTTTTATGTCCTGAACATAAGGATTTATGGTGAAGGGTCATGAGCATAAAATATGCAAGCTTTTCAAATCCTTTTATGGCCTCAAACAAGCACCATGAGCCTGGCACGAGAAATTGACTGGGCATATTCTGAAACTTGATTTCAAACATTATGATCTTGATGATGTAACTTTGTTTTCCAAGAAAGTTGGAAAAATAATTGTATATATTGTGGTGTATGTAGAGGATGTTCTAATAACGGGGAACAATAAAAACTACATTGTATCCATAAAGAAATAATCAAGGAAATGTTTTGAAATGACAGATTTGGGATGTATTCACTACTATCATGGTATTGAAGTGACCAAACATCTAAAGTTTGCATTCCTCTCTTAGAAGAAGTACATTGGAGATATGGTTAACAAATTTGGCATGGTTGAGTGAAATAATTTGAGTTCTCCAATGGAACATAATTTAAAGCTGACATCCACTAGAGGAAAATAATTGGAGGATGCAAAAAAGTACATAAAAATCGTAGGAAGTCTCAACTACCTGATTACTACTAGACCAAACATTTCATATGTTATTGGAATCCTCTCCAAGTTTAGGAAAAAGGCCTTGTGAGATTTAATGGGCTACTACAAAATTAGTTCCTAAGTACTTGAAGGGAACTCGAGACTTTGAACTCAAGTATACATAGGTGGATGACGTCAACTTGATTAGATACTTTGGTTTATATTTTGATGGAGATAAAGAAACTGGAGTATCTACTCAAGGTTATGTTATGAGCATTAGATCAAGATTTGTCTCCCCGAGGTCACACAAATAGTCAGTTCCAACAGATTCCAAAACTGAGGTAGAATATGTGGGAGAAACTGAGGCAATGAAGAAAAAATGTGTGGCTCGATAAAATTCTGGAAGGCTTTTAAGAGAAAAAAGTGCATTCAACTCCTATGTTGATTGAAAACACTTCTACAATAAAGTTTTCCAACAACCCAAAGTTCCATGATTGAACCAAACACATCAATACAAATTATCATCTAAATCAGCATCATGTTTAGGCCAAGGCTATCCACCTAAAACATTGTTCAATAAATGAGAAAATTGTATACATCCTCACCAAATCACTTGGAAGAGGAAAGTTAGAAAGATTTAGAATGATGCTTGGACTCACCAACATCCCTTCATATTAAGGGGGGAATTTTGACACCCAATCCTAAAGTAAAATTAGTGTAAATATTGTAAATAGTAAAATAAAGAGACATTGTAAGATGAAGAGATATTGGAATATGAATCCAAATAGTCTCCCTCTCCTTGTATATATTTATGTATTATCTTAATGAAAATCATCAATTCATTCATAATTACAATCCTAGTCTAACATCAAAGTTAACTTATATATATATATATATATATATATATATATATATATATATATTGTCACTACTTTTGATTTTGAAGTAGAACAGGTGGATGTAAAGACAACATTGCTACAGGGGGGTCTTGAAGAAGAAATATAAATTAAGTAATGTGAAGGATTTACTATGAAAGGAAACAAAGAGATGGTATGTAGGCTAAAAAAGTCCTTGTATGTGTTAAAGTAATCACGAAGGATGTGATATCAATATTTTTATACTTATATAAGGACTTGGCTTCGCAAGGAGCAAAGTAGATCACTGTGTGTATTTAAAATTAGATGTTGATCATATTATTTATTTGATCTTGTATGTGGATGATATGTTGTCAATTGTAAATGGGAGGGAAATCATACATAGTAGCCACTCATGCGAGCAAGGAATCAATTGGTCGTAGAGATTGTGTTCAAATATTGGGTTGGTCCAACAAGTTGTGAGGATATTTTTCACATTCAAAGTGAAATATTTCTAGCCAAGAGCCTAGCATACTATTCTAAGACAAAGAATATTGATGTTGAATATCACTTTGTGAGAGATATGTTGAAGAAAATAAGATGTTGCTAGTGAAGGTGGACTCATTATCAAAATATGTGAGCATCAAAAATTTCTCTTATTGTAGAGAAACAATGGAAATTACTTCCCTGCAATATTGGTCACATACTCCTATGACCCCCTTTGTGCAAACAAAATAACAATTCAAATAATGTGGGGTATGTTTTATATTCTTTGCATGACTATCTTCACATGTTGTACATTGCACCAACATAGTGGGGGGGGGGGGGGGTCACAGGGGGTTGAAGGCCTCGTTGTTTGAGGAGTTAGTAGGAGGGGGCGAAATCCCTCATACATGGGGGTGAAAGAGAAACGTGAACCTTTTTTGGGGGTAGTTCTTTTGTGACCATTTTTAGGATTTTCAGCACACAATTTTCACCTTTAGTGGTTTCGTGGTGCATGGTGGTTTTTCCCATAGTTTGGTAGATTTAGTTAATGAAATACAGTTTCATTCTAATCCATGGTAAATTGATTGGTATTTTATGAATGCCAAAAGATATATATTGTATTGTAGTATTGTACATATGAAAATATTGAAAAAAATATTGTTGTTTTTCTTGGTTTAGGTTTTCGAGATAAAATCCTTATGAATTTTTCGTGTGTTTGCCATTGTATCTTTTATATTTTATTAATTATTTGTTTCCAATAGTTAAATGTATAAGATTAAAACCTACATTATATAGTCAAGTTCCCTCTCTATCCTTATGCAAAAATTATGTTCATTAACATTATTTCTCCTTGTCTCAATTTTATAGATGAAAATATAATATAAGGTAACCTATACACTAATTATGTTGAACTACGCCAAGAGAATTAGACTCGTAATGAATTGTAGCATTATCTAATGACATTTCTATCCCATTGACTATGTCCTACAACCCTCCTGTTTGTTCCATCAGGAAAATTATGGAAATACTTCAATAAAAAAAAATGAATTACGTAAAGGAGGTCAAGATATTAAAACAGGAAGGTGAGATGGTCATGGATTAAGTGATTGTAAATCCCCTAGGTTGAATCCTACGTGAGTTGCACATATAATGTTTAGACTGGTAAGTTGGGGACTATTTTTGGGCATGTGTTCCCAAGTACGTAGGTGTTTAGATTAGTGTGCTTATATTCATATGTTGTTGAGGCCAAAGTTCCTATGTGATTTTAGATTGATGATGCTATGTACTGAAGGCCAATGAACATAGTTATGTAAATTTGTAATTGCATGAATATTAATAATGTATATAACTACTACAAAGCAATTTAGACAAGAGTGTATGTGGGGATAAGACTCTGGGAGTGTGAAATGCGCTTAGGGGGTAAGCGATGAAGGGATTAATCCTAAGGGAATAAGCTCTTATTTAAATAATTCCAAGTTAAAAGTGTACATTGTTTTATCATAAGTCTATAAAGTAACTTTATTGAGTTCAATTTCTTAGAAAATGAAATTCACATAAAAGTGGGAATTTTGGTGTTATTCCACCATTCATTACATCATTTTGATTGGTGGGAGGTGACTAGATTCCTTAAAGGGGAAGAAGGGGTGACCATATACCATGATTTGATTCCTAGTAAGATCCTGGATAAATTTTGGGAAGGGAATAGATTTATATTGTGTGAGGTTGGAGAGCAGTAACCTAGAGACCCTTGAGGGAATTTGTAACTCTTTCAAGCCTCCAGGATATAAAACATTCATAGTGAGCCCAAGTTTTCAAACCTAAAAGTATAAAGTCATAACATCATGATTATGGATGCAGTGAAGGGGGTGCACAACATTGGGTTGTGTGGGATGATGGGGTATGTGGGACTACTGGTTGGAGGCTACTAGGGTTTGGTATTAGCTAAATTTAGTGAAACCTTTGTGCTTGTGGACTTGTGGCACTAGCTCAGGGCTTACCTGCTACTAAGAGATTGTAAGAAACATGGTCTATGGCTAGGTGGAATTCCTAAGATCTATAGCGATGTGGTGCTTTCTTTACATACAAGTGTTTATTTTATGCTTATGTATATTATAGTTGTGATTGTTTATGTATTTTAAAATGATACATATGAAAATTAAATTGAATGGAATTATTTATACACTTATGGTCATGTACATAAGAGTGTTGCATATTAAATTACATTAGACACTCATAATTTTTTTTATTAGAATCTTATTCAAGGAAAAAAATTAGAAAAATTAAGTTACAAAGGTAGTGATACACCGTAGTGGGCCATTAGGGGATGTTACAATGATAGTGCATATATTAAAAAACTAAAAATAGATGTATATTTGTGACATATCTTCGTAGTACTATGATAGGTTGAGGTTAAGGTGAAGATTTGGTGGATGCCATCATTGCTTGCATGTGAAATATTTAGGATATACATAAGTTTGAATAATGAATAGATCCTTTACATATGGCTTCCATGTATATTATTTCTTCTATAAATAAGTATCTTCATCTTCTTTAGCATGATGTATAAATGGGTTATTTTAAATGCATTTATAGATTGTTAGAATTTATATTTATTAAAGTAAAGAGTCTTGTTAGGGTAAGTGTAAATCAATGTTGCTTATATCTATATAAATATTTGTTCAAGAAATATGGAACCCCAAACTTAGTCATAGTCAAAAATTTGGTTATAGATGAATGCATTGTAGTGAAATTCTCAAATTACCAACAATGAGGAGCTAGATGACTTATAAGTCCCTATTATCCGCACTAGATCTTCTCTATAGATGAATTTGTTTCTCCCTAACTATAAATGAGGAGATTCGTGAAGGAAAGATGGTAATATCCCATAATGTTCTCGTTGTGTCTTTTAACATTACTCTCAAACCTGCAATGGAATGACTATAAAAGTATAATATCTTATCATATTTCAGTTTCTTTTGTATCTGTTATCTTTATGAATTTAGGGATCGAATTTATACAAAAATCAACTAAGTGATGAAAAAAAAATGATATAGATTTACAACACAAACTATATCACTTTTAGTGAATAAGATATGGGGATGTTGCAATAACCTATAAAAATATTAGGTTTTCCATCATCTTTTGAATTGCTTCCATTAATATCATGACTACCACAATTTCCTTAAAATGATGAAAAAGTGAGAAAGAATAGGCATGCTAAAGATAATACTATTCCCTTCATAGTTTGGTAAAGATATCATAAAATCCAATTAGTACATGTTGTACTTCAATAATATTTAGCCTAGGTGTCATTCATAGAATGTGAGGAAGAGCCAAAATGAATTCCTTCTGATATCCATGCATGACATTTCTAGTAAATCTATTAGTGGCATACACTAATGTGCCTAACCAAGCACCTGTTATCTTGGTACTAGAGCAACTAAAACAATAGATTAATTTAAGCTCTCTTTCTCTCTTTATATGTGTGAGAAACTAAAATAGATTCATATCAAAATAGGTCTTTTAAGTATATAGAAGTTTGTTCATAATTTCTTTTTTATTACTTAATAAATATTAAAAAAATATATATTTTATTGGTAAATAATTATATCATTGTAAATTTATCTTAACTTTGAATCTATAACATATATACAAATATTAATATATCAATTTTTTTTATAGTAAAAATAAATAGATAAATATTTACATCTCTAAACATTTTATTAGTCTAAATATTTAATAAATAAACACAATATAAATATAATTTTAATTTATAAAAATAAACATTCCACAAAATATTCTTACACCTTAATTACATTCATAAAATTCTAATCTAATAAAACCAAATTCTTAAGCCAATACATATATCCAAGTTTTTAAAATTTATTGTAATTTAAACTCGTTCATGTCACGCAATTGTATTATTCAAGTTTTTTAAATTCATTGTAATTTAAATTCGTTCATGTCACACAATTGTATTTTCACTTTGCTGAAAACCCTTTGCATATTCTCCGTAAATTGGTCAAAACGTTTCGTACATTCTTTGGCCAGGTTGTTTTCATGTATGCTGATAGTAATCATAGCGTATAACTAAACATAGAATGTATATACTAATTATTTTTTACAATATTAAAAATTTGTAAATTTTTAATATTGAATCCAAATTTTTTTATCTAAATTTTTTTATAACTAATATAATTTATTTTAAATATGAATCTAATTTGAATCCAAAAGAATTTAAATTTTTCAGATGCAAATTGGCTTACCAGTCCATATATATTATTTAAATGTTTTATATAATTATTTAATTATTTTAATTTTAGATTTTTTATTTTTTATTTTGATAAACATAAACAAAATGAAATGACTTACACGTTGTAAAATAAACCTAGTAAAAAAATTAGTTATTTTAATTTTATAATTAAAAAAAATTCTAAAATAAATAAGCGAACGGAACGGAGGTGTACCATTTCATATGTTATGATCCAGACTTCCAATTACGAAAAATATTTCATTATTCTTTTCTTCCACGAATGTTGGAAGCGTATGGTAAGGACTTCCAATCATATGATCCATGTCATAATGTACTTCACTTTCTTGTGCTCATAACGAGGAAAAGGAAATACTGTCATAATGTACTTCACTTTCTACGTGGAAAAGGAAATATTGACCTTGTAATGACCAACTAATCAGCAATTAGTGCTAAATAGTTTGGAATGGAGTAGTTTTTAGTGAGATTTTTTGAAGTTTTCTGTGTTTAAATTTGGTGAAAAAAATTGAGTTAAATCTTGATTTATGTTATTTAAACTAGTTTTTTTAACTGTATATATAGATTCAGCACCCTAAAAAATCTCTAGGACACTTGGATTGTGCAAGTTATCCATCAAATTTCTATTTTCAATAAATAGATTAGACCGGAAAAATCCACAAGAAAAGTCTTCAAAAAATCACACTAAAAATATTTATTATTTTAGACATTTATTTATTTATATAAAATATTAATAATTATAATAATTTCACATATAAAATTGTGATTTAAATATTTTCTTCATATATGTGATTTTATACAAAACAATATAAAAATAAATAAATTTTACTTAATATTTATAATATTTATAAATATTTATTTTGTTTTAATGATATTTAATAAATTAATGCAAATTCATTTTTCTTTCAATAATAATATTATACTATAAAAATAATTTTTCTTTCAACTAATACAAACATCAAAGATTTTTGGTTTTCAAGTTCATGTGGTTATTGTTTACTTGAGAGTTTGCTGGATTATCCACAGTCTCACGAAATACTTGTCTACGTTTCGAATCCCAACGAGGATCCATCTTCAGGACATTGGAATCAAAGATGATAGATTCTCAACTTAATATATCAAAGATAATGAAGTCTCAACTTAATGACAATATGAGGCCTCAAACGCTGAAAAACTTTGCAAACAGAAATGATAGTGATAATGAAACATTGCAGATAAAAATGATAGTAAGGAACCATTCTCCGAGTGATTATAAGTTCTTTGTGCAGAGGCCTCCAAACACAGGCAACTCTTCCACCATTGAGTCTGATGTGCAATATCTACCTTTACCATAACTCTGAAACTACCACACCTCTAACTTCCAAACTCAATATGCCGAAATCCCATCTTACCTTTCAAACATAGATGCCAGTAATCTTCCAATATTCTAATTACTTTAAAATTAAACAATCAAAGAATCCCCTTTTCTGAAAGCAAAGCTGAAATATATAACATATAAAAACGACAATTCTATGTGCACTATTCTTTTATCCTCATAATGTTAAAAAAAAAAGAGAGAATGGATTGTTCTTCCAAAGAAATTGCCTTCGCAAGAACTACCATTTCCGACTTTTTAGTGGTTTTTCCCACAAAACATAAATAAATGTATGAAAAAATTAGAATTAAGGTAAATTTCTTCTAGAAAAATATTAAACTCAATCTTACATCCTTTGAACGTCCATCCAAATTAATCTTAGAGGTCTAATCCATAGTACTCAATTGGGTTCATAATTCATGGAATTAAACTTAGAGGTTTTGTTTGTATAAATTAAATTTGCCGGATAACATTGTTAACTGAAATTTTGTTTTGACAGTGTAAAAACTGGGTTCTCATACGCAAGCAAATTCCCGAAATTCGTAGGAGCAGGTAACTGGAAATGGGTACTTAGTCGTACCATTTTCATTTTAATTACTTGTATTTTTAAAGTAAAATTTCCTAATTCTATATGAAATTTTTGTTTGTTTATATGAAATTTTTGATATTGGAATATAAGTTTTATAAGAAGAAATCAATAATAAAAATCAACTGTATGTAAATTCTCCATATAAATATGAATTTTCTTTAAAGATTTTAAAGACGAAATTAACCAAGTGAATAAAAACTGTCTTTCACAATATCCAAATAGAACTAAGCATAATCCTGATGAAAACTGTAAACTTATTTTCCCATAACACTGAAACTGACCTAACACTGAATTAAACTCAACTTAACCTTGAAATAAATTACCAACAGTGAATTGATGTAATCTCAAGTTACCAAAAAAACCTAACACAAATATATTTACTATAATTTCTATTAATATAATCTCAGTGAAAATAAACACTGAATTAAACTCAATTCAACTTTTAAAAAACTGACCCAACAGTGAACGAACCTAAACTCAACTTAACTTTGAAACCAAAAAAAAATTAAAAACTACCAAAATCATATATACTATGATTTTTATTAAGATCATTTTAGTGAAAATAATCCAATCTCCAGATAATTTTAAGAATCAAGTCCTGGTTAAAAACGTCTTTCATTGAAATTTAATAACTCAATTATTAATATCTTTATGTCCAAATTCTATAGTCTATGTATCCACTAAACATGGAATAAAGTCATGCCTGCAAGTTGGATTGCAAAATCTACCATCAAAATAAGTTACGAAACTATATTTCTCCTTCATAGAAATTATGATTGGTTATCAGCGTGCTCCAGATAAAATCAAGTTAAACAATTACTCAGCTATGATATTATTTCTGATTTCCCAACTATGATATTGCTTCTGGCAGATTCAATTTTTCATTTAGCAGTTTGGTTATATTTTTATTGATTGAAATAATTAAACTAAGTTAAGATTTGGGATGGATTGTTTAAGGGGTATTGGATAAACTGTGATTAGATAGTTTGAATAAATTGCGATTTGGTAGTTTGTTAGGACATTTTTTGATGTGAAGTTACTAATTCAATTTTTTATCTGATCAAAATGATATATTAAACATGATAAAAATATAAATTTACTAAACTTTAAAAAAAATTAATAATTTGTTAAGACATTTTTTTGATGTAAATTCATGAATTCAATTTTTCTATCTGATAAAAATGATATATTAAACATGATAAAAATATAATCTTGTGAACCTTAATTTGTGAAACTGATTGAAAAGAAAAAGTTAAGTTATCTTGCAAGGTAATTCGAATCCTTACCCAATAGTTATGCTGTTTTCTTTTGTTGCTTATGCTCTATCATTTCCCCCTTGACATTCATATCTAAATCATATGTCGGGCATATTGGTATGGGATGAAGCATATCCCGTTATGTGGATGCCAATATGTATTTTATGCTCATTCACTCTATAAATGAGCACCATTTCCTTGGCCTGTTATGGTGGTCTTCTGACTGAACTCCATCAGCTGAGATTTTTCTGTAGATGTATTATTTATATTCTAATATAATCAGCGTTCTTTTTTTCTCAAAAAAAAAGAAAATCCTTACCCAATGTTTCCTTTGTCCACAAGTAATTTTTTGGAATCTTGCAACACTTACTTTACTTTTAAAGATTGAGAACTAATCTCGATGTGATTTTTCATTCACATATATCAATATGAGGCACGAAATCATAATAATTTTATTCCGTGCGTATTTTATACATATAATTTATCTGCGCTGAAAAAAGGTATTTTATACAAATAATTTATCTGCCCTGAGAAAAAGGTAAAACCCCGTTGATGGCCGCTGGCACAAAATCAGGCACCAAAAACAGGGGAGGGAACGCTTCCATTTCTCAGGATTTGCGTCTCTGATAGATTCGAACTTGTGATGTCGTGTTGCAATTTATTGGGCTTGCGATGAGCAGAGGCCACAGTTAATTACAGTGGCTCTGCACAAAGGGCATGAAGAGTTATTGACTGTCAATGGAAGAAGCCACCGATCAATGCAAAAAATATGAAAATAATGTCTGCAGCCGGGAAGAATTCGGACTTCCTCCTCCTCCCCAATACACCCCAAACAGATTGCACATGAATCATTCCTATTTATATCATCACCAGATTTTCTCAGACGCCCGTACGTTCCCTTGGGCAGCGCTGCGATCATCCTGGAACGGCGGGACAATATAATGTCCGTCTTGTATTCATTAAAGCTGGTGCCTCTGCTGTTAACTGTATTGTTCGTAACTATACTAACCCAGCACAGCACTAAAGAGAATCCCATAAGGAATCCAAGAAGTCCGTTGAGACTAGGCAAAGCAGGGAGGCAACGCTTACTCAATCCTTCCATCAGATGTATGAGGGCTTTGAAGATATGATTCCCCACTTCCAAATCCAAAAGAGTCATTACAATCCATAACATAAATCTGGCACCCATGTAAGCCGCATAGATTACTACCCCGTAAATTACCATTGACGCCAAGGCCGGGTTGAATTTGGGAAACGACTTCACCAAGTTCATTATACCCACTGCTAAGCGCTCAAACTTTTTTTTCGCACAATCTAAATAATGAAGAAAAGCCTGAACCTTTAGAACCGGAAGCAGAGGTTGTTCCCGTGCCCGTACCCGTGCTTCTGTTAGTGCCAGAACCAGTTGCAGCGCCATGTAAACAGCTAAGGACTTTTTCACCTGGGATTATTGTGACAATTCTGATTTGACGATGTGGATGTGGTGGTTTAATAGTTAGATGAAGAGATTTGATCCTCTCTTGCGACAATCTTATCCAATCCCTTACTAAAACAGCCCCTTACTGATTAGCTGCTTTAGGCACAATTTCTTAATTGAAAAGAAATAATTCCAACGAATCCTACCCGAAGACGGAGACAATTCCCGCAGACTAACCATTTGAATTGGATATCTTCTGCTATAGAACCCCTCTCCCTCTTATAGTACATCTCCGAGAATAATGGATGATCCAACCAATCGATTGCAGGTAACTTATAGAGGACTCAAAAAATCTGCTACACGAACTCGGTCTTCCCCAATTACGAAAGCAGAAGGTATCTCAGAAATTTCTCGACTTCTTTTTGCCAAAGCCGCGGGTCAACAAGCGGCTGCTGCATAAGAAAATTGAGTCGATTTCGTGTAAGTAGGTAGGTGTCGGGCGTGGTAGATTGTGGGCCATGAGCTGTTCAGTCAAGTGTCCCGTAATGTTGCATGTTCTAAAGGATAACCACGTCACCATATTTCAAGAGTTTCTGAAACTTCTAGAGTCGTATTTTTAGCCAATGGTATTTTTAGGCTGCTTTCACATCTATATGAAACAATGATTGGGGAGTTGTCTAACGAGATGCAGGAATTGTTTGGAAGGTCAGAATTGGTCGGAATTTGGGCAAAAAAGTTTTAAGAAATCTAACATAAACAATATTTGATTCATGATTTTGATGGTGAAAATGAATTCAGCACCATCAAAAACCTCTAAAACACCCACAATATTAAAACTTGATAATTATAACGTGAATTTACAAAAATCCCTGCTAAATTTTCTTAAAATGGCTCACAAATGGTCCTCTCTCATAAAGGTCCTCCGAAATGGCTCACAAAGACACTTGGGGGGGGGGGGGGGGGGGGGGGGAGATGAACCATTTTGATTCATGATTGTGAATTAAATTTGTCTACATATTTCAAACTAACTTACTTCAAATAAGTCTCTTCTCTTGATGAATCAAAAGAAGCTATGCAGAAATAATATGATGCCTTGATAAAGAATGGAACCTAGAAGGTGCTTGATCCTCCATTTGTAATCAAAATTGTTTTCAGCGAGTTGGTCTTCAAGAACAAGTATAAAGTAGATGGATCACTTGACAAGAATAAATATAAGATTGTGGCAAAAGTTTTTTCACAAAAGTAAGGGGTCAATTATGAGGAGGCTTTTTTTTTTTAGATTCAACAAGAAGATCCTAGTGAAAATTATGCACCTACACTAGGATGGAGCCTCAGACTATTTTTAGGTGGATGTCTACTGAAGTGGAAAATCAGTTAGCTATAGGAATTTCGAGTTAAGTGGTTGGTTGGTGGGACATGCAAGTGGACTTAGTTGTAACTGAGTGATTCGAAGTTGTAACAGAGTTGGAAGTGTAGTTATGAAAGATGTAAAGTAGTTTAACTCTGTTAAGTGAGTTAAACCCAGTTGTGCTACTTGTAACTGAAGATACAATAGTGAGACATCAAGTGATTTAATTATTAATTAATTCACAATCAGTGGCCTCACATGAAACTAAATATTTACTACTATTAACTACATGCATGTCAGATCCAGTGGAGACCCAGTTGAGGTGTAGGTGAAAAGGACAGTTGACTATCAGTTGTGACATTATCGGTTGCATACGTGCAACCACACACACATTGGATGTTTCCATGAGGATTGTGTAGTCAAGGCAAGAAATATTCCATTCATTCAGGTATTGCTATTAGTTGGGATTGCGCAATGGAGGAAGGTTGTCTGGAGATAGTAAATTGGCCAAGGAACTTGCCATTTTTTGTGTGACAATGTGAGACAGTTAGCTATTGTACTGAGAGATCTTGGATTAGAGCTTTGTATGTAATTGTTTCATGATCCATGTTATAATGCACAATAGAAAATAGTGGGTTTTTTAGCTATATGATTTACCCAAGTGAATTATCTGTGTTATGTGTGATTGATCTTTCTTCATAATATTGTGATTGGTGATTGTGTTTCAAATTCCACAAAGATTTTGTAGAAGTGATTTTGTATTTAACAATAGCATATTATTGTTAGATCAGGAGAATCTAAGAAATACATATTTTGTATTAAATTTTTACATGGTATCGGAGCACAAGAAATTGCAATTTTGAAGCACGAGATGAGTTTGTTGGTGGAAAGAATTTGAATTTGCAGAAAGAATTTTTTGGTGCTACAGATGATTCAAGATCGAAATGGCTTTCAACGACTTGAGGTTAGAGTATGCACTCGAGGGTAGCTCCAATTAAATTTCTTGGAAAGATAGGATGGAGGCGGTGCTCAAAGATAATGGGTTGAAGGAATTCATTGACATTGATATTCCTAAGCTTGCTTCGTCAGATGCTACAAATATTGATGCATGGCACAAGAAAGTGGCAAAGGTGAGGAGGATTATGTTGGAGGGAGTATGAGACCACATTTTCTCAAGCCTCCATGGGAAAGCCACACCATATGTTATGTGGAAGGCTTTGACGGATATTTTCCAAAGCAGTAGCGACCATAGGAAATTTGTGCTCAAAGATAAACTCAAGAAGATCAAGACGGAAAAGGGCGACAACATTCCAAGGTATCTCACAAAGTTTGTCCAATGTCGAGATGAACTGGGGAGTGTGAGAATAATTTTTTCTGATGATGATTTGGTGAGTTTGGGTCTCTTGGGACTTCCTAAGAGTTGGTAAAATTATGAAGACTCTATGAATGAACGAGAAAAATTGCCAGATTGAGAGCGACTGTGGTCAGATTTGGTGCACGAAAAGTTCAGGCGAAACAATAAAGATGGCTCTTCATCAAAGCATGATGATGAAGAGGATTGTGCTTTGGTTTCCAAGGTGAAGAATGGGAAGGGGAATAAATTCCATTCTAAATCCGAGTCTAAAGGCAAGAAGCTAGATATGTCCAAGGTGAAGTGCTTTCACTTTCACAAACATGGGCATCTTGTTACTAACTGTCCACAATAGAAGAAGAACAAGAAGGTCGCTGGAGCTGTAGCTGGTGAGGCCCTTGTCTCGCAATTTGAGCTTGAATTCTCTTTGATCGCATGCAGTGTCAAGTGCATTGGGATCGGTGTGGTATTTGGATAGTGGTGCTTCCTTTCACATGATGGGAGATAAGGAACTTTTCAGTGACTTGGAGGAGAAACATCTCCAGATGCATATAGAGATGGGTGACGATGGAAGATACAGTGCAATTGGCATTGGTACCATTACCTTTCAGAGGGAGTCAGGTAAACCATTTCAATTGAAAGATGTTATGCATGTTCCAATTTTTAAGAAAAGTTTGGTCTTAGTCGCAATGTTGGAAGATAGAGGCTATGATGTTATTTTCAACGATGGAAAGTGACATAAAACAATGTTTCAATCCAAGAGGATAGGGATTCAAGTTAAGAATCTCAACAAGCTGGAGGTAGATGGTTGCGCTGCCATGATAGGCAAGGCGGAAAAAGTGGTGAGCCAGGATGAGGGCGAATTATGGAACAGGAGATTGGGCCATCTTCATCATGGATCCTTGAAAGTCATGCAGCAAATATCTACTGGACTTCCAATGGGAACACTTGCTCAGTTAGATCAGTGCAAGGGTTGCACCATGGGGAAGTATGTAAATTCCACCTTTCATGAAAAGGAGAATCGCGCTTCAGGGATCCTTGAGAGAGTTCACACAGATGTGTGCGGACCGTTCTCGTTTGCCTCAATAGCAAAACATAAGTACTATGTTATTTTTTTTATGACTTCTCTCGTAAATTCTTGATCTTCTTCATGCAGAAGAAGGATCAAACATTCTCAAAGTTCTGTGAGTTTGAGGCATTGGTGGAGAAAGAGTCGGGGAATCAAGTGAAGGCTTTGAGGAGCAATAATGGTGGAGAATATATCTCTAACAAATTCAATAAATTCTACAGTAAAGAAGGAATTTGAAGAAAAATCATAGTGCCTCATAACCCACAGCACAATATGGTCGTAGAGAGGAAGAACAGAATGATCATGGGTGCAGCACGAGCGATGTTGCATGATCAGGGCCTACCAATGCATTTGTGGGTGAAAGTTGTTGGGTATGTGTTATATTCTTTCCACGATTAGCCCCACACGTTGTTGGGTATGTGTTATATTTTTTCGGTGGGCAAACCCACTCATGGGTGGACCCACCCATGGTTTTGTGCATGGGTTTGCACATGGTTTTTGGGGACGATGGTTTTCGGCCCCTAGTATTTTGTAGATCCGGTCAAGGGAACTATGGTTATGTTCTAATCCAAGGTTAATGGATTGGGGTTTATGTATGCTTCGAAATGTATATATATGTGTTGTAACACTGAAAGGAATGTAATGAAAAAACAAGCTGGTCATCCCGATTTGGGATTTAGGGGAAAATCTCTGTGTATATATGTTTTATGATTTATGCTCTTGCTATTGTTTATTTTATGTTTTTAAGATTTGTTGGTAGATAAATTCTATACAGGGTTAAAACTTACATTTGGTATCAGATTTGTTTCGGCTTCAAGGGGACGCCCTTGCTACTGAGTGGTTTTTCGCTCGAGACTGTGGTAGACCCTATTCAGTGGGAAATCTACAGGATCGATTCTTGCGGTGAAAAAATATGGCGAGCAGTGGAAAGATAGAGATTGAGAAATTTAATGGTTAAAGTTTTGAGTTGTGGAAGCTCAAGATGGAGGACTTGTTGGTGGATAAATATCAATGGATCATGGTAGATCCAGGTACTAAACCAACGACAATGTCAGATGAAGACTAGAACAATTTGAATCGGAAGGCAAAGAGCACAATACAGTTGTGTGTCTCAGATTCGGTATTGTTGAATGTATCTAGGGAAGTTACGACGAAGAATTTGTGGGACAAACTTGGGACTTTGTACTAATATAAGTCTCTGGTGAATAAATTGTTCCTGGGAAAAAGGCTATATAACCTGAGGATGAAGACTCGGTGACAGAGCATCTGAATGCCTTCAATACTGTGGTAAGCCAGCTGTCATTTTTTGACATTAAAATCTCAGATGAAGATAAGTGTATCAGTTTTTTGTGTTCTCTACCAGATTTGTGGGATAGTCTGGTTATTGCAAAAGGTAGCAATACAACTACCTTGAATTTTGATGACATTGTCTTAGCCTTGCTATTGGAGGAAATGAGATGGAGAAATATGGAGGGTCATAATGGAGATGCCTTATATGTATGAGGAAGGTCCTAGAAGACAAACAAGAATAAGGTTTCGAGTGGGAGATCTAAATCTAGAGGGTGATCTAAATCTCCTGGAAATTTTGTAAAGGTGTGTTGGAAATGCGGAAATGAAGGGCACTACAAAAAGGACTGCGGATCTAAAGCTCCTAAAAAAGGAAAGAGATCTGATGATGCTCCTTCTACGGAGGAAAAAACCACCTTGGATGAAGGTGGGGATGTGTATTTGGCTTCTTCTTCAAATACACATGTAGATCATGAGTCACGGTTGGTTGACTCGGGTGCATTCTTTCACTTCACTCCCCATAGGGAGTGGTTCTGCGAGTATGAGAAATATGATGGCGTTGATGTATTCTTAGGGATGATAGGAAGGCCATAATCGTCAGACGTGGAAAATTCAAGCTGAAGCTACAAGGTGGAAGGATTAGAACACTTCCTGGTGTTTTTCACATTCCTGCATTGGCCAGAAATCTATTTTTTTTTAGCAAGATGGATGATGCAGGTGTAAAAATAGTGTTCGAGAAAGATACTTGTAAGATGGTTTAGGGAATGCTGGTATTAATGCAGGGAGTTCAGATTCGAACTCTGTATAAGCTTTAGGGCAGCATTGTTATTGATGGGTGCAACAGTTCTGCGGTCCTAAAAGTGGAGCGGAAAGCATAGTGGTCTCTGGAGAAAATACCATGCTATGGCATCAAAGGTTCGGACATATTGGAGAGAAGGGCCTTCGGATATTGCAGGGAAATGGTATGGTAGAATGTATTTCTAATTTCTCTCTGGATTTCTATTTCTGTGAACATTTTGTATATGGGAAGCAGAATCAGGTGAGTTTTCCTTATGGTGCTAAGAGGGTGAACAAGATATTAGAGCTTGTGCAAAGTGATGTGTTTGTACCTATGTTGGTTCCATCACTGGGTAAGTCTGTGTACAATGTTTCATTCATAGATGAATTCTCAAGGAATACATGGATATATTTCTTGAGGAAGAAATCTGAAATCTTTGACAGATTTAAAGAATTTAAGGCTTTGGTGGAAAACCAGACAGAGAAGAAGATAAAGGTGCTGAGGACAGATAATGGTGGGGAGTTCTACAAGAAGGAATTTGAAGAGTTTTGTAAGAAGTGTGGTATAGAACGGTAGAAGAATACTCCATACACACCTCAGCAAAATGGAGTTGCAGAAAGAATGAACAGAACGCTGATGGAAAAGGCAAGAAGCATGCTCAGTGGTACCAGGTTAGGACAAGAATTCTTAGCAGAGACAGTGGAGACTGCATGTTACCTGGTTAACATATCACCTTCATCAACGTTGGAGGATAAGACTCTACATGAGGTATGGATTGGTAAGAAACCCTCTCTTTCACATTTGAGGGTATTTGGAGGTGATGCATATGTACATGTTCCAAAGGAGAAAATGACCAAGTTGGATAATAAATATGAAAGGTGCATCTTTATTGGGTATAAGGATGGTTTAAAGGGTTACAAGCTTTGGAACCCAGAAACATGGAAGGTTGTGTATAGCCAAGATCTGGTGCTTAGAGAGGTGAAAGATGTTGTTAAACATGAAGTCCTACCAAAGGAACCTGAGAATGCAAAGTTTGAGATAAAGGAAGATGAATCGGACTCTACAATAGAAGAAGATTCAAAAGAGGAAGAGCCACAAACTCCAGCTACGAGAAGATCAGTTCGGAAAAGAAGGCAACTAGAAAGGTATATTCCATTTGCTTTCTGTTCAAATTTTTCTTTAACTATAACTGATGATGATCCTAGAACTGTCAGGGAGGTAGTTGATTCAGAAGATGGAAAACTCTGGAAGGAGGCCATGGTTGATGAAATTGTATCCTTGCACAAAAATGAGGTATGGGATCTGGTGGAGTTGCCGACTGGAAGGAAACCCATCGGGAGAAAATGGGTGTTTAAGAAGAAAATTAATGTAGAAGGCAAGGTGGAGAAATACAAAGCTCGATTGGTAGCAAACGGTTATTCCCAGGTGCCAAGAATTGATTTTGGTGATATTTTTTCTCCTGTTGCCAAAGTTACTTCTATTATATTACTTTTATCTGTTGTTGCTGCATTTGATTTTGAGGTAGAACATATGGATGTGAGGACAACATTTCTTCATGGGGATCTAGAAGAGGAGATCTACATGAAACAAACTGAAGGCTTTATGGTGAAGGGGAAGAATGAACGGGTATGCAGGTTAAAGAAGTCTCTGTATGGGTTAAAACCAACACCAAGGATGTGGAATCGAAATTTGATACCTATATACGGGGACTTAGCTTCACCAGAAGCAAGGAGGATCACTGTGTTTATTTTAAATTAATTGGTGATCGTGTTATTTGTTTGGTCTTGTATGTGGATGATATGTTGTTGATTGGAAATGACAAAGAAATTATCCAAGATTTGAAGACCCAATTGTTCTCCAAATTCAACATGAAGGATCTTGGTGTTGCAAACTATATTTTGGGCATGGAAATTAAGAGAGATTGGGAAAATAGGAAGCTCTGGTTAAACTAGAGGAAGTATGTCAAGACTATATTGTAGAGGTTCAATATGTAGGATAGTAAACCGGTGAATGTTCCTATTCTTGTAGGTGTAAAGTTTTCTGCTGAACAGTGTCCCAAGACACAAGAAGAAGAGGAGGATATGTCCCATGTTCCATATGCAAGTGCAGTGGGTAGCCTAATGTATGCAATGGTCTGCACTAGACCAGACATTGCACATGCAGTGGGAGTATTGAGCAAGTTTATGTCAAACCCAGGGAAGGAGCATTAGACAGCAGTGAAGCGGGTTTTCAAATATTTGTGTGGCACTAGTGATTATGGCTTGTGCTATTAGGGAAGACCAGGATTGGAAAGAGTTTTGGACATTTGTGGTTTTGTTGATGCAGACTGGGCTGGAGATATGGACCAAAGGAGATCTACAAGTGGGTATGTGTTTAGCCTATTTGGAGGTGCAGTCATTTGGATGAGTAAAAGATAGTTTGTAGTGGCTCTTTCAACTACAGAGGCAGAATACATGGTAGCCACTCATGCAAGCAAGGAAGCAGTTTGGTTGCAGAGATTGAGTTCAAGTATGGGGTTAGTGCAACAAGCTATAAGGATAGACAGTGATAGCCAAAGTGCAATTCTCTTGGCTAAGAACCTTGCTTATCATTCAAACAAAAAGCACATTGATGTTCAATATCACTTTGTGAGAGATATGGTTGAGGATAAAAGGGTGTTGCTGGTAAAGGTGGACACTTTGAAGAATATTGCAGATACATTGAGGAAGTCTGTAAGCACTCCAAATTTCTCTTGGTGTAGAGAAACAATGGATGTTGTAGAGCTAGACTGATTATTAAGCTCTCCTATGGCCTCCTACGGAAAGAAAATAACAAGTGGGAGAATGTTGGGTACATGTTATATGTTTTCGGTGGAAAGACCCACTCATGGGTGGACCCACCCATGGTTTTATGCAGGGGTTTGCACATGGTATTGGGGGACGATGGTTTTCGGCCCCTGTTATTTTGTAGATCTGGTCAAAGGAACTACGGTTATGTTCTAATCCAGGGTTAATGGATTGGGGTTTATGTATGCTTCGACATGTATATATATGTGTTGTAACACTAAAAGGAATATAATGAAAATCAAGTTGGTCGTCCCGATTTGGGATCCAAGGGAAAATCTCTATGTATATATGTTTTATGTTTTATGCTCTCGCTATTGTTTATTTTCTTTTTTTAAGATTCATTGGTAGATAATTTCTGTACAGGGTTAAAAGCTACAGAAGCATGCAACACTGCGATTTATTTGAAAAATTGTTGTCCTCATAAAGTACTTGGAATGAGTACACCTGAAGAGGCTTTCACTAGTAAGAAATCGGATGTTTCACACTTTAAGATTTTTGACTCATCTATTTGTGTGCATGTGACCAAGGATGCTAGGAAGAAGCTGGAGCTGACTGCTGAAGTTGGGATATTTGTGGGATACACATAAACACCCAATAATTATTGTGTGTATTTTTCAAACAGTCGAATGACTATGGTGCAACGGGATATAAATTTTGATGAGGGGAAAGCCATGCAGTTGTCACTTGAGAGGGATATGGAATTGCATGTGATGGAGGAACTGTTGGTTCCCAAAGATAGTCTCTAGATGTGGATTAGCCACAAGAGGAGGTTAATCGAGTGGAGGAGTCCACTCATGCAGATCCAACCATCATAACTTGCAGAAGGCGTACCACAGAAGCTGATAGGCTAAGACTTGATGCTTTACAGAATGTAGGAGCCCCTACTTCACAGCACAGACAAAGACACTCTCCTGACCGATTTACTGGATACATAGCTCTCATGAGCAAATGTATTTTGACTGAGCCATCTTCCTTTCAGGAAGTAGTGTAGGAGCCCACATGGGTAGATGAAATGGTGGAGGAGTATGACTCCATTGTCAAAAACAGTGCTTGGGAAATTGTTCCAAGGCTGGTTGATAAATCAGTGGTAGGTTCAAGATGGATCTACAAGGTAAAACGAGCTGTTGATGGGAGTATTGAGAAATACAAGGACAAATTTGTGGCTCGAGGCTTTTCACTGATCGAGGGGATAGATTAAGAAGAATCCTTTGCACTTGTCGCAAGGTATTCTTCCATAAGGACCATCCTTTCTCTGTCAGCGTAGATGGGCTGGCGCATTCATCAGATGGATGTGAAGCTTATGTTTCTCAATGTGATCGTTGAGGAAGAGGTGTACATAGAGCAGCCTGAAGGATTTGAGATCTTCAGGAGTGAGTCACAGGTGTGTCGACTCAAAAGAGTGTTGTATGGGCTGAAGCAAGCACCTCATGCTTAGTACACTCTGATAGAAAACAATTTCACCAGACTGGGCTTCACCAAAAGTGAATCAGATGCAAACCTATACCAAATTGTGGTGGAGGGTAATCTTTTAAGCATTGTTCTTTATGTTCATGATTTAATATTGACTGGCGATGAGCAACTGATACACTCATGCAAGGAGGACCTTGCAAAGGAGTTCGAGATGAAGGATATGGGCCTCCTTCATTATTTCCTTGGATTGGAAATATGGCAGCGATATGGTGAAATTTTTGTGTCTCAAGGAAAGTATGCAAGGGAGATACTAGGTAAGTTTCACATGGAGGGCTACAAACCCATGGATACTCCTCTTCCAGGAAAATTGAGGAAAGAGGATGCTACTTCTGGAGAGGTAGTGGTTGCTACTGTCTATCGACAGTTAGTGGGTTTGCTAGTGTATCTAGTGAACATGAGACCATACATTTTCTATGCGGTTAACTAGTTGAGTCAAACAATGGTTAAGCCTACCAAGCTCTTTTCGAAGGCGGGAAAGCATGTACTGCGATACCTGAGGGGCACATCTGAGTATGGTTTATGGTACAAATAGACAGATGAGGTGAAGTTTCATGGCTACACAGATGCATATTAGGCAGGCAGCCCATCGGACAAAAATATGACATCAAGGGGGATCTTTAGCATGGTATCTACAATTGTTTCTTGGTATAGTAGGAAGTAGAGATCCACGAAACTCATATGTTTTGTGATAATCAAAGTTGCATTAAAATCTCGATTAATATTGTGTTTCATGATCGATCTAGGCATACAGATATCTGGTATCATCATATCATATATTATGTGTAGAGGAAGATTATGTTGCTACAGTACATTCCTACGGAAGATCAGGATGTAGATGTTTTGACGAAGGCGCTCACCAGAAGAAAATTCGAATACCATAGAGATAGGATCAAGGCGAAGGATAATCCATTTCTTGTTGAGAGGGAGTGTTGAGATTTAGCAAGAAGATCCTATTGAAAATTATGCACCTGCACTAGGATGGAGCCTCAGGCTATTTTTAGGTGGATTTATATTTTTAGATGCATGAGAAAATTCTATTTATAGATGTATGTGCAAGTTCTAATTATAGATGCATGTCGACTATTATTATCCCTTAATATTAGTTGGACAATAAAAAATAATCTATTCTCTATGAGCACTTGGAAATAGTTAAATGAAGTGGAAAATCAATTAGCTATAGAAATTGCGAGCTGAGTGGTTGGTTGGTGGGACATGCAAGTGGAATTAGTTTAAATTGAGTGATTCCAAGTTGTAACAGAGTTGGAAGTGTAGTTATGAAAGTTGTAAAGTAGTTTAACTCAGTAAGTGAGTTAAACTTATTTTGCTAGTTTTATCTGAAGATACACTAGTGACAGATCAAGTGAATTAATTATTAATTAATTCACAATTAGTGGCCTCACATGCAACTAAAGATTTACTACTATTAACTACATGCATGTCAGATCCAATGGAGACCCAGTTGAGATGTAGGTGAAAGGGACAGTTGACTATCAATTATGACATTATCGGTTGCACACATGCAACCACACACACATTAGATGTGACCATGATGATTGCGTAGTCAAGGCAAGTAGGATTCCATTCATTCAGGTATTTATATCAACTGGGATTTGTGTAGTGGAGGAAGGTTGTCCGGAGACAGTAAATTGACTAAGGAACTTGCCAATTTTTGTGTGACAATATCAGACAGTTAGCTATTGTACTAAGAGATCTTGGATTGGAGCTTTGTATGTAATTGTTTCATGATCCATGATATAATACATAATAGAAGATAGTGGGGTTTTTAGCTATATTCTTTCCCTGGGTAAATTATCTATGTTATGTGTGATTGATCTTTCTTCATGATATTGTGATTGGCGATTGTGTTTCAAATTCCGCAAAGATTTTGTAGAAGCGATTATGTATTTAACAGTAGCATATTATTGTTAGATTAGGAGAATCCGGGCAATAGATATTTTGTATTAAATTTCTACATTTTCCTCCAATAGTAAAATGGGCTACCATCGACAACTCAAAACAATTAAAAATTCCACCAAATGGATGTAAATATTGATTTCTTAAATGGATATATAAAACAAAATGTTTTTATGTCCAAAACATAAGGATTTATTGTGAAGGGTCATGAGCATAAAGTATGCAAGCTTTTCAAATCCTTCTATGGCCTCCAACAAGCACCATGAGCCTGGCACGAGAAATTGACTGGGCGTACTATGAAACTCAGTTTCAAACATTATGATATTGATGATGCAACTTTGTTTGCCAAGAAAGTTGGAAAAATAATTGTATATATTGTGGTGTATGTAGATGATCTTCTAGTGACGGGGAACAATAAAAACTACATTTCATCCACAAATAAAGAATCAAGGAAATGTTTTGAAATGACAGATTTGGGATGTGTTCACTAATATCTTGATATTGAAGTGACCAAACATATGAAGTTTACATTCCTCTCTTAGAAGATGTACATTGGAGATATGGCTAAAAAATTTGGCATGGTTGAGTGCAATAATTTGACTACTCCAATGGAACATAATTTAAAGCTCAAATCCACTAGAGGAAAATAATTTGAGGATGCAACAAAGTACAGAAAACTTGTAGGAAGTCTCAACTACCTGATTACTACCAGACTAGACATTTCATATGTTATTGGAATCCTCTCCAAGTTTATGAAAATGCCTTGTGAGATTCAATGGGCTGCTACAAAATTAGTTCTTAAGTACTTGAAGGGAACTCAAGACTTTGAACTCAAGTATACATAGGTGGATGGTCCGTCAACTTGATCAGATAGTCTGGTTATATTTTGATGGAGATAAATAAACTGGAGTATCTACTCCAGGTTATGTTATGAGCATTAGATCAAGATTTGTCTCCTGGAGGTCACACAAATAGTCAGTTCCAACAGATTCCAAAACTGAGGTAGAATATGTGGGAGAAACTGAAGCAATGAAGAAAAAATGCATGGCTCGAGAAAATTTTGGAAGGTTTGTAGGAGAAACAAGTGCATTCAACTCCTCTGTTGATTGAAAACACTTATG
The DNA here is from genome assembly GCA_034641835.2 of Pinus albicaulis. Classification (NCBI taxonomy): domain Eukaryota; kingdom Viridiplantae; phylum Streptophyta; class Pinopsida; order Pinales; family Pinaceae; genus Pinus; species Pinus albicaulis. The sequence continues at coordinate 1,616,748,930 of CM076578.1, forward strand.
TAATAAAGTTGGACAACAACCCAAATTTCCATGATTGAACCAAGCACATCAATACAAATTATCATCTAAATCAACATCATGTTGAGGCCAAGACTATCCACCTAAAACGTTGTTCAATAAATGAAAAAATTGTATACATCCTCACCAAATCACTTGGAAGAGAAAAGATAGTAAGATTTAGAATGATGCTTGGACTCACCAACATCCCTTCATATTAAGGGGGGGAATGTTGACACCCAATCCTAAAGTAAAATTAGTGTAAATATTGTAAATATTAAAATAAATAGACATTGTAAGATGAAGAGATATTGGAATATGAATCCCAATAGTCTCCCTCTCCTTGTATATATTTATGTATTCTCTAAATGAAAATCATCAATTCATTAATAATTACAATCATAGTCTAACATCAAAGTTAACTTATATATATATATATATATATATATATATATATATATATATATATATATATATATATATATATATATATATATATATATATATCTGTGTGTGTGTGTGTGTGTAGAACAGGTGGATGTGAAGACAACATTCCTACAAGGGGGTCTTGAAGAAGAAATATAAATTAAGTAATGTGAAGGATTTACTGTGAAAGGAAACAAAGAGATGTTATGTAGGCTAAAAAAAGTCCTTATACGTGTTAAAATAATCACGAAGGATGTGATATCAAAAATTTTATACTTATAGAAGGACTTGGTTTCACAAGGAGCAAAGTAGATCACTGTGTGTATTTAAAATTAGTTTTTGATCATATTATTTATTTGGTCTTGTATGTGGATGATATGTTGTCAATTGGAAATGGGAGAGAAATCATACATAGTAGCCACTCATGCGAGCAAGGAATCAATTGGTTGTAGAGATTGTGTTCAAATATTGGGTTGGTCCAACAAGTTGTGAGGATACTTTTTCACATTAAAAGTGCAATATTTCTAGCCAAGAGACTAACATACCATTCTAAGACAAAGCATATTGATGTTCAATATCACTTTGTGAGAGATATGTTGAAGAAAAGAAGATGTTTCTAGTGAAGGTGGACTCATTATCAAAATATGTGAGCATCAAGAAGTTCTCATATTGTAGAGAAACAATGGAAATTAATTCCTTGCAATATTGGTCATGTACTCCTATGACCCCCTTTGTGCAAACAAAACAACAATTCAAATAATGTGGGGTCTATTTTATATTTTTTGCATGACTATCTTCACATGGTGTACATTGCACCAACATAGTGGGGGGGTCACAGGGGGTTGAAGGCCTCCTTGTTTGAGGAGTTAGTAGGGGGGGCGAAATCCCTCATACATGGGGGTCAAAGAGAAACGTGAAACTTTTTCGGGGGTAGTTCTTTTGTGACCATTTCTAGGATTTTTGGCACACAATTTTTACCTTTAGTGGTTTCGTGGTGCATGGCGGTTTTTCCCATAGTTTGGTGGATTTAGTTAATGAAATACAGTTGCATTCTAACCCATGGTAAATTTATTGGTAGTTTATGGATGCCAAAAGATATATATTGTATTGTAATATTGTACATATGAATATATTGAAAAAAATATTTTTGTTTTTCTTGGTTTAGGTTTTTGAGATAAAATCCTTATGAATTTTTTGTGTGTTTTCCATTGTATATTTTATATTTTATTAATTATTTGTTTCCAATAGTTAAATGTATAAGATTAAAACCTACATTATATAGTCAAGTTCCCTCTCTATCCTTATGTAAAAATTATGGTCATTAACATTATGTCTCCTTGTCTCAATTTTATAGATGCAAATATAATATAAAGTAACCTATATTACACTAATGATGTTGAACTACGCCAAGAGAATTGAACTTTTCATGAAATGTAGCATTATCTAATGACATTTCTATCCCATTGACTATGTCCTACTACCCTCATGTTTGTTCCATTAGGAAAATTAAGGAAATACTTAGATAAAAAAAATAAAAATGAACTCCATAAAGGAGGTCAAGATATTAAAACGGGAAGGTGAGATGGTCATGGATTGAACGATTGTAAATCCCCTAGGTTGAATCCTATGTGAGTTTCACATATAATGTTTAGACTGGTAAGTTGGGGACTATTTTTGGGCATGTGTTCCCAAGTACGTAGGTGTTTAGATTAGTGTGCTTATATTCATATGTTGTTGAGGCCAAAGTTCCTATGTGATTTTAGATTGATGATGCTATGTACTGAAGGCCAATGAACATAGTTATGTAAATTTTTAATTGCATGAATATTAATAATGTATATTACTACTACAGACCAAGTTAGACAAGAGTGTATGTGGGGATAAGACTCTAGGAGTGTGAAATGCGCTTAGGGGGTAAGATATGAAGGGATTAATCCTAAGGGAATAAGCTCTTATTTAAATAATTCCGAGTTGAAAGTGCACATTATTTTATCATAAGTTTGTAAAGTGACTTTATTGAGTTCAATTTCTCAAAAAAGGAAATTCACATAAAAGTGGGATTTTTAGTGTTATTCCATCATTCATTACATCATTTTGACTGGTGGGAGGTGAATAGATTCCTTAAAGGGGAAGAAGGGGTGACCATGTACCATGTTTTGATTCCCAGTAAGATCCTGGATAAATTTTGGGAAGGGAATAGATTTATATTGTGTGAGGTTGGAGAGCAGTAACCTAGAGACCCCTAAGGGAATTTGTAACTCTTTCAAGCCGCCAGGATATAAAACATTCATAGTCAACCCAAATTTTCAAACCTAAAATTATAATGGCATAACATCATGACTATGGATGCAGTGAAGGGGGTGCACAATATTGGGTTGTGTGGGATTATGGGGAATTTGAGACCACTGGTTGGAGGCTACTGGGGTTTGGTATTAGCTGAATTCAAGTAAACCCTGGTGCTTGTGGACTTGTGGCACTAACTCAGGGTTTACCTGCTACTAAGAGATTATAAGAAACATGGTCTATGGCTAGGTGGAATTCCTAAGATTTATAGCGATTTGGTGCTTTCTTTAAATACAAGTGTTTATTTTATGCTTATGTATATTATAGTTTTGATTGTTTATGTATTTTAAAATGCTACATATGAAAAGTAAATTGAATGGAATTATTTATACACTTATGGTCATGTACATGGGAGTGTTGCATACTAAATTACATTAGACACTCATAATTTTTTTTATTAGAATCGTATTCAAGGAAAAAATTTAGAAAAATCAAGTTAAAGAGGTAGTGATACACCGTAGTGGGCGATTAGGGGATGTTACAATGATAGTGCATATATTTAAAAACTGAAAATAGTTGTATAGTTGTGACATATTTTCGTAGTGCTATGATAGGTTGAGGTTAAGGTGAAGATTTTGTGGATGCAATCATTGCTTGCATGTGAAATATTTAGGATATACATAATTTTGAATAGTGAATAGATCCTTTACATATGGCTTCCATGTATATTATTTCTTCTATAAATAAGTATCTTCATCTTCTTTAGCATGATGTATAAATGGGATATTTTAAATGCATTTATGGATTGTTAGAATTTTATATTTATTACAAGTAAAGAGTCTTGTTATGGTAAGTGTAACTCAATGTTGCTTATATCTATATAAATAATTGTTCAAGAAACATGGAACCCCAAACTTAGTCATAGTCTAAAATTTGGTTATAGATGAATGCATTGTAGTGAAATTCTCAAATTACCGACAATGAGTAGCTAGAAGAGTTATAAGTCCCTATTATCCACACTACATCTTCTCTATAGATGAATTTGTTTCTCCCTAACTATAAATGAGGAGATTCGTGAAGGAAAGATGGTAATATCCCATAATGTTCTCGTTGTGTCTTTTAATATTACTCTCAAACCTGCAATGGAATGACTATAAAAGTATAATATCTTATCATATTTTGGTATCCATTATCTTTATGAATTTTGGGATCGAATTTATACAAAAATCAACTAAGTGATGAAAAAAATGATATAGATTCACAACAAAAACTATATCACTTTTAGTGAATAAGATATGGGGATGTTGAAATAACTTATAAAAATATTAAGTTTTCCATCTATCTTTTGAATTGCTTCTATTAATATCATGACTACCACAATTTCCTTAAAAAGATGAAAAAGTGAGAAAGAATAGGCATGCTTTGTGAATTGATCTATTATCACCATGACAATATTATTCCCTTCATAGCTTAATTTTGGTAAAGATATCATAAAATCCAATTAGTACATGTTGTAATTCAATAATATTTAGCCTAGATGTCATTCATAGAATGTGAGGAAGAGCCAAAATGAATTCCTTCTCATATTTATGCATGATATTTCTAGTAAATCTATTAGTAGCATACACTAATGTGCCTAACCAAGCACCTGTTATCTAGGTACTAGAGCAACTAAAACAATATATTAATTTAAGCTCTCTTTCTCTCTTTATATGTGTGAGAAACTAAAATAGATTCATATATTAAAATAAGTCTTTTAAGTATATAGAAATTTATTCATAATTTTTTCTTTATTACTTAATAAATGTAAATATATATATATATATATTTTATTGATAAATAATTATATCATTGTAAATTTATCTTAATTTTGAATCTATAAAATATATACCAACATTAATATATCAATTTTTTTAAAATAAAAATAAATAAATAAATATTTACATCTCTAAATATTTTATTATTTTATTAGTCTAAATATTTAATAAATAAACACAATATACATATAATTTTAATTTATAAAAATAAACACTCCACAAAATATTCTTACACCTTAATTACATTGATGAAATTCTAATCTAATAAAACCAAATTCTTAAGCCAATACATATATCAAAGTTTTTTAAATGTATTGTAATTTAAAGTCGTTCATGTCACACAATTGTGTTTTCAGTTTGCTGAAAACTCTTTGCATATTCTCCGTAAATTGGTCAAAACGTTTCGTATATTCTTTGGCCGGGTTGTTTTCATGTATGCTGATAGTAATCATAGTTAAGTTATACGCTGTAAGCATTGAATGTATATACTAATTATTTTTTACAATATTAAATTTTTGTAATTTTTTTTATTAGTATAGATTTATTTTAAATATGAATCTAATCTGATTCGAAAAGAGTCTAATTTTGTCTGATGCGAATTTGTTTATAATCAATATTATTTAAATGTTTTATTTAATTATTTAATTTTTAGATTTTTTATTTTAATAAATATGAACAAAATTAAATGACCAACAAACACTCTTACACATCATCATACTAAACTGTAAAATAAATTTTTCAACTTAATGAAAAAATTAATTATTCTAATTTTATAATTAAAAATAATTCTAAACTAAATAAGCTAGTGGAACGGAGGTGTACCATATCATATGTTATGATTCATACTCCCAATTACTAAAACCATTTTATGATTTTTTTCGTTGTCTAAGGATGCAACAGAATAGCCTGGATGGCAATTTTTTCTTTGAATCTAGTAAAAAAAATTCAAAAAATCAAGTAGTTGGAGTGTTTGAATTGCATTTTTTATAGTGAAAATGGATTCAGCATTATCAAAAACCACACCCAAAAATACTAAAGTTTAACAACTGTAAACAAAATTATGATAAATCTTTGCCAAAAAGTTCAAAATCTTAGCGAAATTTCTAAATTATTCTGTGAATTTTTTAAACTACGACATTTTTTTCTTAAAAGACTTCAACCATATAATCCATGTCATAATGTACTTCACTTTCTTATACTCATAATGAGGAAAAGGAAACATTGTCATAATGTACTTCACTTTTTTGTGGGCGAGCCTTATTTCAGCTGCTATCCGCCCATTAATGCGCCCAGGGATGGAATGGCCGCCGTCAGATTAAAAGCGTAGATCATCGTGCGGTGGCCATTCCACCCCTGGGTGCATTAATGGGCGGATAGCCGCTGAAATAAGGCTCGCCTTTCTTGTGCTCATAACGTGGAAAAAGAAATACTGACCTTGTAATGACGAACTAATCAACAACTAGTGCTCAATAGTTTGGGAGATCGTGCACACAAATACAAAACTGCAAGTTTATAAAAACATATTTATTTATTTTGATTATTTTAGACATTTATTTATTTATATAAAATATTAATAACTTTATATATTATCTAATTTTTATAAGATTGTTATTTAAAATATTTTACTCATACATGTGTTATTATATAAAACAATATAAAAATAAATAAATATTACTTAATATTTATAAATATTTAATAAATTAATGTAAATTCATTTTTTTCCTACGCAATAATAATAATATTATACTATAATAAAAATGATAGTAAGTAACCATCCTCCGAGTGATTATAAGTTCTTTGTGCAGAGGCCTCCAAACTCAAGCAACTCCTCCACCAGAGTCGATGTGCAATATCTACATTTACCATAACTCTGAAACTACTACACCTCTAACTTCCAAAATATGTATATGTTAGAATAGTGGATTCATTACCTCACACAAACTCAATATGCCATCTTACCTCTCAATCATAGATGTCAGTGATCTTCCAATATTCTAATTACCTTGAAAATAAATAATCAAAGAATCCCCTTTTCTGAAAGCAAAGCTGAAATATATAACATAGAAAAACGACAATTCTATGTGCCCTATTCTTTTATCCTCATAATATTAAAAAAGAAAGAAAGCATGGATTGGTCTTCTAAAGAAATTGCCTTCGCAAGAACTACCATTTCCAATTTTTTTTAAGTGATTTTCTCCACAAAACATTTTTTTTTTAAGTTTTTCATTTCGGAATTTGGTGAATATATTTTAAGTGAAATTTTGATTTCGGTTATTTAAATTAGTTTTTTTATAATTTTTTCTGGGGCAATTTGATTGTGCAAGATTATTAATCAAACCCCTGTTTTCAATGAATTCCTGCATAATTTTAGAGAAATTAGACCAGAAAAACCACCGAAAAACCCTTCAAAAAATTAAACTAAAAACAACTTAATAAACAAATGTAAAAGAAAAATTAAAATTAAAGTAAATTTCTTCATATCATAGAAAAACATTAAACTCAATCTCAGATCTTTTGAACGTCCATCCAAATTAATCTTGGAGGTCTAATCCATAGTCATTTGGGCTCATAATTCATGGAATTAAACTTAGAGGTTTGGTCTCTGTAACCACTGTCTTAATTGTTGACAAATGGTTAGACTCTTGTTAAGAATGGATTAAATATCACTGTTATTTTACTTCAAATAGAATATTATGAACATAAATTAACGTGAGCATTCATGCTCCGCAAACATTCATATAAATAAATTTATATAATTGAACATGAAAGAAACCAGACTGGAAACCCAAAACTGTCGAGGGTTTACACAACAAAAATTAAATATGAAAAGAGCACGAGTGAACAAAACCCCGCCCCGTCTATCCGCTGAAGTTTATATACAAATTTTGAATGGAAACCCTTAAATTAAACCCTTCGAGAGCATTGGGACATGATATGCATTATCCGGCTCGAAGCCGTAAACTTTGGTTAAATCCTCATTATATCACAGAACAATAGACAGCAGAAGCCTGTGAAACAAGGCTACAGGTCCATAACCTGAGCTACCAAATGACACTTTCCACTAACCAAAAGAGACCCAGTTGAGGAAAAATCTAGCGTCCAAACCCCGTCAACTGAGGGCACCTGTGAATAGATGCCGGGGTCATATTTCCTCGTAGACAGAATCGTGGTAACAACCCAAGAATCCTGAAAGCGGGTAAGCAGTGAAGAGAAGTGGACAATACCTGTCAACAAGTTTGGAAAATTGGTTAGCAATAGAGGAACCCGGAAACAAATGAATACAAACCCTGACTCCTTTGTTAATAAATAACAAAACGATGGTACTCAGAGAGAGGGATAACCTGTAATTCCTCAAAAAACCGGTAGAAGCCAAGGTGAAGAACTAACCACTTCTGCCAGCAACCCAACAGGTTTGCAACGAAAGATTAATAAAACAATAAGTACACGCCCTTCCAAATAGAAACCACATGCGGATATACATGAAAACTTTGAGAGATTAACTAGTTCCACAACCAACAGAAAAGACTGAGATTCTGGGTTGTAAAGAATGCAACAAAAGATTTCGGGGAATGTTGAATACCTGTTATCAGAGGGAAGCCTCATTGGGGGCCATCATACCCCGTCGACGCTGGAAGATAGGAGGAAGAAACCCTGTTCGACGCCAGATACAAACCCTGAGGCTAGCATAACCGCCTCCAGATCATTCGAATGAACGCAACAATGAGAATGTGAATTCTGTTATGCCCCCAAGGTCATTAGCCAACCCTAGCGAATAATCACTGTAGGATTAAAGTCTCGATCAGTGGTGGGAGGATCGCCAGGTGTAGGGCGGTGGGACAGAGTAATTGCCAAAATTCAATTTACACCAAAAATCACTTGCGCAATCAAAGACCTTACGAATCCGAAATCACAAGGATGCAGAAAACCATTAAGACTTATTAAATGATTGATGTCGTGGAAAATATCAAATGATTTTTGTGTACATAGTATCAAAGCCGATGTCAAATTATGTGAGTCATAATTAAAAACCGAAAAAGTGTAGTGCCGGTTAAAATGTCACCGCAATGCAATAATATAACGAGCCATAGTACTCGAAGGTCAAGATCAGTTGTAATAATCCAGCTGTAGTAAGAAATAGTGGAGTTAATATTGAATATTATCCTTATAGTATAAGGGTGATAAATATCTACAATAAAAAAAAAAATTATGAGGTAAGTTTTGTAGCGATATGTATGTTACAAGTGGTATCAGAGTAGCGTTACAATGTTGGGACCCCATTGGGTCAACTGACGTTAAAATTGTATGTTATTTGTGCACAATCGAACAGTTAGATGGAAAGAATAACCGGACAAACAAGAAGAGCACCTTCACAACCGCCACCTCGAAATGTCGGGGAGACCCAACCTCAACAGGAGGGAAACCCCGAAATGTGGGTTCATTTGGGAACAGAGCAGCATCAACAGACTAACAGGCTGATTGAGGAACAACAGCACCAGACCCGCATCTTATTAACCACAGTGCAATAGCTGCAGGAAGAAATGGAGAGAGTATGAAGTGAAAATGCAAGAATGATGCAGGAGCAAGAAAGAATTCTAAAAAGCCTCTCAGATAAGAAAAATCAAAGGATTGAAAAGCCCAGTGCTGACAGAGAATTCCAGGAAGGGAACGAACAACAAACGGGTGAACAAGATGCAGACCGAAAAGAAATAAGTATGTCTCAGCGAAGTAATCAAAATAAAAATTTTAATGAGGCTGAATCTGAAAACGAAACCGAGCAGAAGGCAAACAAAAAGCAGAGGATGGAATTGCACAGAGAATTTAGGAAGATAAAGCCACCTACATTCGATGGAGAGAAAGAAGAAGTAGCAGAGGCATGGCTTATTAATATGAACAAGTATTTTCAGGTATATGATTATGACAGTGGTCTTAAGGCACGACTAGCTATCTACCAGTTAAGAGAGAAAGCCACTTTATGGTGGGAGGAAGTGAAGAACGTGCGTGGAATAGAGGATCAGGATGTGACATGGGATAAGTTCCAACATTACTTCAAAGACAAGTACCTGAAAGAGCGCTTTTATGATGAAAAGGCTCGAGAATTTCATGATTTGAAACTCGGACAATTGACCATGGACGAGTTTATCACTAAGTTCACATCGTTACTGCGTTATGTACCTTACTTAAGAGATGAGAAAGCTAAAGTCCAAAGATTCCTGAGTAGCTTACCTATCCATATGAAGGAACGTATCGAATTTGTAAATCCTAAAACAATGGATGAGGCCATTAGGAAGGCTAGGATGTGCTATCAGCAAGCTAAAGCCAAAACAGACCAAGGAAAAGGGTGGCAGTCAAGGAAAGAAAACAAGAGTAGTGCTGGTTTTAAAAGAGGCAAAACCAGTAATTTTAAAAACATAGCAAGGAATTCAGTTAGTAGGCAGTTCGGTAGGAACCATCAGAGGGTAAGGTGGCCCGTGGAAGGCAAAAATGTTGAGGCTTCTAGTAAACCTGAGCAACCTCAAAATCAGAGGCCACCTCTGCAGTGTTGGGGTTGTGGAGCAGTGCATTACTATCGAGACTGCCCACAGCGGGGTAGAAATGAAGCTATAACCAATCTCCAGGAGGCCTCTACTGTGGGAGATGTTGCCTGAAGCGTACCTAGAATTAATGCAACATTAGAAGATCGACAAGCTGATTTCCAACCTACCATGATAGAGCTAGAAGGTAAGTTGTTATCTCAAACTGTTTTCGTTTTGGTAGATCCGGGAGCAAGTTTAAGTTATATAAGTCCTAAACTAGTAGAGATCTGTAAATTGCAAAGTCAAAAATTTAAAAAGACATGGTTAGTTCAGTTAGCTACTGGAGCCAAAAGAAAAGTCAGCACCAAAATACTAGATTGTGCACTACAAATAAGTGGACAACAATTAATGGTAGATTTGAATATTTTGCCCTTGGGATCTTATGATGTGTTGTTGGGTATGGATTGGTTGGAGAAGCATTGGACACTCATAGATTGCAAAGAAAAGATTATCTACTATAGAGATCAGAATGGCAATCGCCAAGAGATTCAAGGAATAAAGAAGCCTGTACAGATGCGCCCAATTACAGCTTCCCAAAAGGGAAAATGTATAAGAAAGGGATGTCAACTGTACACTATACAAGTAGGATTATCTGAATCTAAAGACAAGGTTGCCCTGCTAGAAAACATACCTGTAGTACAGGAATTCAAGGATATATTGCCAGAAGAAATACCAGGATTACAGCCTAGAAGAGATATTGACTATACAATAGAATTGTTGCCAGGAGCATCACCAATTTCACGGACCCCCTATCGTATGAGTGTGCCAGAATTGACTGAGTTGAAAATGCAGCTCCAGGAATTACTAGATAAGGGATATATACGACCTAGTGTGTCACCGTGGGGAGCACCTGTATTGTTCGTCAAAAAGAAAGATGGAACCATGCGCATGTGCATGGATTACCGACAGTTAAACAAGCTGACTGTTAAGAACTGATATCCCTTACCCCGTATTGACGATCTGTTTGACCGGGTAAGGGGAGCTACTATATTCTCAAAGATTGATTTGAGGTCTGGTTATCACCAGATCAGAATTAAAGATGAAGATATACACAAAACTGCCTTTCGCACAAGGTATGGCCACTATGAATTCGTGGTATTACCTTTTGGGCTAACTAACGCACCAGCCACTTTCATGAGACTGATGCATAGTATCTTCCACCCTTATTTGGATAACTTTGTGTTAATCTTCATTGATGATATACTAGTTTACTCTAAGAATGCGGAAGAACACAAGGAACAATTGAGAATGGTACTGGAGATGCTAAGGAAGCATCAGTTATATGCGAAATTCAGTAAATGTGATTTCTTCAAGGAAGAAATACAGTATCTTGGACATGTGATATCTGAAAAAGGTATAGCAGTAGACCCGGAGAAAATCAAAACTATTATGGAATGGAAAGTGCCAAAAAATGTGGCAGATATACGATCTTTTATGGGCCTCGCTGGTTATTACCGACGATTTATAAAAGGATTCTCAAAAATAGCTTTCCCTATCACCTCTTTGCAAAGGAAGGGAAAATTTTTTAAATGGTCAAAAGAATGTCAGGATAGTTTTGAAAAATTGAAGCAGTTATTGACATCAGCACCTGTGTTAAGTGTGGCAGATCCGAATAAGGAATTCGAGGTTTGCATGGATGCATGCAAGGAGGGTGTTGGGGCAGTTTTATCACAAGAGGGAAAGGTAATTGCATACAAATCTCGTAAGTTAAAAGATCACGAGCTACGATATTCAGCTTATGATTTAGAGCTGACCGCAGTTGTGCATGCCCTCTGGGTATGGAGACATTATTTACTCGGGAAGAGATTTGTATTGAAGACGGACCATAGCAGTCTAACCAGCTACTTTAAACAAGCTGATTTAAACTCCCGACAAGCAAGGTGGAATGCTTTCTTGAGCGAGTTTGAAATTGATCTACAGCATGTAAAAGGAAAAGAGAACAAGGTTGTGGATGCATTGAGCAGGAAACTGCATAACATTTATGAGTTATATGTTAACCAAGTTGAAAACAAATTTCTAGATCAAAACAGAAAGGAAGCAATCAAGGATCTTGAATATAAATTTATGTGGCAACATGCACAAGAATCTGAAGAACAAGGTAGGCAAGGGGATTATGAGATTAACTAGGACGGGTTGCTGATTTTTAGGAAGAGGATAGTCATTCCAAACATAGTGGAATTAAAAACTTTGGTATTGGATGAATATCATAGAAGCAATTATGCGGGACACCCTGGATACCAAAAGACGCTGACAGCTATAAGAAAGGATTACTGTTGGCCGGGCATGAGGAAGGATATAGCAAACTATCTTAACAAGTGTTTAGAGTGCCAGCAGGTGAAAGTAGAGCATCGGCATCCAGCTGGATTAATGCAGCCTATACCCATTCCAGAATGGAAATGAGAGGCGATCTCATTAGATTTTATTACTGGATTACCAAAATCAAAACGAGGTAATGATTCCATAATGGTAGTTGTAGATCGACTAAGTAAGTCGGCACATTTCATACCTGTCCAGTCCACTTATAAGACAGTGTAGATAGCAGATTTATTTATGCGCGAGATCTTCAAACTGCATGGCATTCCTAAGACAGTTATCTCAGATAGGGATGTAAAATTCACATCAGCCTTTTGGAAGGCACTGTTTACTGGATTAGGAATTCAAGCCCATTTTAGTACTGCATATCAACCACAAACGGAGGGACAAACTGAACGAGTAAATCGAGTACTGGAAGACATGCTGAGAATGTATGTCATGCAGCAACCAATTAAATGGGAGGAATATCTACACTTAATAGAATTTTTCTTATAATAACGGTTATCAAGAATCATTAAAAATGAGCCCATTTGAAGCTCTAAACGGGCGGCAGTGCAGAACTCCCATTAATTGGAGCAGTCCCGAGACTAAAGTCATGTTGGGACCAGACATGCTAGCGGAAATGGAAGCAGAAGTGAGGAAAATTAGACAGAATTTAAAGGCAGCACAGGACAGGTAAAAAGTGTACGCAGATAAAAAGAGGTCATACCGTGAATATGAAGTTGGAGATCACGTGTATGTAAGAATTAAACCAAAGAAGAGTACATTAAGATGGGAAACTTGTACAAAGTTAGCGCCCAGGTTTTGTGGTCCTTTCCAGATACTGGAAAGAATAGGACCGGTAGCGAATCGCTTAGCTCTTCCTAGCCATATTCGGGTGCATAATGTTTTTCATGTATCGTTATTAAAACGATATGTTCATGATCCAAGACACATAATCCATTGGCAGAAAATTCAGGTAGTGGGTGAGCATAATAGTAAAAAATAATATTATGCTAAAGACTTATATAATTAACATGAGTCTATTGTGTGCAAGTAGAACCGGACGGAGAATTTCTGGTCGAGCCTCACAGTATAATCGACTGGAGGGAAATCATGCTCCGGAAACGAGCCATCGCCTAGGTTAAAGTGCAATGGAGGCACTTTGGACTGGAGGAGGCCACCTGGGAGGACGAAAGTTTTGTCGGGGAAGCTTATCCTGAGTTGTTTGCTGAACTGGAATAAGAACACCAGGGACGGTGTTCTCTTCCAAAGGGGGAAAGCTGTAACCACTATCTTAATTGTTGACAAATGGTTAGACTCTTGTTAAGAATGGATTAAATATGACTGTTATTTTACTTCAAATAGAATATTATGAAAAGAAATTAACGCGAGCATTCATGCTCCGCAAACATTCATATAAATGAATTTATATAATTGAACAGGAAAGAAACCAGATTGGAAACCCAAAACTGTCGAGGGTTTACAAAGAAAAAATTAAATATGAAAAGAGCACGGGTGAACAAAACCCCGACCCGTCTGTCAGCTAAAGTTTATATACAAATTTTGAATGGAAACCCTTAAATGAAACCCTTCAAGAGCGTTGGGACATGATATGCATTATCTGGCTTGAAGCCGTAAACTTTGGTTAAACCCTTATTATATCACAGAACAATAGACAGTAGAAGCCTGTGAAACAAGGCTACAGGTCCATAACCTGACCAACCAAACGACACTTTCCACTAACCAAAAGAGACCTAGTTGAGGAAAAATCTAAGGTCCAAACCCCGTCAACTGAGGGTACCTGTGAATAGATGGCGGGGTCAGATTTCCTCGTAGACAGAATCGTGGTAACAGCCCAATAATCCTGAAAGCGGGTAAGCAGTGAAGGGAAGCTGACAATACCTATCAACATGTTTGGAAAATTGGTTAGCAATAGAGGAACCCGGAAACAAATGAATACAAACCCTGACTCCTTTGTTAATAAATAACAAAACGACGGTACTCAGAGAGAGGGATAACCTGTAATTCCTCAGAAAACCGGTAGAAGCCAAGGTGAAGAACTAACCACTTCTGCCAGCAACCCAACAGGTTTGCAACGAAAGATTAATAAAACAATAAGTACGCGCCCTTCTAAATAGAACCCACATGCGGATATACATGAAAACCTTGAGAGATTAACCAGTTCCACAACCATCAGAAAACACTGAGATTTTGGGTTGTAAAGAATGCAACAAAAGATTTCGGGGAATGCTGAATACCTGTTGTCAGAGGGAAGCTTCACTGGGGGCCATCATACCCCGTCGACGCTGGAAGATGCGAGGAAGAAACCCTGTTCGACACCAGATACAAACCCTGAGGCTAGCAGAACTGCCTCCAGATCATTCGAACGAACGCAACAATGAGAATGTGAATTCCGTTATGCCCCCAAGGTCATTAGCCAACCCTAGCGAATAATCACCGTAGGATTAAAGTCCCGATCAGCGATGGGAGGATCGCCAGGGGTAGGGCGGTGGGACAGAGTAATTGCCAAAAGTCACTTCACACCAAAAATCACTTGCGCAATCAAAGACCTTACGAATCCGAAATCACAAGGATGCAAAAAACCATAAAGACTTATTAAATGATTGATGCCGTGGCAAATATCAAATGATTTCTGTGTACATAGTATCAAAGCCGATGTCAAATTATGCGAATCATAATTAAAAACCGAAAAAGTGTAGTGCCGATTAAAATGTCACCGCAATGCAATAATATAACGAGCCATAGTACTCGAAGGTCAAGACCAGTTGTAATAATCCAGCTGTAGTAATAAATAGTGGAGTTAATATTGAATATTATCCTTATAGTATAAGGGTGATAAATATCTATAATAAAAAAAAAAATTATGAGGTAAGTTTTGTAGCGATATGTATGTTACAGTCTCGTTGCTGTATATTTTAAATTTGCCGGATAACATTGTTAACTAAAATTTTATTTTAACCGTGTAAAAACTGGGTTCTCATACGCAAGCAAATTCCCGAAATTTGTAGGTTCGGGTAACTGGAAATGGGTACTTAGTGGTACCATTTTCATTTTAATTATTTATATTTTAAAAATAAAATTTCGTAATTTTATATGAAATCTTTTTTTGCTTATATGAAATTTTTGATATTGGATATAAAATTCTTTTTGCTTATATGAAATTTTTGATATTGGAATTGAAGATTTATGAGAAGAAATCAGTAATGAAAATCAACTGTAAGGAAATTCTCCATATAAATATGAATTTTTAATACTAAAATTTAAAATAGTAGAAAAGAGTTAAAAAATGAAAATTAACCAAGTGAATAAAAACGGTCTTTCACGATATCCAAATTGAACTAAACATAATCCTAGTGAAAACTGTAAACTTTTTTCCCATAACACTGAAACTGAACTAACACTGAATTAAACTCAACTTAAAAGAAATACTCAATATTGAATTGAGCTAATCTCAAGTTATAAAAACAAAAAACGATAAGGAACACAAATATAATTACTATAATTAATTATATAATTTCAGTGAAAATAAACACTCAATTTAACTTTTAAAAAACTGATCCAATAATGAATTAACTTAGACTCAATTTAATCGGAATCCAAAAAACAATTAAATACTAATTTTATTAATATTATTTTAGTGAAAATAATTTAATTTTTAGAAAATTTTAAGAATAAGTGGTGATTGTTAAGTCTTACTAGCACAACCAGTTGAGGATGGACCTCTTTAGAAACATTATTTTAGGGGAGGAGACAAGTTAAACCAAGAGACAAGTGAGGATGGGCCTCCTTAGAAACCCTATGCTAGGGGAGGAGACAAGTTAAACCAAGAGATAAGTTAAACTGAATTAGCTTAGTGCTAGTTAGCTTAGTGTTGGGAGAGGAGACAAGTTAAACACAGTTAACTTAATGTTGGTGTGGCCCAAACTAGACAAAATCCTCGAGTAATTTTGATAACTTAAATACTCTTAAGTTATGGTTTCCCAAACCACAAGTCAAGTCTAATATAATCTATGATAAACTAAAACCACTTAACAAAGAAACAAAAATAAAATCATAGTTAAAATCATCTTTCATTAAAATTTAATAACTCAATTATTAATATCTTTATGATCTATCCTAAACATGAAATAAAGCCATGCTAATTGCGAGTTGGATTGCAAAATCTGTTATCAAAATAAGTTACAAAACTAAATTTCTCCTTCAAAGAAATTATGATTCATTATCAGCGTGCTCCAAATAAAATCAAGTTAAACAATTACTCAACTATGATATTTTTTTTTTTTATTGTACCTAATTATGCTATTGCTTCGGGTAGATTCAATTTTTTATTTAGCAGTTGGGTTATATTTAACTTTTTATTTATCAGTTTAGTTTGGTTATATTTTATTGTTTAAAATAATTAAATTAAGTTAGGATTTGGGATGGATGGTTTATGGGGTATTGGATAAATTCTGATTGAGTAGTTTGTTAAGATATTTTTTTGATGTGAAGTCGCTAATTCAATTTTATATTTTATCTTAATGATATATTGAACATGATGAAGATATAGTTTTGCCAAACTTTAAAAAAAAATTGTGAGACTTATTGAAAAGAAAAATTAAGTTCCATATTTAATCCGAGTAATATATTGAACATGATGAAGATATAACCTTACCAAACTTTTAAAAAATGCTAAAACTTATTGAAAAAAAAGTTTAATTGTCATGGAAGGTAGTTTGGATCCTTACCCCATATTTCCTTGGAAGATAGTTTGAATCCTTACCCCATGTTTCCTTTGTCCACAAGTAATTTTTTTGGAATCATGCAACACTATTATAATTTTAAAGATTGAGAACTAATTTTGATAAGAACTAATTTTTTATTGAGTAGTTTGGTTATATTTTATTGTTTCAAATAATTAAACTAAGTTAAGATTTGTGATGGAATGTCTATGAAGTATTGAATAAATTGTGATTAAGTGTTTGTTAAAATATTTTTTGATGTGAGATTACCAATTCAATTCTCTATCTAATTCAAATAATATATTAAACATGCAACTTAAAAAAATTATAAAACTTATTGAAATAAAAAATTAATAAGTTTGGATCTTATCCATGTTTCCTCTTTACCCATGCTTCCTTTGTCCGCAAGTAATTTATGGAATCGTGCAACACTATTATTACTTTACTTTTAAAGATTGAGAACTAATCTCGATTTTTCATTCACATATATCAATATGAGGCACGAAATCATGATAATTGTATACAAATAACTCGTGCGTATTTTATACAAATAATTTATCTGCCCTGAGAAAAAGGTAAAACCCCGTTGATGGCCGCTTGCACAAAATCAGGCACCAAAAACTGGGGAGGAAACGCTTCCATTTCTCAGGATTTGCGTCTCTGACAGACTCGAACTTGTGATCTCGTGCTGCAATTTATTGGGCTTGCGATGAGCAGAGAACACAGTTAATTACAGTGGCTCTGCACAAAGGGCATGAAGAGTTATTGACTGTGAATGGAAGAAGCCACCGATCAATGCAAAAAATGTGAAAATAATGTCTGCAGCCGGGAAGAATTCGGACTTCCTCCTCCTCCCCAATACACCCCAAACAGATTGCACATGAATCATTCCTATTTATATCATCACCAGATTTTCTCAGACGCCCGTACTTTCCCTTGGGCAGCGCTGCGATCATCCTGGAACGGCGGGACAATATATTGTTCATCTTGTATTGATTAAAGCTGGTGCCTCTGCTGTTAGCTGTATTGTTCGTAACAATAGTAAGCCAGCACAGCACTAAAGAGAATCCCACAAGGAATCCAAGAAGTCCGTTGAGACTAGGCAAAGCAGGGAGGGAAGGCTTACTCAATCCTTCCATCAGATGTATGAGGGCTTTGAAGATATGATTCCCCACTTCCAAATCCAAAAGAGTCATTACAATCCATAGCATAAATCTGGCACACATGTAAACCGCATAGATTACTACCCCGTAAATTACCATTGACGCCAAGGCCGGGTTGAATTTGGGAAACGCCTTCACCAAATTCATTATACCCACTGCTAAGCGCTCAAACTTGTTTTTCGCACAATCCAAATAATGAAGAAAAGCCTGAACCTTTAGAACCGGAAGCAGAGGTTGTTCCCGTGCCCGTACCCGTGCTTCTGTTAGTGCCAGAACCAGTTGCAGCGCCATGTAAACAGCTAAGGACTTTTTCACCTGGGATTATTGTGACAATTCTGATTTGACGATGTGGTGGTGGTTTAATAGTTAGATGAAGAGATTTGATCCTTTCTTGCGACAATCTTATCCAATCCCTTTCTAAAACAGCCCCTTACTGATTAGCTGCTTTAGGCACAATTTCTTAATTGAAAAGAAATAATAGCCGAAGACGTACACAATTCCAGCAGACTAACCATGTCAATTGGATATCTTCTGCTATGAAACCCCTCTCCCTCTTATATTAAATCTCGGAGAATAATGGATGATCGAACCAATCGATTGCAGATAACTTATAGAGGACTCAAAAAATTTGCTACACGAACTCGGTCTTCACCAATTACGAAAGCAGAAGGTATCTCAGAAATTTCTCGACTTCTTTTTGCCAAAGCCGCAGGTCAACAAGCGGCTGCTGCATAAGAAAATTGAGTCGATTTCGTGTAAGTCGGTAGGTGTCGGGCGTGGTAGATTGTGGGCCATGAGCTGTCCAGTCAAGTGTCCCGTAATGTTGCATATTCTAAAGGATAACCACGTCACCATATTCCAAGAGTTTCTGAAACTTCTAGAGTCGTATTTTTAGCCAATGGTACTTTTAGGCTGCTTTCACATCTATATGAAACAATGATGGGGAGTTGTTTAACGAGACGCAAGAATTGTTTGGATAGTTAAAATTGGCTGGAATTTGGACAAAAAAATTTAAGAAATCTTATAGAAACAATATTTAAATCATGATTTTTTGATGATGAAAATGAATTCAGCACCATCAAAAACCTCTAAAACACCCACAATATTAAAACTTGATAATTATAACGTGAATTTATACTAAAGCCTACGGCAATGAATGGTTCCCAAATTCATATTTTGGCTGAAGTTTCTGTCAAGTCACGTTTTAGAGATGCATTGACCTCTGGTAGTTTATTACACATGCCACGTATTAAACAAATAATTATAACTATGAATCATGATCTCGGTAGGAGTCTAATCATATACAGAGTTATGGTACCAATAGAACTTCTTTCTTTCTGCGTTTTCGTTCTTTTAATTTTAATAGTAATAATAATAATAATATTTTTTTAAAATAATTATATAATATATTAAATTTGTTTTACATCACATCACAAAAGTTCTACACCTAATATTGTTTTAGATTAGTTTTTCAAATTATTAAATTTTAATAATAAAATATTTATAAATTAATTATATAATATATTAAATTTGTTTTATGTTATATCATAGATCTAATATTGTTTTATATTAATTTTTCAAATTATTAAATTTTAATAATAAAATATTTTTCAAATAATTATATAATATATTAAATTTGTATTACATCAATTTGACCAACAGCTTGTTTAGAAAAACAAGTTAATTCAAAATTAAAATGCATATAGAAAAGTAAAAACCTTAATTCAAAATTAAAATGCATATAGAAAAGTAAAAACCTATGCTAGTTAATAATGATAATGAATCTACATCAATTTATAAATAGAAATATTGTTAATTTAACAATTAAATTATGATATTTTTTTTAATATTTTAATAAATAAAATTGATTATAAATATTTTATAGTTTTTTATCTCACTAAAAATATAAATGAATATACAAATAAAAATATTGTTGATTTAACAATTAAATTATGATAATTTCTTAATATTTTAATGAATAAAATTGATTACAAATAATTTATAGCTTTTTAATCTTACTAAAAGAAAAAGAAAAAGTAAATGTGCAGTTAACTTTATGTAACTTGAGTTATAATTATAAATATCATACCATAAAAAAATTTGAATATTAAATGTTTATAAATTATGATATTTATTTACTAAGTAAATTAATAATTAAGTTTTACTATATTTTAAAATTTGTTAAATTAAAATTAAATTTAATTTAATTTCTAATAATAAATTCTAAAAATTAATTTATTTTTAACATAAAAATATGGTAAATATTTTAAATTTTATATAAATAATAATAATAATATTTTAAAATTATATTTATAATTAAAATATATATATTTAACTTTTTAATTATTGAAAACTAAATCGTATTTTCACAAAATTTGAAAAATAACAATTTCTCTTCAATGTTATAAACAAACATATTCTCTATACTTATCCACTATTGTGGTAATGTCTATGTGTTTTAAACTTTGAAGATCATGAGAAAATGATATGGTGAGTGAATATGTCATCAATATAAATGAATAAGAGAATGCCATAATAACAAGCATATTCGCTATGCCTATCCATTATTGTGGTAATGTCTATATGTGTTATGTGGGTTAAACTTTGAGGATCATGAGAGAATGATATGGTGAGTGAATATGTCATCAATATAAATGAATAAGGAAATGATATAATTTGATTAATTGATATTTTGGTTTTTTTTTTTTTCCTAAATAGAATTATAAAATACTTAAATACTTAGGTTACATCAATTTACTAACCCAAAACTACATCTTTTCTTAATTTCTAACCAAATTTCAAATAAAATATACCGAAATATCTACCAAAAATATCCCAAAACTAACCTCATTCAACTATAACTAAAACACCTTGAAAATACTTTTATATCTCAACTTAAGTCAATATCTAATATAACCTGAAAATACCTGCTTAAAATCTAAGTAGGCACACGTGTTTAAATTATAGAAAACCAAGCCACAAAATCAAATATCGAAATTTAATATTGACTTGTAATTGGGTAATACTATAATTGTCAAAAGTGACGTAACGCATGACGAAATCGTATTAATTTTGACTTGTAATTGGGTAATACCAATTGTCAAAAGTGACGTAACGCATGACGAAACCGTATGTCATCACATACTCAATCACTCAACTTTTTGGATTTTAAAATTTCTAGGCTTTATTTTTGCCACGTTCTAAACTGCGTAATTGAATTTCAAAAAGTAGCGTTTAGATTATTTTCTGAAATTATGGACACGTTATAATATTTAATGCGTGTTTATGGCATATATGATTATTTAATTATTTACTAGATGGATAACTCTTTGGGCGAGCGTTATTTCTTCTGCCATAGGCCTATGAATGCGTCCAGGCAGAAAATGCCAGTCATCAGATTAAAGTTGTAGATCATCTTGCGGCGGGCATTTCTTGCCTAAGCGCATTTATGGACCTATGGCAGAGGAAATAAGCCTCCTCTAACGCTTTGTATCCAATATGTATGCAGTTTATGTCGATAAGGAGCTATTTCGTGTATGCTACACATTAGAGCATGCACAATATTCATGGAGTTTAATGGTACGGTTTAGTCAATCTTATCGTGTTTGTTCGGTCAGATGTATTTGTGTTAATTTGTGATTGTACATGTATTCATCTTAACTCTCATGGAGTTAAAGTTGTTCGTATGGTTAAACCATGGGTTAAACAACTTGTAATTATATGTTTTGGATGTGTGTTTTGTTTGATTTTTTTTTGTTAGCTCTAGTTATATAGCAGCGCATTTGTGTTTATATTTTATTTAAATTTGGTTAATAATAAATTAGATATAATCAAGTTTAGTTAATAATAGATATATATTTAATCATAATTATAATTTTAAAGTATTTTAATAGTATTTAGACAATTTAAAATAAATCAAGGAACATTATATTCATTAAGATAAAATAACCACGATACATAAGTGTAGGTGGCACCAGGGGGATGCTTTAACTTTATTTATGTGAAGAATGTTAAAATGTATTGTATAGGAGTGTGGACAATTAATTGCAACTACAAATTATAAGTGTAGGTGGCATCAGGTGGATGTTTTAACTTTATTTATGTGAAGAATGTTAAAATGTATCATAAAGGAGTGTGGACAATTAATTGCAACTACAAATTATAATTACACAGACCACAACTTCATGAAAAACTCTCAATCCAATGCTTGAAGCAACCCCAATCATGTCTTGTTTAGGTCTTATCTTCTTACTTTGTTGCCTTCTCCAATGTAATTCATCCTACTATGATAACCCTGAACGTAGTACAAACTACAAATTTCTTTTTTGATAGAAACAACGATTTCCTCTCTTGTGCCTTAGCACCTTTGAGGCATCCTCCTTTTGTATGAGATTTTCATTGTACTTGCACACCCTTTCAATCTAAGGTGGACTCAAGTTTGATCCATTGACATTGCTTCCTTTGGTACCTCATGTGGCAATTGTCTATGTTCGACAAGTGCACCCAATGTGTGTCCAATGATGCCCAGTGCACTTGGAAGGTGTGCCCAAGTACGTTAAAGTGTGCTTTCGAGTACCTAAAAGTAACTTCAATGACTAACTCGTATTTAAATCTCCTTAGATCTACATTTCT
The DNA here is from genome assembly GCA_034641835.2 of Pinus albicaulis. Classification (NCBI taxonomy): domain Eukaryota; kingdom Viridiplantae; phylum Streptophyta; class Pinopsida; order Pinales; family Pinaceae; genus Pinus; species Pinus albicaulis. Next base: position 1,616,771,858 of record CM076578.1, read on the forward strand.
AACTCATGTACACAAAATCTCTCAACTTATTTAAGGACAACATTAAATGGTTCATTGCACTATTCATTTAATTAAAAAATATCATCTAATCTTATAATATTTTTTGGAAACCCTTCACACCCATCTCAATAATATGCCTACTACCATGAAGAGTTAAAGGTCCTACAATCATTAGTAATGTTTATGTCTCTTATCATCACATTATTAGATTTCCCTTAGTATTTTGTAGTAATATGAATCCAATTCGTTATTCCCTTGATGACCCATTTCTCATTGTTTGTATATAAACCCTAAAAGGTTGACATGTTGTATGCATTTATGAATGTGAAATATTGAGAGCACTTTCATACCATATTCCTTTGGTGTCCTTGAGCTACCAATAACCTACATCATTTATTAAAAGAATGACAATGCTTTGAAGGATATTTTTTTCATGTCAGGAAACAAGATAATGACCATTCTTCATCCTCTTCTTATGATATGGATGGTCACTATTGAAAATGATAATGGTGGATAAACAACCAATGTAAGAAGAGCTGAGTAGTGATGATATTTTAAAGAACACACGAATGGAGAAAACCATCTAGAAAAGGTGTTATACATCAAAAATATAGGAAACATTATGAATGCAATATCTAGAAACAACATATTTATACTCAATGGTAGTTTCTTTGGACAATGGATATGAGAAATGTTTTCCAAGATGTTAGAGTATGACAAGTTCACTAGCTATGTTAGAAAATAATATTTCTGCATGGTCATTATGTTACATATTCTCTTCCATATTGTTAAATATGATGTTTGCAATACCTTGGTTTCAACCTACGAATTATAATATTTTAAATTGTGTATTATTTGAATGATGAGGTTATGGGATAGGAATAGAGTCATGTGGTCTAGAATATATGAGCTTAGTGCATAAAAGTATAAATAAATTGTAAATATTCATAGTGCATATCTCAAATCCAAGGTATTTTTTAAGGATTAAAATATGATGCAGGGGCATAGATGGGGCACCAAGTTCGAGAAATACTAGGGCGAAGCTTGCCAATGTGATGGGATGGTCACATGTTGGGAGAGATTTTAAATGTTTTGTAGGAAATTGTAGATATTTACATTAAGATGAGTTTGCTTTTAGAATAAGTTGGAGGAAATATTTCCTAATGTAAATATAGTTTCAGTTTCCCTCATTTTGCAGAGAAGGGGAAACGATCCATCCTGTGACTCTTGGTTTTCCCATGTTAGATTTATTTTTAAAGAGGAAGATTTTTTGAGAAGATCATGGAAACAGAGGTAGAAGAAGAGGAGAAGAGAGGAGGATCTCTAGAATGAGGAGAAGGGATAGAGGTCGAAAGAGGCCTGGCTTGCATTATATCTCTGGCTAGTTTCATGTGTATTTGAATTTGGTTAATGGGGAACATATTTATATTCCTTTTTGTTTGTTTCTCTATACGTATATGGTTAATGAAGTCACGATTTATTGATGTTTTCACTTGTTAAGGTGATTTATGTTAAGACCCAGAATCTATTGAGAAGTGTGGTGGTTTTATAATGTAATTTAGAGCTGAAATATTTACCCCTGTGTGTATGAAGTTGTAACTTCAAATTGTTGCCATTATTTTCTACTTATGGATTTTTTTTAATTGTGGTTTGATTCTTATCTATTTCTTGCCTTTGAAAGTGTAACCACCCCTCCCACATTTCCTCACTTTCACTAGGTTGCCAGGGTAAACATGAGAGGATGGATATTATGACATGACTCAACCTTCTAGGTACAATTAAGGAAGTAGAATCAAATAAGCAACACTTTAGTGACCTTCCTCAAGAGCTACAAGACCCCCAAGAGCTAAACCACCCCTCAAGGTGCCAGAAACCCAAGTTAGATTTATTTTTCACTAACCTGGACTTTGAGTCGTAGGAATCCTACTACATAAATTTGACTGTAGGCCTTTAGTTGTAGTCATAAGCCTACAAGGTAGTGGTTGCAATCGAATTTCCCAGTTTTGTGCCCGCAACCAAGAAATTTGTGCCACCTCTTCAAGGCTAGACTCTAGATCACTGCCCAAAACTTGATGAAACTTTCCAAAACAATAAATTACACAAAGAAAAATCCTTTAACACAACACTTGATCAAGGACTTGACCTAACCAAGCCTAATCATGACAAGAATTTTGCCAAAAACATTGTGAGCATGTGATCTATAGGTCATGAATACATATCTAAACATAGGGGTCTCATACTTATCTAAAAATCATCAAGAAGGTATAATGGCCTCTCATAATAGTTGTAATAACATTTACTAGGTCATGCATTCAATAACCATTCATTTACAAATAAAAACATGATAAGATTTGTAGCTGGAATTTATCATAAAAACATGCTTATAACTGACATATAACTAGAATAATAGCAATGATAGAACGCCCATTAAAGCCACATACTAAAAAGTATAGTTTCTCATGAAATACAAGAGGAAAAGAGCTTTTATTGACATATGCAAAAGAAATCAAAGTCAGGGACTTCCATGTTCCACCCGACCATAGATTTGGCTGAACCAAATCTTTCTTTTAGTCATTCACCCTCGCGCCATAGTCTAACCATGAATGTGGAACTCACAAAAAAACAACTAGGCTTCCTCAGGCTTTAACGCAATCCCGCCAAATTGGTCAAGGGACTCATAGGCCCAAAACAAGCACCTACACAAGCAAGATTCACCAAAATCCCACCATTACCAGTCAAGGTATTCCTAGGCCCAAACAAAAAAGATACATTGCCAAGATTTACCACAATCTCATCAAAATCGGTCAGGGGATCACTGGGACCTAAACAAGCTTGGATGCCTTTGGATTTATTCACCAATACCTTCATGAATTTCTTTGTCTCCACCCTACTGATTTACTGCAATCCCTCCAATACCAATCAAGGGATTCCTAGGCTCTTGGGATTTTCCTTAGACCACCTCTCCTAGTTCCAAAACCATCTAGAAATCCAATGCTCAACCCAGTAAAATAACCCCATCACACCATGGATATCTAGAAATGGCAAGGTAAATACGAAACCAATGTCACACATGGAAAAACTCATGCGAATGACAACAAGAGAGCCAAATACACACATGATTATACCATGCATGCTTAAACTAGCAAGGAAATCATAAATGCAACTCGATACCTGTAAGTAATCCCGTTGTAGCTTCTTGATCCAACTCTTCATTTCTTGATCTTTACTTTCCTTTTATTACTTTTCCTTCCTTGTCCTTCCTTTCTCCAATGCTAGAGTGCTCCAAGAATTCTCTTATTGTGCAAGGGTATGAGAGAGAGAGAGTTCCAAGATAAAAATGTCAAAAAGGTTGTGAACTAATCCTCAAAAGCATTTTTACTATTGAAGCCTTTATTTTCTTCAATTTTCTCTAAGTTTCCTTCATTTTCCTCCTCACATGCAACCTATGACCTTTCACCATCCTTTTATCCTAATTTCCTTTATTTTCATAAATAAATTGCCAATAAATGCCTCTTTTCCTTTTCAAATCATTTTTCCAATGCTTTTTCCAATTTCCTTAGCCATAATAAACCAAATGAAAACCCACTAGGATGTCTTTCCCAACATTCGACTTGGAATATGTGTCCCATGACCTTGTTCTTATTTTCCTTTCCTAACTTTATTAGATGAAATTTTAACTTGTGGTTGTTATAGACCCTCCCCCTTAGGGGAACACTATCGTGAGGGTTCTATGACACCTACAACTGGAAAAAACACTGAAAAACAAATCATACTGCTCATGGAGATTTATATCTTAGCTCGATGCAATATTTACAATGAACAATCTGTTGAAAAGCAAAACCAACATAACAAACATGACAACATGACAACCATACCACTTATTGGAGCTTTATAACACAGATCATTGTGGTATTTACAATAACAACCATACATAAAAATATACATATATCAAAATTGATTTACCTCAACCAGAAAATAAAGAAGGATACATAACCTGCATCTAATCAATTATCTCCCATGTAGCTTCATCATGTCCAAAGTGCTTCCATTTCACTTTAACTTGCTTGATTGCTTGGTTTTGGAGCATGAGTTGTTTCCATTGCAAAATGTACTAAGGTTCCAAATGGAATTCTCCTTATAGCTCCACCGGCATTGAAAACCATTCAATCACATGATTAACATCCTTTATGTATCTATTAAGAAATGAAACATGGAAAACATCATGGACTTTCATTGCCGAAGGCAGCGAAAGTCTGTATACCACTGGGCCAATCCTCTCAAGGATCTTGAAAGACCTGCAATACCGAGGTTCCAACATGTCACATGATCCAATCCTCAAGTAACTCTTCTTGGGATTGATGCACAAGTACAAATGCTCCCCAACCTGAAACTCCTTAAATACCCTATGTTGATTTGCATAACTCTTTTGTATGTCTTGTGTTTCCTTTATATTCTTCTTGATATCCTGCATTTCTTATTTCATCTCTGCCAACATGTATGTTTCCTATCAATACCCTATTAACTGGATCACTCCAGCTGGTGGGAGTATTGCAACTCTACCCATAAATTGCCTCAAGCAGACTCATCCTTAGTGACTCGTAATGATCCGGATCTTGGGGGGAGGCCCCCAATATCTAACAAATTGAAATGGATCTTGTGGGGGGATGCCCCCAAGATCCGAAAAATTGAAATGCCAGAAAAACAAGAGAAGAAAAAACAGTAAACAAAACCACAAAGAATTTTTTATTAAAAAAAGAATAATTATAAAGGCTACATTGTGGTGGACAATCTGTCCTTTTACAAATGTGACTTGCTACTTATAGTATTTTTTTATTTACAATACCACAAGTAAATTCCATGGGCAGGTAAATACCATGGATGAATGAATACCATAGGTGGATGCCACTTAAAATAGCATGGGTTGATAAATACCATTGGTGGATGCCACTTACAATACCATGGGTAAATTGCATGGGTGGATTTATACCATGGGTGGATAAATACCATGGGTGGATGAATAGCATGGGTGGATGCCACTTACAATACCATCAATAGATTCTGTGGGTGGATTTATACCATAGGTGGATAAATACCGTGGGTGAATGAATACCATGGGTAGATGTTACTTTCCATTAAAATCATTCCTCCCTCAAGAATCAATGGCCCTCATTGTGCAAAGTTCCCTCATGAGAAACATTTGTTGACTATGAAGAGTCATTGAAGAGAAGGGTTTTGTGTGGTTAACCCATAACCATGATGAACACAGATCTAAGGATAGAGATACCATGTAATTCTTGTGACTAACTGTGATACTGATAGTGTGTGCCCTAGCAAATGGACTTCGGAGAAGTGTGGGTCTGTGGATGACCCATAACCATGAAAAATGAAGATTCGAGGAAAGAGATACACTGTAATTATTGTGATCAATGATTATACTAACATTCTACAACCTAGCAAATGGAATTCAATGACAAGGATTTTGTGTAGTTGACCCATAACCGTGATGCTGACTTTAATGAAGTAGAAAGTGCCTAAATAGCATGGGGTGGCAGGGAATGTCTCCAAAGAACCCAAGCCAGATGATGTTATGCTAAAACCGATGAATGTGAACCAGGTGCCTACTAAAGTGGGGTGAGAGGGCCCATCTCCAAAGGGAACTCACTCTAAATGTTGCTCCAGATATAAAACTAATTTAAAATGGGAATAAATTGGTCAATATAACTCAGAATCGTTATTATACCTGTTTTTGAAAATAGAATGAACATTTTTCATCTTCTCATGTGATTGAAATCTCTATCTCTGCACTCTGGAGACTCATATTCGTGCTACAACTACCCCTCCATCACAAAAGTTCTAAAAAATGGTTGATTTTAAATCAACAATATCTACCTCATCCGAACTCTGATTCGAACAATTTTTTTTTTGTTTTAAATTGGGTGATATTTCAAGAGGATCTCAGATCTGCAATCTGTTTTCTGAAACTTTGCATAAAAACTGCAAAAAAATTTAGGAGATTCTTTGTAATATTCCAAAATTTTGTGGAATATTAATTTTTGACATTTGCACTTAGAAGATGAATAAAATGGGTAGGAGACCCATTCATTTTATCTACAGGGAATAAAAATACTCTTAGCATGAAGGGGGATCACTTTTGGAGCTTTATTTCACACCTCCATGTGTGAAAGGGAGCTTTTGCAAGAAGGTTAGGTCAAATTTGACCAAGTCAAACTGCGTAGTAGCATGAGGTTGAGAGCACATTGTGGGCCAGCGCAATGGGATAAGGAGGGAAGCTTCTAGAGGAAGGAAACCCTAATGAGTGGGGTCCATTGAGAGGGAGTTGAATTGTTTAAAAGGAGGGCAAGGTAGCCATTGAAAATCATCTTGAGTATTATTCATCTTTGGTCCGGTGGACTTGCTGCAAATTCTTGCTGCTTAGCAAGAATTTCCGAGAAATTCCTGTTTAGGATTTCCGCTCCTTCTTGATTAACTCTTGGAGGATTGCACTCCATTCCCCATATTCAGACATAGTGTTAAAGCATCATCCTTCTTCATCAAGCACAGCTTTAGCTAGAGATTGTGCATTGTTGCTGGGTGTTGCTGGGGAGGTTCTCTACAACACCATCCTTAGCTAGTTTTTCAGAGGAGGGAACTTCCATCCCTTTGGGAGATCAGCAAAGGAGGTTCATGAGATTATTCCACCATATTTGGCACCAGGCCAACCACTTTCCATCATATGTAGTGCAGTCCCTCTCTTAGACAATGTTATTCTTGGAGATCATTTGTTGTGAGGGATTAACAGATAGTTAGAGGGTGAGATCTTAGGTGAAGGGATCATCCTTTCACTTCAGATTTCCATTGGAGGAGGGTTCTTCATTTGTTGCAGCCATTTCAGCCTTCTCCATCTATTTCCAGTTTTGAGTTGCTGCTTCCCAGCAACTCCGACATTATTGTATTTTCCTATTTTGTACATGTATTGTATCCAATACTCCTAAGGATTGTTGTATTAGTGTTTTCAGGGGTTGAGATCTTTCTCCCCCTCATCTCTTGAGATATCATTGATATATCATTGTATTTTCATATTATATGTTGTTGTGTCTCCTATAGACAACACTGCCATAGCTAGGGAAAATTTATATAGCAATGTTTTATCACATTTTATTTACATGTCTTATTGAGGCTCTCGTTGCCTAGCTCGAGTGAGTGATTCCCCAAAGCAATGTATTCTATTGTTGTTGTATTATACATTGTTTAGCTATTTGCATCTTCATGTGCCCTGGCTCATTAAAATAACGCTGTGTGTTCCTTGTATGTTCATACATTGTTGCAACCCCATACTTTGGGCACTTTCTGAGAGGAACTAGGTGTGGGAGGCATGTCTCACCACTCTAGAAGTATTTCATTGATCCCAATCCTTGGATTTGGTCTTAGACCGATTGGTCTAAGGGATCTAGGTCTTGGTCTCAAATCCTGTTGCCTCCATTTCTGGAAATACGTTTTCCAGCCATGGATTGCTAGACGTTCCCAAAAAGGAACATTACAGTGGTATCAGAGCACCTTTCTTGGCTCATCCTGTGGCCTTCAAGCCCAAGAAAGAAGAAGAAGAAGATGATACAGAAGATGAGCTTGATCTCATCTATTTTTAGACCAAAGAAGAGCCTCCCCAAGGAGGAGAAGCAAAGAGAAGAAGAGGAAGGTCCATGCACTTCCTATTCTCAGAGAGAAAGCAAGCATGAGAGATGCTTGGATCATCAGGTTTTAGATCAATACCTGAGTGAGTATAAATTCCATTATGCAGCATTCAGGGGAGCCACAACGTTCCCACAGTTTATTCAGCAGAAGGAGGTGATAAGATCTTATGGCAAAGGATAAATCAGAGGCAATAGGTTCTTATTGTCTACATTTTATGGGGATACTTCAGCTAGAGCTTGGGTGAATAAGCTAGAAGCCTTTTTCTTGCTACATCTAGTGGCAGAGAAAGAAGCAGTGGAGATTTCAGCGCTGCACATGGAGGATAAAGCCTCTGTTTGGTGGTTCAAACACTTGGTCCATTCAAGGGTGAGCTCTTTTGTAGACTTTTCTCAAAGTTTTATCCAAACCTTTGATGAAGAGAGGACAAAGGAAGAACAACCTTTTTCATCTATGGAGGAGGCATCCATTGCGTTGGGGAAGACAGCTACTGCAGCCACACAAGAAGGTCCCAAGATCCACCAAGGTATGAATGAATTTCCACTTTTTATTTCAGCAAAAAACTTAAGAGAACATGGAAACTCATATGTAGAGGTCCAAGGATCTATAAATTTGGCTATTTTAGAGCACCATGATTGCACTGCGCTATGCAATGGGTTCAAAGAGGAGATGAAAACTCATCCTCATACACCTGGGTTGAGTTTCATTCAGCCATTGAGGTGGGAGTGTGAACTTTTAGAGGATAAATTGAACCATGAAACCCCCATGAAAAACAATGAAACAAATTTTAAACCGGAGGATGAGACAACTGCTACTCTATGGGAGGAATTGAAAACGCTGCTAAACATGGATGGAGAGGAGAGGTTAACTCCATAACATTTGAATCCTCATGGATTCAATACAGCCATGGGTGATAGGTCTCCTTTAGGAGGTCTCCAAGGAGCTGCATTCCAATCTCCCATGGGATGCAAGAGAGGTGATTTGGTTGGGGGGATGGTAGCCCTCATAGGAGGAGTACCAAAGGAGGAATAAGGAGAAGACATCCACAGGGAGCTAAGTGGGTGTGGATGAGAAACAAGGGGCTGATTTTCCACTTGCAAATATATGATACTGGGCAGCAAGAGGCTTGGCTGCGTTGGCTCCTCTTGAAGGAGTTTGGCCATCACTTGGTGTACCCTTTTTCCAGGAGGATGGGAGTAGGGAAGAGGTGGCAGGATGTTTACATCATTTGGCAGCAGAGAGTAGGGATACATGGAGCTGATATGGCATATATATCAGTCATGGTACGTTCATGACATGAGTTACATGATGTGAGCATGAGGAGGCAGGAATCACTTAGATTGCTTGAACTATCTTGGAGAGAGCACAAGCAGATTTGCTCTCATATGATGTATGGTGTTGTAGGAGTAGAGGAGAGCACTCTCATAGTGCAAATGGATTACTCCTTATCTTGTACTGATTGGGAGGCATTGCCATCTTGGGAAAAGCTTCACATTTGCAGCAACATCACCAGAGATGTTCTTGACAAGGAGCATGTCAAGAAACAAATATTGGCATGGGAAAGAGCCTTTTTTCATGAGCTCACAACACTGACACTTGGGAGTAGGATCATATACATGGATCCATATATCACTTTACTTCCAGCCTATGGTAAGAGCATTTTATTTCCATTTTCTGATTTTCATCCTCTTATCATTATGTTGCAATGCATGGCTCCTCAAAGGGGTAGATTTTTCATGTTGCTCCATGAGAAAAGTTGGGCCAAAACATATGATGGAGTCAGCCATCTTTCACATGGCCTTGGGAAAATGTTTTTCCATTCTACTCATGTTCATCTAATTCATATGATTAGCACTGTATTTCAAAAAAAAATTCCTTGTACATTTCTTGAGCAGCAGTTTGAAAAACTGTGTTATGCACTCTTGGGAGACTGTTGGTACTTTTCGGTGGCACCATATGAAACCATCAGTACTTCCTCTATTTTTATGATGAGCATGTTTCCCTTTGTTGGTATTTTCCATATTATTATTGGGAGCATGATTGATGGATTGACACATGAGCTGAATGTGTCTTGGAGGGGAGATGATTCCCACGGTTTATGCATGGCATGTTCTAATGGGAACAAGAGGAGAGTCATGGTCACCACAACCACTTGTCTATTTTCTTTAGAGGTGGACCATGAGTCTGATGATGATATCCATCCATTGTATGTATATGGGCATGTATTTGATTTTGTATTGCTGATACACTCATCTATTTACTATTCAGTAGTAAAGGTGATATTTTCTGTACAATACTTGCCATGTTACTTTCTGCAGCTGCAGTGGATGAGGTTGCGTTGTAACCCTATGAGACATTGTTTGTACCTTGCTGCACATGGTATAACCTACAAAAAACATGTCATTGGGGCATTCTATGATGATCATGTCCTAATCATCAAGGATGAAATGTCTTGGGCCAGCCGGATTCTTATTGATGGAGGAGAATCCTTGGGGGATTTCTCTTCATGTTGCCACTTGGAGGCAATACATTTGCAGCCCTTGATCAGCACACACTCCACACTAATCATAAGTGGATGGGAGGACAGCATGGGGTAAGCTATGAAGCTTGCCATATTCATATTTTTATCCCACCTTCATTTCCAGAGCTCAAGGTGGAGAGAGTTTCCTATGAGTTGCCATGTTTGGAGGCAGCTTATGTTGCATGGATGATTGCTTGGGGATGGGAGATTCGTATGGGGATGATGAATCCAATTATATATCATATCTCATGCCTCAAGGAGGTCCTTAGACAACCCATTTTATCCTTCATGGATATTTGTTCTTACATGACAGCTATTTGGGGATGTTCACCAAAGGCTAGATTGCATACGTTGGAGGGACAACTTGGACACTTGATTGATGATATGGCATCCTTTTCTTGGAGAATTTTATCATGCATGGATGCTACAGGGAAAGTAAGGGGAAATAAATAAGTCTATCCTTGAACTTGCTTGAGGACAAGCAATCTTTGAGAGGGGAGGACTGTAATATTCCAAAATTTTGTGGAATATTAATTTTTGACATTTGCACTTAGGAGATGAATAAGATGGGTAGGAGACCCATTAATTTTATCTACAGGGAATAAAAATCCTCTTAGCATGAAGGGGGATCACTTTTGGAGCTTTATTTCACACCTCCATGTGTGAAAGGGAGCTTTTTCAAGAAGGTTAGGTCAAGTTTGACCAAGTCAAATTGCGCAGTAGCATGAGGTGGAGAGCATATTGTGGGCCAACGCAGTGGAATAAGGAGAGAAGATTCTTGTTACACAGTAATTTGTCACCGTCCCTACCATTCCCCGTCCCGCACAATGGAGGACCCATTTTGTGACCTGTGAACATTGTCATGCCTTGAAAACATCATCAATGCATTCCTCTAAGCATGAGCTTCATTTTCCCTTAAGACATCTCCTTGCAAAAATCATGAAAAACATCTCCTTTTGCATTGGCGCGGGCATACAGTTCATCACTCGCGCCAATGGGGAAAATCATGCAAAGACGCCGCGCCAACTGGCGCTCTGTACTAGAGCAGTAGTCACGCCAGCCAATTTAAGGAATGTTTTTTAAATAAAGATGGCAGAAGTTGAGTTTCAACAAACTCAGAAACCATTGCCTATCTTGAGTTGGGAGGTTTGGCTGCGGGAGTTCTATGGAAGGGAAGTGGTTTGCCACCTCCCATGGAACCTTCCTTGTGGATAGGGCCAATCCCACAATAATAGGGATCCCAACTCCCTCCTTCCCCATCTATAAAAGCCTGCTCAATCCCATGGCAAGCTAGTCTTGAAGTGCCTAAGCTTTGAATCTCCAAATTCCCAAGAGCCTTTGTGCTGTAAGAGCCCTCTTTCTTCCCTTAAGGCCGACTCAAGTAAGGAGACTATCATCGAGAGACTCTGGAGAGGTTTGCCCTTTCCCTGGCGAGCTTTGCGAGACGTGAACGACTGGAGACCCATCCGAAGGGGAACACGACGTCAGAACATTGGTTGTAATCTTTCTTCGATTGTTATTTAATGAATGATTACGATTATGGTTCCACTCTGTTTTCAATGATGTTAATATGAGTAATATCCTTTCTGACTGATGTTTAGTTACGTATGCTAGATTTTATGCTTGTATCTGTTTGTTTCTTGCATGTGCAGGTGTCCATCCGCGGAGATCGTGGAGGATCGTGATCTGCCGAGGCTGAGGAACGAGAATGCTCTCTTCTTCAGATCATAGCATTGGATTCCAGATAGGATTCCATCTTTAGTCTTTTCATTCGTAACTAGGAACTTGCATCGTAACATTTTTTGATTGTTGCTAGACCCCTATTGGGCTAGTAGGGATCGCCTCTGTCCGCAGAGGAGATTTACCTCCTCAACAATTTGGCGACTCCGCTGGGGATCGTCTAGATTTCACTGTCTCGTTTGGATTGTCTCGTTTGATTGTTTTGTGATTTTCCTTGCTTGATTAGCCTTCTGGGTTGGGTTCTTTTCCTGTTTTCTGCTTCTTAGTTTGCTTAGTTTACATTGATCTGCTTCTGGAGTAGTTCTTTTTTAATTTTGGCTGAGAAACTCGACTGGCGTGCTTTTTAGCTCGACAGTCCTGCCAATTGGCGCATGTTGCTTTTGTTTATCCCGCGCCAATTGCTTTCTGGCACCAGTTTCAGCCTTACAGTCGCGCCACTCCTGTAAGGTTTTTGAGTTTCCTCATTTTTGAGCTCTCTGGGTTTGGTCAGTGTTTTTCTTGATTTTTCGACTACCTGAGTGTGTTGGAGTCCTGTTTGACTGGGAATTCACCTCTGTCCTTTGGTTGTTTGCTTTTATCTATCGATTTCACGTTTTGAGCCCTAGGGCATCTAGTGGCTTAGTGTATCGAGCCCTCCTTGGGAGTTTTGGTGTTTCGTTTGTCCGGTCGACTTTCTGATTGATTCTACACATCCTCTTAGTAGTTGTTCATTGTTTTGTTGCGATTGTTTGGTGATTGTTCATTTCTTCATTCGAATTTTGTTTGGTTTTGCATTGGGCCTAGATCACACAGCCCATTGGAGCCTTTGAGTCTTTTTCTTGGTTTTGAGAGACTTTGGTCGATTTGGGATCTGATTACTTGTGCCTTTGAGTGAAATTTGTTTGTTTTTCTCTCTCAATATCATTTCTCAAATTGTTCTGTTTGTTTTCAGTTTGTTTATTGCATATTAGCTATCAAACGTTGAAAATAAAAATAAAAATAAATCTCTTTTTCTTTTGGTTAATTAGTGAAATTGTAATCTTTTCGATTTTGCTAGTGATTAGTGATTTGGATGAAAAGCTTTCAACTTCATTAATTGCATTAGAGATCTCGTTGTTTGTCTTTCGTTCATTTCATTTGTGTAAAACCTCTCAACTCTTCTGTAACTAGTTTTCATCGAATGAAATGTTGGACTGTGGCATGTAGCTTTGCATTTAGGAGTCTTTTGAGACACTACATATGATAGGGCCTGAAAATTGAAACTTAATCGAAGATCAACTTTAAAATCTATTCAATTAACCTAAGGCAGCATTGAAACTTAACGAAACATATTTAGAAGGTCTAGGCTAGAGACGTGTTCCGGCGTCTTTAAACCTAGCAGTTGTCGTTCGCCTTTTGGCTTTAGACAGTGCTAGTACGGACTTGTGCTCCCCGTAACGTTGCGTATATAAAGGGAGACCCCTCTAGGTTTTCAATCCTTTATCCACAGGAAGCCGAGTCTACCGCCCTATACCCGTGATACACCGAACACAGCATTCGGGGAGACTACCTACACGTACGGAAAGTCCTTGGTCGATTTCTGTTTCATTATTGAAACCAAGGTGTATATTGCAGTTCACGGATATTTGGTACACCCTTTGTGCCTAGTTTTTCCTGAGCAGTCATTTGGTATTTTCTGACTCCCTAAAATTGAAAAGACCATCGAGCGCTTGTCCTTTCACGCTTGTATCAAATATGAAAGAGATAGAGTCATCTTTCTACTGTTTCTCGACTCTTAAAATATGAAACGATAGAGTTTCTTACTTTTTAATGTGGTAAAAATTAATCACCCACGATTACACGCCCGCTTAGATATTTCTTGTTGACCATTTGATCGTGTGCCCTTAACTCTTTTTCAGCCCGTGTGTGTGTTTTCTTCTTTCTTTGGTCTTTTGCCACAGTGGCGGAACCTTCGGTTTCGTCTACTGGTAGTCCTTACACGGACGATTCTTCAGAGGCTTCCCAATCCTTTGTTGAACCACAGCAGCCTGTTGTTTCTGAGTTTCCTGATGGGGGACCGGTTCTCGCTGAGCAACCCTTTGGAGGACCAGTTGAGTTCAATTGGCCCTTTTCGGACCCTGTGTCTGAATTGAGATTAGGAGCTGATTTCCTTTCTCTTACCTCGGGTTCGCCTTTTGTTGCTACTGTATTTCCTCCTAGTCCTCGCCGTCTTTTGCGTGATTTAACGGCAGGATCAACCATGAGTGATTCTGGTGAGGAAATCCCAACGTCCGGTGAATAATATCAGCTCTTCCCGCGTAGATTGTTTGAGGGAGACAACTCTGAGCTGGCTAACATGTCAACAGCCAGTCCTTCTTTACCACAGGGATATAGATCTCTGGGTCAGATCATTTCAGCTACAGCCTCTATGGGAATATCATCTCCTGCTTCGAGACCAGCTGCTACTACACCCAGGGTGTCTCCTCAGACGCCTATCGCATCTGTTCCTGTCTGGCCCACTGTCTGTGTGGCCGCCTCTTCTCCTGTTGTCTCAGCATCTACTACCAGGGCTGGGCCAACTCCTGAAGATGTTTACCTAGCTACTGCTATACCGGAGAACATCTCTCCGGAGGAGTATTGGTTGTCTTTGAAACAGCCGAACGCCGAGGCTGGACCGTCCGCCCAAGATCCCTACCGATCTTACTTTTCGCACTATGCACAGGATGGTACTCCCGTGTATGCTTTCCCAGGTCAGTATGACGAGCACGGGGAGTTTTTGCGTCTACCCACTCCTGAGGCTTATCTTTATGCTCAAGGTTTACCATACAACCAGGCTTACAACCCGCAGGGGCAGCCTTTCCAAGGCCAACCTGCGGGCCAACCTGGCTATCTTTATGATCCACAAGCGCAGCCCATCCAGGGCTACCCTGCGGGCCAGCAAGGGCCATCGTACAGTCCGCAAGGACATTATTATAGCCCTTTTGGTCAACCTATTCAACCTCAGCCGGGGTACCAACCGGGACCGGTCTATGGTCCTGGGGGGGAAATCCAGCCCTCTTTACCGATGCAACCACAGTATCCTGTTGTTTCTAACGTTGCATATCAGCCAGGACCATCTTATGGTTTTGCTTCAGGTCAAACCGGTTTCCAGCAAATACCTGGTCCTGTTCCACCACCGGGCCAACCGGCTCATCCGGTGCAACCCGGTGTTCCGCCTCCAGGCCAACCGGCCCATCCGGTACAACCTAGGGCTCACTTACAACCAGGTCAACCTGCGTAACCGGCGCCGCCTGTCTATCCGGGTCAACCTGGTCATTCAGGTCAGCCCTTGCATCTGGGTCAGCCTGTTCACTCAGGTCAACCCTCTCAGTCGGGTCAACCTGTTCATTCAGGGTAGCCCGCTCATTCCATCAACCCTGCACAGCAGCCGGTTCATTCAATGCCGCAGCCAAATCAACAGCTGCGCCCTACGTATCAGGCTCCGCAGGGTTCCACTTTTCAGCAGCCTACTCACCCTCAGGGTGGTTATTATTCTCATGGTCCGTCTCAACCGAACTATAACCACCCCAGAGGCTCTCAGTATTATCCTCCTCCACCCGGTTTTACCTACACTCAGCAGCCAAATCCAAACGCTGCTTATACGGGGTCGACGCCTAATCAGGGTCTGTACCCTGGTTATCAAACCCCGCACTATGGTTACCAGCATCCCAATCAGTCTGGTTATACGACCTACGCCCCCTACGATTAGAATCCTATGGGACAGAACCCGTGGGGGCAAGGATATTCACAACCATCGTGAAGTATGGGTGCCAGACCTCATCCTGGGCCTGGCATGGCAGTTAATCTTCCATTGCCGTTCCTGGCTACCTTGGAACTGTCGGATGTTTCAAAGTTGACCAATGATCTGATTTTACATAATCCATATTGGCCTCCGGTTCCCACCAAGATACCAGGAGATTGCCCTAAGTTTGAGGGAAAAGCTGAAGAGGACCCCCAGGCGCATGTGATGATGTATCACCTTTGGTGTTCGTCTAACTCTTGGGTCGACGATTCGATTTGCCTGCGCCTCTTCCAACGTACTTTAACGGGAGCTGCTGCTAAGTGGTACATAGAGTTATCCCATGGTATTTTTCAAGATTTCAACTCTTTAGCCATGGCTTTCCTCACGCATTTCCAGTTACCGGTTCGCTATGAAGCCGGGATGCACCTCCTGACTTCTTTGAAGTAGGATAAAGCCACTCACATCTCAGATCACATTCATGAGTGGCGACGCCGTCGTCGACAGATCAAGTTTCACATACCTGATCAGATATTGACTCACTAGTTCACCACCTCCTTTGTGAATAAAATCGCTCAGGATATCGCGATGGGAGCGTGTGTGACAGAGGAACAAGCCATTGTGCGTGCTCAGTACCTCGATCTTGTCTATTCTCAGTCTGGCATGCTTTATGACATCTTGACTGATGCTCCACGACCCGGAACCACTAAGGCTCCGCCCACCCCTACGATGGACGGTGTCATTGGTTCTGTCTCTCAAAATTCGAAGAAGTCTTCGAATGGGAAGCAGAAGGCTAATTCTTCCAACAATACCTCTGCTAATCCCACCTCATCCGATTCTGGTAAAACCGTGGAGGTGAATGTCGTTCAGGCCAATCCTACGGACAAATCCTCCAAGGGGAAGAAGAAGGGAAAAGGCAAATCAAAATCTGATGCCTCGAAACCAGAATCTAAATCTCGAACTGAGGATGGCTCCCAGCGTAAACCGAAGTACCCTTGCCTCATCTGTGAAGGGGACCATTATACTAAGGATTTTCCACGACGATCCGAGGTTAGTCAACTTCTTAAAGGCCCTAAGGGGACTCTGGCTATTTTTAAAGAGCCATTTCCATCTCAGCAGACCCAGATGGTCGAACAGGCATCACCATCTGTACCGTTTGGGTCTCAGGTTTTCATGGTGAAGAGTGTTGCGCCTATCTCTGTCACTACGCGGTCGAAGGATTACAACGAATCGCGGCAGGCACCCGGGAAGGCAGTTGCAGATGGGCCGCCTCCCCCACCTGTCTCCGGTCCATTGGAAATCGAGAAGCTGACTCTCGAACCCGTTGTGAAGCCACCTCCCAAAGGTGTTCTTAGAAGATCCTCTTATAATCCAAACGCTCGTGCCGCTCAACATTACAGCATTGTTGAGGATCTGGCATAGGCGCCATGTGCCATGTCTGCACTTGAGGTTCTTCAAAGTTGTCCTTCACAACGGAAGGCTTTATTGTCTGCAATTGGTGGCATCGATCCCACCGACTAGAGCCTTCTCACCTTCAATCTGGCGAATTTCACTCCCCGGTTTCCACATCAGATTTCTTTGGTTATTCAAGTCGGGATTAACGGTATGAACATTCATAGGGCCGTCGTAGATGAAGGTGCATCTACTTGCGTTATGTCCTCCGCTTGCTGGAAGGCCATTGGCTCTCCAGCCTTGTCGTCGTCTCCCAATGCCCTTGAGGCATTTGATGGTCGGGAATCTAAACCCCTGGGCGTTCTCGAGAGTCTTGCAATCACATTACAGAGGAAAACTGTCAACGTAGAAGTAGAGGTGGTTGACGCTAAACTCAACTACAATATACTTCTTGGCTGTAGCTGGACCCATGCCATGCTCTGCGTGCCGTCTACCGTCTTTAGATTCATTAAGTTCCCTCACGAGGGCAAAATCGTCACGGTGGATCAGTTGTCATTTTTCACCTCTAACTCTGAGAACAACGTGCCATACGTGGATCAAATTCCGAATCCCCCAGATAGTGTAGGACCTGGTCTCTTCAAAGACCCAGTCCTCATGGGCATCTTTCCCGCACCACCACCGCATACCGCTCAAGTCAACATGTTGTCCAGGTCCGATGACCCCTGGCTTATTCCTACACCTGAGCAGGTATATGAGTTTGGAGAATCCATGCCTTTAACGCCAGTAGAGATCAGCTAATGTGAGATTGTTGCCACATCGGATCCTCCACCTCCTCAGCATGCTCCTTTGAGCATGGCTCTTGACGTCTACTCCCAATCCCCCTGGCTTGGTCAGGCTTATTCACCTGATCCTCTCAGAGAGACTTTTCCTTCAGATGAGGCTATCATTGAAACTATGTCTCTTGAGGAGCTGCCTTGGGGCGATGAACATCATTGCTCCTTGTTTATGCCTAGCTTGGGGGCAATGACTGATTGTCTGGAGCGTTATGCTACTCAGGTTCCTTCCTCTCCTCTTCAAACACTGATCTTGACGCACGAGGTCTTTTCGGAGGGTAATCTGAGTAACATTACTCAAACTGTTCCAATCAACATCTCCGTTAAACCGGGGATTGTTGAGAATATTCATGTGGGTGTGACTTGTTCTCCCGATGAGATTCAAGTCTATACTGAGCTTTTCAAAGAATTCAGAGATGTTTTTGCATGGTCTTATGAGGAAATGCCAGGGATTGACCCTAGTATTGTAGTGCACAAGATTCCAACCTATCCAGGTGCGAAACCTGTGCGCCAACGCTTACGTCCCATGCATCCTCGGAAAGCCGCCGCTATCAAGGCAGAAGTTGAAAAACTTCTGAACGCGGGTTTTATTTATCCCATCCCCCTTACAGAATGGGTGTCCAACATTGTCCCTGTCGATAAAAAGCAGGGTACAATTCGTGTCTGTGTGGATTATCGCGATATCAATCGCGCCTGTCTAAAGGATAATTATCCCACTCCGTTTATCGACCAGATCATCGACGAATGTGCTGGGAGTGAGATCTATTCCTTAATGGACGGTTTCTCAGGATATAACCAAATAAATATTGCACCTGAGGATCAACATAAGACCACATTCATCTGTCCGTGGGGCACTTTCGCGTACAAAAAACTCTCGTTCGGCTTAAAGAACGCTGGGGCTACATTTCAGCGTGCGATGTCCTATGCTTTTCATGACATTCGCCATATCGTTCAGCCTTATCTGGACGACTTGCCAGCCCATTCGGGTAAGTGAGAGGACCATCCTGAGCATCTCCGCCAGATCTTTCTTCGTTGCAGGCGCTATAATATCAGGCTCAATCCTCATAAATGTGTCTTCTGCGTCGACGCTGGCCATCTTTTAGGATTCATCGTCTCGAAAGACAGAATTCGCCTTGACCCTCTGAAGGTCGAGGCCATCGTAAATCTCCCATCACCCTCCTCCCTGTATCAGTTACAGAGTCTGCAAGGGAAAGCGAATTTTCTTCGGCACTTTATCCTGAATTATGCCGAGGTGGCCAAAGGATTCACTCGTTTGTTAAAGCAGAACGTTCCCTTTCACTGGGACGAAATTTCTCAGGAATCCTTTGAGAAGCTGAAGACATTGCTAGTCAATGCTCCGTTGCTTCGTCCTCTGGACTACCACCGCGACTTCACTTTGTATCTAGCCGCCGCATTTAGCACCATAGCCATGGTCTTGGTGCAGGATGACGATCACGGTGATGAACATGTTGTTTATTACCTGTCTCGGAACCTTCTTGACCCGGAAACGCGTTACGCACATGTCGAGAAGTTGGCATTAGCAGCAGTACACGCTGTACAACGCTTTCGCCATTACATCCTTTTGTGCACGATAACAGTGGTTTCAGACTGCAACCCTATGACGTATATTCTTTCTAGACAATTACTGGGGGGCAAGTACTCCAAATGGATTGTGATCCTGTAGGAGTTTGACTTGGATTTCACCACTGCTAAGTCAACTAAATCACTGGTCTTCGCGGATTTGATATGTTCTCTCCCTACAGACTCTGTTCCCTCACACTCTGAAGACCATTTACCGGACGAAACGCTTTTCCTCATCAGTACTCGTGATCCTTGGTACGGTGACATAATAGTGTATCTTCAGACCTCGACATTTCGGTCTGAGTTGGATAAAGCTGCCCGCTGTCGGATTCGGCACCAGTCCCAACCCTACCGCATAGTAGGAGATACCTTATATCGCATTGGAGTAGATTCGGTGCTCCGGCGATGCCTAACCTTGGAAGAGGCTGAGAAGGTCCTAAATGACTGCCACAGTGGCGCCTGTGGCGGACATATGTCCAGGTATGCTACTACCCAGAAGATTTTGCGAGCAGGTTATTTCTGGCCTTCCATATTCAAGGACTGTATCACTGCAGTCCGTAAATGTCATCCATGCCAAATATTTCAGCGCAAGATGCACGCCGCCGTTGCCATTGCATCCCGTTATTACCGTCGGCCCTTTTGCGAAATGGGGCGTAGATTTTATGACGTGTAACCCTCACTCGGCCGGGGGGCATGCGTATATCATTGTCGCCGTCGACTACTTCACTAAGTGGGCCGAGGCGATGCCTACACTAGCTGCTGACAGGAAAACGGCTGCTCAATTTATATTCAACCATGTTATCGCACGGTTCAGAGTTCCTCAAGCCATCGTCACTGATCACGGTACTCATTTCCGAGATTACATGATGGCGGAGCTGACTTCAACATTGGGCTTGCGTCACGACAGCTCAACACCATACTACCCTCAAGCGAATGGTCAGGTTGAAGCAGTGAACAAGGTTTTGGTCACTATGCTTCAGCGAAAAGTTGGTATTCATAAATCCAATTTGCATCTCCAACTGTTCTCAGCTCTCTGGGCATACCGAACATCTGCTAAGAGTGCAACTGGATTCACACCATTTCAATTGGTGTATGGTCTAGAAGCCACTCTACCGGTTGAATGTGAAATTCCTTCATTAAAATTAGCCGTGGAGCTTCTACCTGGTACTTCTGCCGAGGAAGAACGTCTTCTGTATCTGGAACGGTTAGGTGAAACCCGTCGTTTGGCTACTTTGATTATCGAAGCACAAAAGAAGAGGGTCAAAACTCATTTTGATCAATCTGTTTCTCCCCATTCTTTTATCGAAGGAGACCTCGTCCTCCTGTACGATCAAGCACATGATAAGCTTGGAGCCGGTAAGCTCCAGCCTATGTGGCATGGGCCCTATATAGTAAAGCGTGTTTTGAAAAATGGGGCCTACGAGCTTATAGATTATGAAGGAGTTCCGCTGGCACAGCCCAGAAATGGGCTGTACCTTAAAAAGTACTATGCCTGAAGTGATTTCTTGGTGTGGTGTGTGTACATAGGTGTGTGATTTTCATTTGTGTGCATGTTTTGTGTGGTGTGCTTTGTAAAAATATTTCTGCTGATCGGGTCTTCCTGGTTGTGCAGATGTCTATTCATCCATTTGTTGGTTTCGCGGATGGTGCCTCCCGCAGTACCAGGAATCTGTCTTCAGCAGCTTGGGTAATCTATGATCCTGCTGGTGAGTTAATCAACCTGCAAGGAGTGTGTCTAGGACGTACCACAAACAACATCGCGGAATATAGTGTTGTTTTAGAATTATTAACCGAGGCAGTGAACCTTGGTATCCGTGAATTGCTCGTGTATCTAGACTCACAACTTGTGGTGTTACAACTGAACGGACACTATTCGGTAAGAAACCCGTCCATCTTACGTCTGTATCTGCGTATTCGATTACTGGAAAGGAATTTTGACTACATTACATATCATCATATACCCAGGCATTTGAATACATTAACATATGCATTAGCAAATTTGGTATTAGACAGACATTTGCACAATTTATAAATCATCATCACATGTAAAGAAAAACCCATCCAGAAATAGATATGTATATATATATATATCGAAATGTTTACATAGAGTGTGTCACATAAAAGTCAAAAAATATACATAATCATCTTAAGTACATCCAGAGACGGTATGTCTCTCAAAAAATAGGTGTGGTGTAAATCCTAAGAGCTAATCCGCATGGTGCTCATGATAGCATGTGACTGCACGCATTAAGCGTCTCAGGATTCGGTGGATCTGACTCAGAACTCCCACCGTGTGGCGCTGGTATGCCATCGGTACGTCTGCCAGCCGAGCATACTCTGGGATCCCGTGGGCAATGCCCTCGAGATTTTGGATCAACTCCTCTCCTCCGGCGCCCTCTCCCTGAGGATCAGGGGCGAGTTGTGTCCTCCGTGAGATTGGAGACATCCCAGCTGGTCTCTCAGGTCCCACATCTGCATGCATATATGAAATGTGTTAGGACAAATGTGTATTAACAAAAAAAAAAAACATAAAAAACATAAAATCAAAACGTGAGGTCTTACCCAACTCCTCGTCCCAGTCGTCTCCTTCTGGCAGTGGGAGATCTGGGTCCCCGGTGAAGTTAGTT